>CAMGYJ010000002.1:26068299-26378103 GCA_946122785.1 Linum tenue | reverse complement strand
TTATGCTCTTGAGAATCGTGGTGAAGAGCCACCACGATAAATTTAAGATGTTAGGGGGATGAATCGTTACGACTTCCCTAACTAAGTTTAAGTTTAAGGAAAGCCTGGATGGCTTCTCATACGTATGAGTTGGCAACCGGACTAGCTAGTGAGGGATCCCCATGTCAGTCAAGTATTTAAGTCAAGATTTGAGCTTTAAGTGAGGAGAGTAGCTTCAACTCCCTCAAATTTTAAGAGTTAAGATTTTAAGATTGGAAGTACAAACAACTTCCACCAGTTAAGTGTTTAAGTAAAGTACTCAAGTTTAGAAGTATAAAAAACGTAAGGGCGTAGACTGACCCCATCTCACTCACCAGGCCTTAGTAAGGGAATGAGCGAGAACCAGATCGGTAGCAGCTAGCTAGAGGAGTAGGGATGGCAATGGGTCGGGTTGGGTCGGGTTTTGCCAAACCCAAACCCAAATCCATGGGTTTATCTTTGAAAAAAACCCGGGGTAAAACCCACTGGGTTTGAAAAACTCAAACCCAACCCAACCCGTTGGGTATCCACGGGTTCATGGGTACCCACGGGTTTTTGTCGTAAAAAAATTACAATAACAAGTTCTTATCCAAATTAAAGCCAAATATCAATCACTCAATACAAATTATCCATATATAAACACCATTCTAGAAAATTCAAGCAAATCACAAATTAACTATACAAATTGTTAACACCAATCTAGAAAACTCAAGAAAATTAAAGCAAATCACAAATTATCCATAAATAACATGTTTAATTGAAAGCTTCTTCCTTTCAATTAAGTTTCTTTACTCTCCACTCCATAACATCAACTTCATTCTACACAATTAAAAAGAAAAAATTAGACATGTCTCCAGAAACATAAATAAGATTAGTTGTTTAGAATATTAAATATATCGAAAAAATTAATTATATGGGTGGGCGGGTACCCACGGGGCGGGTTTACCTAAACCCAAACCCAACCCAACCCGGTGAATAGTGAACGGGTTTAAACCCAAACCCGGCCCAAAACCCGTCAACATGGATTTTACCCGCGTTGACCGGATTGGGTCGGGTGGGTACCCGTGGGTTCGGGTTTTGTTGCCATCCCTATAGAGGAGCATTTAGAGAGCAACGAGTTCGAGAGGAAAAGTTCCAGAGCAACCAGCTAGAGGAGGGCAGTGCAAGCGTCGCGGAGGATGCATAGTTAGGATTTTCAGTAGCAGCAACGACAGAGACTACCTAGTTATTTACATTTTATGATTATGAGTATAGACTGGAGAACAGATTGCGATTTAAAGTTTGAGTTTAATTTGCCCACTTGTTAGGGTTTTGCTTCGAACTACAAGTGTGTGTTTCAGTATTTTATTTCTGAAATTTTTTCCCGCTGCAATTTAAGACTTGAGTATTTTGTTTATCAAGGGCATTTTAGTAAAAGTAGTACCCGGTCGGGTTAGGGTGTTTCACTGACTCTTAAGTCTGGGGCGGGGATAACTAAGTGATCCCAGAGCCCTGTGCAAACCTCTCCCTCCAGCCGCCAAATCTGGTGCATTGCGCCTCGGGGTTTTGTCGCTCAACTAATTGTCGTGTCTGGCGGTATGTCTTCTGCGTTATGCTCTTTCCAATTCATCGTTCGACGACGCTGTGTAACTTTCTTCTTTCATCATAGCTCGCTGTGGACGATACGAACTCCGGCACTGCCTCATAATGTCTGGCGGTAATTCCGACACAAATTTGCCGGTGTCGACCGGTTCTGGGTCTTCTCCGGGCCGGAAAAGGTCATTGGTAGGGAATTCCGCCGCCGCAACTAATCCCGGCGGCGCTACCCCTACCGTCGCCGCCGCTACTACTAGTGTCGCCCTCGTCGTTCACCCTTCCACTTCTCCGATAAACCTTGAATCGTCGGAGACGATCTCGGATCCCATCACTGCTGCCGCCGCTCAAGGTATGCTTAATCTTAACATTTTATCGCCCTTTAGTATGTCTAATATTGACTGGGACCTGAGTGGGGTAGACGTGGACTTTGGTGGATCTTGGTCAGACGACGAACGGCTTTTGTTTGGTAGGGCTGGGGACGGTTCGTTTGAATTGACGGACGTTACTTTGGGTTTAGGCGTAGAATCTATAGTTGCTAGGGGTGACGCGTCCGCCGTTGGGGATAACTTGGCCAATTTCGACGTTTCATTGGAGAGAGTGAGCACTGAGGAGGGTCTGATCATTGATGACTCGATGTTTGCCGAGCGTCTTGACTCGCCGTCTCTGGAACTTTCCGAAGATACCTCAGAAACGGATTACCGAGCGGTGGAAGATAGCGAGTATTTGGTGCGCTTTCATGCGAACATGTGGGGAAAAAGTGATATCCCCGCGAGCGCATTCGATCGGGGGCCGGATAGGTACAGCAAGCTGAAGCCCGCTACTGTGCTCATCCGCCTCCGAACTTATCGACTGCCTACCGATTGGAAGTATGCCTCCCCGTCCCCGAACTCGAGAGCTGGTACGTGCCCGAAAGGATGGGTGACGATTTACACCGAGCAATTTAAGTTAGGATTACGCTTCCCCCTTGATCCTCTCATTACACAGACCCTGCTGTGTTTAAACTGCACTCTAGGGCGTTTATCCCCTACGATTATTTTTCACGCCTGCGCTTACCGGTTCGCCTGCCAACAAAGCGTACCTACCTTTGCCGGTTTTCGGTTCTTATACGGGCTTCAGCGGGTGTCTAACGTGTGGTCTTTCGGGAGGCGGGACAAGGTGTTCGGATTTGTAAAAGGGTCTCCCAAGTTGGATTCTCCTTGGTTTAAAGACTTCTTTTATGCGAAGCCGACGTCTAAGTGGTATTATGGTGACAAGTGATAGAACCTGGGATTAGGGTTCTATCGAGAATTGGGATTTAGGGATTAAGAACAGAATTAGGGATTTGAGAAGAGAAAGATAGAGAATCGGCCTAGGCCTTTAGAGGGATTGAGATCTAGAACTGAGAGATTGGGAGATTAGGGTTTAGGAGAGTTTTCTTAATATTCTTCTTATTGATTAAAATGAAACCACAAAGTACATTTATATAGGAATCAAATAATAAACCTAATACGATTAAAAGACTACTAACCATATCTAATAATATCCTAATATTAATAATAAAAATAACTATAGAAACTCTAGGGAAATTGGTTTCCATCATCCCCTCCTCCTTGAGACCAACCTTGCCCTCAAGGTTGATCAACTCGTCCCACGTCTTCACCCTTTTCACACGCTCCGCGCATCGACTGCTCCATTTCTTGCGCTTCCTTTTCTTCCAATTGTGCTCCACCACTTCATTTAGACACCTTGCTTTGTTGGATCCTATGGGACAGCTCCCTTCCTCCAAATTAATAAACTCTTCCTCATAGGCTAACAATAGTAGCCCATTTTTCTTCCAAAAGTTCCAATGAAATTCTTGGGCCCAAACTCTATTGGGAATGGGATGGGAGAGAATGGGCGATATGCTTTGTATTGCAAATCCTGTCCCCATGCGAGCTAGTCAATCACCCAATGGTCCGTTGCTAATGCAACCCTTTGGCCCACTACAAATTGTTGCGGATGCGCTTCAGGGAAGGAAGAGAGAGTCGGCTGCTCGCGTGGATGACGGTCACCACCGCTGCCTTCCGTCTGCTTCTCATCCTTTGGCAACGACCAATTCACCAGGTTGAGGAAAGGTAAGCCCATTGACCCGCCACTCACCTCCGACCCCAACTCCAACTCCTGCTTCATCTACTCGGTGACCAATGTCGCCATTGGAATCATATTCCTTGGCATGCCCAGAACGTACGCGCGAATCCTCGGATCCGTCTTTCGTTCAAGCACCAAAGAGTTCCGCCGACGGCTAGGAGGATTTGAGTCATCTTTTGGCCTTCTTGGCTCCTCCTCCTCGGCGGTTCCTTCCAGCACCGTCACCTTTGCCTCCACGCCGAAACTTGCGTCAGCCGGAATCTCCTCCTCCGCCTCTGCCATCCTCATGGGAACGACGTCATTCGACCCCGCCTTGGGTCCCTCATCTATCCGAACTACTGCAAGGGCAGCAGTCGATTCGCCAACCGTCGCCTCGCGAGAAGCCTCGCCGACGGCCTCCAAAGTTCCCCCGGGCTCCCCCGCGTCCGCCTCGGTCGGCGCCGCACAACACAGCGGCTCGGCTGCCGTCACCCAACCTTGCTCCTGCGCCTCTCGGTCGAGCGCGATGAGGGATTGATGGAGCTGTCGCGTTAGTTGAGCCAATTCCGGATCAGAGAGCTGTGACGAGATCATGTTGGCTCTGATACCAAATGATAGAACCTGGGATTAGAGTTCTATCGGGAATTGGGATTTAGGGATTAAGAACAGAATTAGGGATTTGAGAAGAGAAAGATAGAGAATCGGCCTAGGCCTTTAGAGGGATTGAGATCTGGAACTGAGAGGATTGGGAGATTAGGGTTTAGGAGAGTTTTCTTAATATTCTTCTTATTGATTATAATGAAACCACAAAGTACATATATATAGGAAGCAAATAGCAAAATCCTAATAATAAACCTAATACGATTAAAAGACTACTAACAATATCTAATAATATCTTAATATTAATAATAAAAATAGCTATAGAAACTGTAGGGAAATCGGTTTCCATCAACCAGGAACCGAGGACGGGATTTTCTTATGGGAGGAAAGAAAATTGGGACTCGAAGCTTTGGACACTGGACTCCCAGAAACACCATGCATTGAAACTTGCTGAGCTGTCTCCATTTGACGTGAGGCCTGGGGGACCTGACTGCGTTGGAGCCCTTCTGACTAGATTCTTCTGAGATGGTCGCTACTCTGTGTTTGTCTTGTGTAAAAGCGGTTCTTGTTTTCACTTGTGGTGTTGACTCTCTCTTGGTGTGCAACATGATTTTTGGGAGCGTGGCTTTGATGGCGAGGCCACCGAGGCGCAATAGAGGAGATGTCCCGAAGCCTGGGAACGCGCCCAGTTCCTATTCGAGGCCAGGTTCGTCCTCGACCCTTCCGGTGGCGGCAAGAGCGCTTGGGCCCCTGATCAAGACTCTCGTTCCCCGTGGGGCGATGGAGTCATGATGCTGAGCACTGGCGGCGATGTTAGTCATCCCGCGCGAGATGTGGGGAAGCGTGTCGCTGAAGCCCCAACTGATGATGCTGATCAGGGTCGCAAAAAGGTGAAACCTACCGCCCTGACAGAGACCGTCGCTTTCTCTCCTCATTCTTTGATTCGCAAAGATTGCGTTCGCAGCATGTTGCAGGAGCTGTCCGGGAAACTCCTCGTGCCCCCAGAACACACGAAGGTGAAGGACCCGTCATCGAGGCATTGGGTTGGCACTGCCGCCCGTTTTCTGCTAGCCATAAGTTTATATTCCTGCCTGTTTTTGTACGTTGTTTGCCTTAATCAGTAATGTATATTTACGCTTTTGCTTATTACAGGCTGGTGTTGGTCTCTCTCAAATTGGGATGACCAACGAGAAGCTCCACATGGCCAATTTGCGGGGCGGTGTTGAGGCGGAGAAGTTGCGCAAGTGAATCGGGAGCTGGAGGCCGAGTCTCTGAAGGGGCGGCTAACCTGCCGGGCGGAGGCAAAAGTAGAGCTGGAGAAAGAGCATGCGGAAGCGATCAAGGATCTGCGTGCGGAATTGTCCCGATGTGTTCAGAAAGTGAACAACTTGATGGCGGACAAGGAAATTCTGGAGGTAGATGTCAACTGCTACCGTACGCGTGTCAAGGCGTTAGAGGCGGAGAAGGAGTCTTCCTTGAGGCACAAGACTTAGTCGATGCTGCGACTAAGTCTGCAGTTGCGACTTACTTGCTGTCGCCCTCCTTTCGCAAGATCGACGATGCGAAGCGCTCTAAGGTTATGGGGGACACTGTTGCTTCCATTCGGCACCTGTTTCGCCGCAACTATCCCGAGCTTGAGTGGGACACGGATGCCGTGTGGGATGCCGTTATGGCATGGAGTACTTCCGAGAGCGACGTGAATTCTGAGCAAGCTCTTGCGGACACTGTAGGAGGCGAGGAGGCCACTTCTCAAGGCGAAACTTAATTTAGCTTGTTTTCTTCTTTCTATCGTTTTGTAATTTTCCTTTTCGCACTATGAACAATTTACGCTTCCCTGCGGAAAATTAAGATTTCTCGCTTCTTGAATTTATCCTGCAACGACCATCCTGCTTGTGGTTTATGTTTTTCTTCGCTGCGCTCCACTTGTTGGAAAACTTAAGGTACATTCCGCGCGCCGAGTCATTCTGGTTAAAGTACGCGCGTTTGAATTTGGCGTATTATGAGCGAGTTCCTGCCCCTTAGGGCATTCTGCGGGCTGGTTATTCTCCCTTCGGGGGTGGCGTGTTATGAATAACCAATGTCTCGGGATGCGTTGGAATTTGGACTCGCTCTGCCTCGGGGTGGCGTGTTATGAGCGAGTTCCTGCCCCTTAGGGCGTTCCGCGAGCGGGTTATTCTGCCTTCGGGGAGGCATATTATGAATAACCCATGTCCCGGGACGCGTTGGAATTTGGACTCGCTCTGCCTCGGGGTGGCGTGGGGAATTCCAGCTTCGTAGGGATCGTCGTTTCGCACCCGTAGGTGAGGGCAAATGGCGTTTCTCCGGTGGCCGTCTTGTATGTGGTGCGCTGATCCCACAGGATGTGAGGAAGCTCTGTGGTCCACACTCCTTTTGCCTCCCCTAGTCTTCGCTTCAAACTCCTTAGTATGAGCTTGTTGGAAGACTCTACCTGTCAATTGGCTTGCGGGAAAGCAATCGATGCCATGCTACACCTTATGCCGTGTTCCGCGCAAAACCTCTCGAAGGGTCGACAATCAAACTGCGTTCCATGGTCTGTGATGATCGCCTCCGGTATGCCAAAGCGTATCATGATGTTGTTGAAGAGGAACTTCTGCACACGGGCGCTTGTAATTGTCTCTAGAGGTTATGCTTCTATCCACTTTGTAAAATAATCGACGGTGATGACAAGGTATTTCTTTCCGAGCGGGCGTTAGGAAACAGTCCCAACAGGTCTAGTCCCCACCTCGCGAATGGCCATGGGCTGACGATTCCTCTCATCTCGGAGGCAGGTTGGTGGTGTTTGTCCGCGTGAACCTGAAAGGCGTGATATTCTTGGACAACCTTGAGCGCATCCTTCTTTATGGTAGGCCTGGAGTAGCCCTGGAGTAGGATAGTTCTCTCAAGACTCCTTGGCCCTATATGTGTGGCACAAGTGCCTTGTGTATCATTTGCAGCACGTGAGTTGCTTCCTCGTTTTCAAGGCATTTCAGATAGGCTCCAGAAAAAGATCTTTTGTATAGTTCGCCATCTACGACCGAAAAGCGAAGCGCTTTCCTGCGAAGGGCCTTGGCTGTTGTTGGATCTGTGGAAACCTCATATTTTTCAAGGAAGTTGAGGATCCCATGTCGCCAGTCTTCCTCTTCCAGATCATTCACGCTCTCCAATTGGGCCACTTCTTTGGCGACTGTGACCTGCCTTTTCTCCCTCAAAATCCATAGCCGTGGCGAGTTTGGACAATGCGTTCGCGTTCCCGTTGTTCTCTCTTCTTACTTGCTCCAAAGTCCATTCTTCCATTTGGGCTAGGGACCCTTGGGCTTTGCCAACTAGCTTTGTAAGCTCCTCTTCTTTCGTTTCAAAATTTCCATTCACTTGCCGCACCATTAATGCGGAGTCCGAGTATATTCTTACTCTCCTCGCCCCCATGCTCGCGATGAGCCTCAGTCCATTGATCAGCGCCTCGTACTCTGCCACGTTGTTGGTTTTGAGCTCATTGAAATGCACTGTGATTTCATGAATGACTCCCTCAGGAGTTTCAATCACTATACCCGCTCTTGCTCCGCCTTTTCCCGCTGCTCCGTCCACCGACAATTTCCACGCCTCCTGAGATGATGCTGCTTCTCCATCCAACGTGAAGCCTTCGATGATAAAGTCAGCAAGAACTTGTGCTTTGATGGCTGGTATGGGGGCGTAGGATATGTCATGCTCGCTGAGCTCAACTGCCCACTTGGTCATTCTCCCGGAAGCGTCCATTCTGTGGAGTATCTTCTTGAGCGGCAGGTTGGATAGGACGGTGATGGGATGCCCCTAGAAGTAAGGGTGTAGCTTTCGGGCGGTCATTGCTACCGCGAGGATAGCCCTTTCAACCACGAGATACCTTGTTTCCGTCGGGAGCAAAGCCTTGCTGGCGTAGTATACGGGCTAGTCCCGCCCATCCTCCGCCGTTCGCCTCACCAATACTGAGCTCACCGCTTGTTGGGAAACAACCAGATATAGGAAAAGTCGCTCTCCCTGGAGTGGGGCGCTCGGCACAGGCGGCGTTGATAACTTCGCTCCATTTGAATCTCGCTGGGGATTTTTTCAATACTTGGAAAAATGGTGAGCACTTGTCGGCGGAGCGTGGGATGAATCGGCTTAGGGCTGCCATCTTTTCGTTAAACGCTTGGATTTCTTTGATCGTTCGAGGCGCTTTAAGTTGGAGGATTGCCTCGATTTGCTTTGGATTCGCCTCGATTCCTCTCTTTGTGATTAGGAATCCTAGGAATTTTCTTACCTCTGCTTCGAAGACGCACTTGGATGGATTTAGGCGCAAGTCGTGGCGCCTCATATTGGTGAAGGTTTCCCTTAGGTCTTCCAGATCTGTCCCTGCTTCTTTGCTTTTTACGAGGACATCGTCGACGTACGCTTCCGCGTTTCTTCCCAGCTAGTTGCGCAACACGGCGTCTACCATCCTCAGATACGTCGCCCCCGCATTCTTGAGGCCGAATGGCATCACCACCCAACAGTTGTATCCCGTTGGCGTCATGAAGGTCGTCTTCTCTTGATCCTCTTCGGAGAGGAAAATTTGGTGATATCCTGAGAACATGTCTAAGAAACTTAACATAGTATGGTTGGTCGTGGCGTCAATGAGCTAGTCGATCCTGGGGAGTGGGTACGGGTCCTTGGGGAAAGCGCTGTTGAGACTTGTGAAGTCTATACACATTCTCCAAAGACCTGAACTTTTCTTGACAAACACCGGGTTCGCCAGCCACGTGGGGTACCACACTTCCCTTATGAACCCTGCCTTTAGCAGCTTTTGTATCTCTTCGTCCAAGGCCATCTGCTTCTCAATTGATATGTCCCGCCTCTTCTGCTGGACGGAGCGCACGTTTGGTTTGACTGCCAGGTGGTGTTCTGCCAGCTCTCGCTGTACGCCGGGCATGTCCTCGGGGCCCCATGCGAAAAGGTCCGCAAATTCTCGTAGTAGCTTGACCATGCTCTCCACTTGCTCGGGCGAAAGGTGCGCCGAGACCCAAACTTTTCTTTCTGGCTCCTCTTCGCGCAAGACGATCTCCACGTCACCCTCTAGGGCTTCTGGTCTCGGCGCATTCCCTTGTGTGTCCACAAGGTCTACATCCAAGTGCTTGATTGTGGCTTGATAGCACTCTCTCGCCAGTTGGGAATTTCCCCTAACGCATCCCACTCCGTTCCCCACAGGGAATTTTAGTCGTGGGTGACAGGTGGACGGTACCGCTTCGAAAGCACAGAGGAAACCGCACCCCAGAATTGCATTGTACGCGGAAGGACAGACCGCCACGTGGAACTCCATTGGCTTGGTCTTGGTGACGCTCCCTTCCCCCACGGTTACTCGAAGCGTGATCACGCCTAACACTTTGATCTTGGATCCTGAAAAACCCAACAACTGTGTTGTTGATGGCTTAAGATCCTCGAGGCCTCTCTTCATACTTTTCAGTGTGGAGAAAAATAGATCCTCGAGGCTTAAAAGTTGTAAATGACAGTTAGTATACTTCTACTATCATGTATTCAACCATCCTACAGTCTTGGCTTGTTCATACCACCATAGTACGCTTTTCAAACCATAGTATGCTCTTATTTCAATACCAGTCATTACCATATGGTATAGACTGGTAAAAAATGACTCAATTTTGTTTGTTCAAAAAATATATCATAGTGGATATCATTTTGAAAGCACAATTAATCTGATCTAACTATGAAAAAAAAATTAAATTTCGACTTAAAACGAGTGAGAAATCATCCGTCAAAGATTAAGAGGAAAATTAAAGGCTTTCCAGGAGAGAGAGAGGGATACTGATGTGGATGGGTTACTCATAGTTAATCACCATAAGGTTACTGACCTGATCTGTTCCCCTATCTTGAGCCACCGTATCCCATCCCAATTATTGTCCAAGTTGAATGTTTGTGAGCCCCACCGTTCAACTAAGTTCTCGTCGATGTGTTTGGGTTAAATTCTCACATTCTATCATTTAGAGGACATTTTCTTACTAACTATCACTCCTTGTGTGTTTGTTAGGTATTCGTAAGAATTAAAATACTTTTAGACGTATGCTCCAAGTTTTCCTGTTATGAAAGAAACGCTTCTTGTCACTCGATCCCGGGGTAAAAAAATATGAAAAAGGTTTAGGGTCGTTTGCTTGCTGCATGAATCTAAGAAATGAGAGTTTTGGAAAACCTAGATTTATTATATAATAAATTTGGTGGCATCATGAATTTGAAAGAGTATGTTGTTTGTTTATTGAATTTTATTATAGGTTTTGTTTGATTATATTTGTTGGTATGATGAATTTTTGAACATTACCCAAATCTCACCTTCAATTATGCAAACAAGGAACTTTGAGACAAGTAATGAACTGGACTTCCAATCCATATCACTCACCAAATCCATGAACCAAATGACCCCTTAATTTCTATTTTCTCTTTCGTTATTTACCCTAGTTCGATTTATGTCAAGCATTATGATAATAATTTTTATTTGTGACACATTTTGGTTATATGATGACGTTTTTAATTATTATTATTATTATTATATAATTAAAAGCACAAAAATTTTCACCGTTCATTAAGAAAAAACATGCTATTTTTTCTCCACGGTACTGTTCACAATATGATTTTATCCCATATACCCTATTTCATCGTAATCCATTTCATTCTCATTTTCTGCAATACTATTCACACGAGTTTTATTCGCTAGAACCACTTCTATGACAAGCCTAAAACTCATACGAAATTCTACGATAAGTTTTTTTTCTCTACATTCAACTTAACATTATACAAAGATTTCTTAGATCGGTTATTAAATATATAATTATTAGCTAAAACTCCTTTATTTTCAATGTTTATTTTTAAATAATGTGAACAATATTTAGTTATTCGTTTTCTATTAACCAAAATCCCATAAAATATTTAACTGATCTAATTATACATTACTTTCTAAAGTTTAATTTTTCATTAGACCATGCATTATAAAATATTTATTTAATGATGTTATATATTAGTTCTTTATCTCCTACATCTAATTTTATCATAAGCTAGTTAACTTTGACACAACAATTTGATCATTCCTTTCCTGTTACTTTCTAAAATTTTATTTTATTATTAGACCACATGTTATGAAATAGTTGTGTAATAATAACATTCAATAATAGTTACATAAATTAAAAATTCATCAATGTTACAATAATTTGATTTTATTATTAAATCACACATTATGAAAATTTATTTAATAATATGTAAGTTTTCTATGATGATTAAACACTACGTAAACCTTATGTAAAAATAGTTATTTACTATGTATCTGTATCACTTAAACATCCGCATGACATATGTTATTCGAATGACTAAGACATCACGTATAAATTATATATGTGTCTTATCCGAATAATTTTATAATTTATTGATTTAAACTAAATTATTAGTTTCTTACCGCAGCTCCGCCGCGGGTCAAAAAACTAGTTTATTAGTTTTACATTAACTTTATCATATAATAATATATAATATGTGATTTTATAAACACATCATTACCAATTTAATAATTATTAACCATTAACCGTCCACCACTTAATTTTTTGGAACAATTTCTGGTATTCTTTTTCTGGAAACAAAGAAAATAACAAAACCATAAACTGCGTCTCATGCAGACATACTCTGTAGATATCTTCCACTCGTTCAATGGCGCAAACGACCAGAAAAGTATAAAGCCTTATCTTCTTCTTCCTCCTTTCTCCATCGTCCCTTGGCCGTTTGGTGCCACTCTAATGGCTTCCACTCATATTCCCTCCCTCTCATCCCTGATCCCTCTTCTTCAATCCAACCGTTTCTGCAGCAAACCACCATTAGCAGTCTTCACCCTGATCACACAAAAGAGTCGAAACCCACCAGCAATCAGACCCATAAACTGCAGCAGCACCACCAACGGCGCCGCAGCAAACTCAGAGCTCAACGAGACCTCCCTCGACAACGCAACCACAACAGCCAACGGCTCGCTCCCGGAACCCGCACTTCCCTTCTCCACGACACTAAACAACAGCAACTTCCCCATCGAGAAGCGGCGGAGGTCGGAGATCCTCAGGGAGAGAAGGAAGAGCCAGAGCGATCTGCTGAAGCCGGACGGGCCGCCCCCGAACTACGAGGTCGGATGGAGGAGGACGAAAGAGATCAAGGTGGAGAAACCAGTAGGGTACATGATAATGGATTTCCTGGAGAAGCTGGAAGGGCTAATGGAGAGGGAGTTCGGCTCCACTCAGCTGCTGGCGAAGGTCGGGGAGATAGTGGCAGAGAGGGCAAGGGAAGAGGCCGAGTTGCTCAAGGATGAAGGCAAAGTGGAAGAGAGGATGGTCACTGAGCTGTTCAGAGTTTTGAGGCTGATGGAGATGGATTTGGCCATGGTGAAAGCTGCTGTGAAGGAGGAGACTCTGGAGGAGAGGCTGGAGCAGGCTAAAGCTAGGTGCAGGCAGGCTATTCTTGTTGCCAATTCCTTTTGATACATGTGCTTTTTCATGTAAAGAAAACCTTGATCATGGGGGAGACCAAATGATTCATGTTAAGAGTAGGGATTTGGTTATAATAAACAACACACCAGAGATACCGAAGAGGAAAGTGACCATTTCTTGTAGCTCAGGGATTCTCTTCGCAGGCTTAAAAGAAACAGTACGAGATCGATATTATCTTTATCTGCAACTCAAGCCATTAGAAAGAAATCATTCTCAACATGGTACAAAGAGAGGGCTCTCGTGCTTGAGTACTCACGAGTAAGCTCACGAATTCGATTATGTATGTCAAAACGTGTAAAGGAATCGTATCAGATCGATACTCAAAAACATTTTCTAATTAAGATTTCTCATCACTTGTATTTGGTATTTTGAAGTACATCATGTGATTTGTTCAGGGACTATCAACAATTCAAGTGTCCCTAAATTGAGGGTATACAAAATCAGTAACAGCAAGTTAATAGATCTATTCTATACTTGTTCCTGGGCACCCGACGTCTTGTTCTTTCCATCAAGGTTCCCCTAAAAGAATTGCCATCTCATCTCTGAGTGGTTTGAAGTCAGGACGGCTATTTCTATGGCAGAACGAACTAACCCTATTGTCTTCTACTTTTTTCTGGGTTTAGATTTGTAGGTTACCTGACACGCTCCAATAATCATACGGACGTGAGGGTCGTCTTTTGGTATTTTAGTTAGGAAGCTTTTGGCAGTGGTGTGGCTTCCACAAGCCAGAAGAACTTGGTACATCCTGCACAAGCAAAAAAAAAAAAAAAAAAAAAGGAATAATTTCAGAGACAATGTAGCAGGCAGAGATCTGTGTCATTCCTACTTAAGGAACATACCTCAAATAACTCAAGACATTGTAAGGAAGACCAGCCAGTTCATACTCTTTCCACACGGAACGTGCATGAGCCAAGTCCTTGGCCCTGCCGCAAGTATGCAAAAGAAAATCAAGACTTTTTCGGGAAGGGCTTACACCAAGTTCACATTTGATTATTCCTAGCAACTTTAATCCGATCTCTAAGTCTGGTCGTTCTGTATCAGCGATAGTTGCAAAGAACTGCAAGATTTTGATATAAACAATAGAGAAGATCATGGTGTCAGTCAATGGTGTTGACAGCATTTAGAGAAATCGACAATGAATACAACTGAAAAAAGAAACGGCTGGAGACAACCAAGACAACACAGCCGTAGACAGATAACTGGAAAGACCATCATCTTCAAACTAAATACATTGTGAGCAGATGACAAGGTAGTAATGGCCAGGAAATCAAACCTCATCAAATAGCACTTCCATTGTGACTTCGTCGTCTGAAAATTTCTCCATGAGTAGTTTGAGCAAATCATAAAGACAACTGAATATGAAGGATATTATTAGACGCAAGCTTTAACCAGCAAGAGAAGGATACTAAAGAAAATACAAACATTCTCAAGTAATCTGATTGTTGTTTACCTGGAATGCTTATTACGAATACAATGTATCACAACCCTGCAACATGCATCTACCCAATACTCAGAATCATGCACTTCTTCCAACAGTGCAAGTAACTCGCTTATCTCTCCATCAGATGGAAATTGCTCCTATGAGTAAACAGATTATATATAACAGAGGTCACGAGTCCTGGACATATGTGACAATTACAAAAACAAATTTGGTTTCCCTTCATAAGTGAACTTACAATTAGATTTCTGACAGCTTTTGACGTTATATTGTTTCCTGCGTCCTTAAATTCCTTGTATATAGCAAGTGCATCAAAAAATTGTCCATGGCATGCCAGAGCAGATACGAGAACACTTTTAACGTCCTCATCTACAGTGGTTTTGTCCAATAGTACCTACCGTCCATGAAATCAATGGTACAAAATAGATATTAAGTTTCTTTTTTCTGAACTTGAGTAAAGTAAAAGCCTTTATCAATACCTGTTTTGCTTTCTCAAAATTTCCAGAGGCTGCATATGCATTGACAAGCGCCATTGGAACATGCTTTGTAGATTTAACAACATCAAGCTGCATCTTTTCGTGATACTAACCAAAACAATAAACATGGAATTTCACATGAATCATCTTCATGCATTATACCCAGTGCTGTAAGAATGTGCCAATTTTATCATTCCTGTAGGTTTGAGAAAGCAATGCTACCTTTACAATTTGATCTTCACTCACACAATTGCCTATCAAATAGCTGTAGGTCTGAGAATCTGGTTTTACATCCGCGAGCTCCATGTCCTTCAGAACCTTCAGTGCACTATACGTATTCTTCTGCAAAACATTTTGCTAGAAGTTAGTTGAATATAGAGACCATAAACACTGACATTCAAAACGGTTTTGGCAGGCCAGGCATCAATGAAGCCACCTAATCAAACTAACAATTAACAATGACAGCACTGGCTGCGAGGTCAATGGGCAGCACTTAGAAGTTCTTATTAGCATTAGTATGTTGACAAGTAACATTGCAACTAAAAACGAAGTTATTTCCTCCAATAAATATCATTTGAGCCCCCTGCATCCCATCTTGAAACTTGAGCAGACTAGCATAGCTAAAAAGGTCGACAAGCTAATAGTTAACTTTGTTAACTATTAGTTGTCATTTGTCAACTAGTAAAAGTAAAAGGTAATATAGGTAGGAAGAATCACCTGCCGGAAAAATCCTCCCATTATAACGTTAAACATGGTTGCTGTAGGTTTGAATCCCCTGTTCTTCAGATCTTCAAGCATGGCATATGCCAGGTCAAACTGCGTTATTGAAACAAGGTTGCAGAAAACCAATAAAGAAACTATACACCCAAGGAAAAGAGAAGGATAACTAAGAGTAAAAAAGAAGGATACCAGAAGTACAAATATAGACCAAAAAGGGTAGGAACTTACGTCCTTTATCCTCACACTCAAGGTTATCAGTTTCCTGAATGTATCAATAGTTGGTTGCAAATCATGATTGCTCAGCAAGGAGTACATCCTCCGGACCTTAATTGAACAAGGAAAAACAAAGCAACATAAATAAGCGCCAATAGTTACAAACACTAGTCAAATTGATCACTGGAAAGGTGGCCTGTTAACCAAACAAAAGGAAGACAAAACATTAATATATTGCCAGTTTAAACTACAATTACTCAAAACTTTCTATACAAGTAAAAGAGGTAGAAGTGGCATTCCTAATCGAGTAATCGACACATTAGAACTCCAAAACACAACTTCATGAAATATATGATATAATACCTGGAAAAGCTTTAAAAACCCAATGATCAACTATCAACTAAAAAAAAGCAAGCAAAAAATTCCACCCGAAGTTTCCTGACTCAAGGGCGCATAAAAATTACTCACTGGTAATGAAACAATGACTATCAATGGGCAAAAATTGTCTTAACCAGGCAATTACCAGAATATAGTCCGAGCTTTCATCTATGGCATCCAGTAGTTTACAAAACGTGTCCATGGATAAGGATAATTGATCTTCATATATTTGGTCGACCAAGTCAAGAGCAACGTAAACCTGTATAACAACAATAGGGAATCAGTAAAGGGTAAAATCCTGGAAAGCCCAGATAAAAGTTCAAAGATTAAGTTAATTCATAGAGTAATTGGAGTACAATTATTGAGCAGCAACCTGGAGTCCAAGTATCCATTTCTTGAATAGATTAGAATCCAAAACGATAACAGCTTGGGCACAACATCAAATCGTACCTTGAGTTTATCACAGCAGTAAGCTATGAGCTGCTCATAAGAACCCATAGAAGGTTTTATGCCCAGGTTTGAGTGCAGCTCTTTGAACTTTAAAATGACATCTTCAACCTTCAATAACCCATCAAAATTAGCACACCTTCTAAAGTCAATAAATAAAGTAGGTAACTAAGAAAGAGAGTATGTTTATTTCAGTGCGTCCATAAGATATTGCACATATTTTAAAAGAGAGATGTAGCCAACCGAAGTTCTTTTGCATAACACTGTAAATGCAGAGCTTCTGGGTGATGAAACAAATAGAATATAGGCTTTAAATGCAATCAGCTATCAAGTGACATCCTAATAAACAGAGGGCCAACTATACAAAGAGAACTGCTTTTAGATGCACCTCATAGCAGTATGGCCAGAGACATTACAAGCAACATTCATGTAAAATCCCCACCTCTAAATTTGGAATTCCAGTAGCATAACTACAGACAAGAGTTGAGATTTTCTCTGCATCATTATCTGCATTCAACCAGGAATAGAATTAATTTACAAACAAGGCTCAAAGCTCGGACAAACTTATGGGGATTTAGTGCCCTTGGTCCTTAATAAGAGTCATATAAACCAAATGAGATTTTCTCTTTATAATAGAATTCATTTACATACAAGGCTCCAGTAGGACTGCCTCTTGAACTTTTCACTCGTTTATAATAAAAGTATATAAGATCATACTAAAATGCAGTTCGAAAGCAATAGTTTAATTTCAACAGTGAACCAATAATATCACTTCAGTAAATTCGTACCCCAAAAGTTCTCATACTTCACAGAAATTAGGGTAACTTACTTCTTAATTCGGTAGTTAGCAGTTACTATATGGCGCCACTGCTAGATGCGTGACAATAACGTGGCAAGGAAGAGATAACTTAACTTACCACAACTTTTGCATGCCAAAAGGAACTTCATCGCGGAGGACTCCAGAGACAACCTTCCAAAGGTATTAAAGATCGTGGAAATATGCTCTACTGACTCAAATCTTGTTACATCAATAACGTCCAACAGTGGCAAAATATTATTCTTCCGGTTACTTTCACAAAGTGCTATAAAATAATTTTCTGCAACCACACAATGACGTATAAATTTTTACAGGAACTGAGAGAATCCTTCAGAAAAATTGGATTATTTCTCTGAAACTGCTAAAGCACAAGCCACTTACCATGTATCCTGAGATTCTTAGTTTCGCAACCAAGAGATATTGTACTGCAGAGTTCTTGAATCTTTTGCTCATCACCAACTCTAATATATTGCAGCATCTCATAGTAACCTAATCTTGCAAGAGAGCTAGGATTCTCAGTTTTAATGGTTTGATGAAGAGAATGAAATTCTTGAACCATGCTCTTATCAATAAGGTACAAAAGCACAGGTCCATAGGTATTTTCTTCAATCTGGAAACCTTGTTCCTTCATCATGGCGAGGAGATGAAAGCACACAGACATTTGCTTCGAGATAATCTCATCATCTTTAGTTTCCCTGGCTATCTTTAAGCAGCTCTTTATCAATGCATCATACTCTTTTACGCCTGTTCCTTGCCGCAACTTTCCAAATACATTTAGGGTCTGCTCTGGTCCAAGCTTCTCGGCGCATGTTCTGGCTATCCGCTGAACATGATGTTCCTGACCAGAGCTGAAGATGAATTTATCTTTACTCGCACGTCTCACGTCTTTCCGTTGTGAAGAGATATCTGCACTTGTGAGATTTGGAAAAAAAGGGATATCCAATCTAATTTCTGAAGATGTCTCATCACTGGCTCCCTTTGAATTGGGCCAGAGATCTGAAACAGTATCTGCAAAAATGACAGTTGATAAACAGAGTTCAAAGGTATTCCACATATTCGTATACCCCAAGTCATGATGAGTTCATGATTTGGAATGATGATATCTTCCTAGTTAGCTATTGAAGAGTGTTCGTAGTTCTCTAGTCAATACTCCATCAATAGTATTAGTAGCCAATAATACTACCATAATGATACGTTCTACCTCCCACAATCCTCTATACTACAATGGCTCGTGGGATCGCGCTGCCCAGCTAGTACAATTAGAATCCCCAAGAAGAAATTTGATGAGGAAATGAAGAACATACCGATCATTATGGTCGTTAGGTCCCCTGTCAGCTCAAGTGGGGCATCATCTACATGTAGCAGAATACAGTCCATCAGAATCATTCATGCGATTTTGGCGCCCAGAGGGAACCAACCTGTACCTGAGTCGTTACTGGAAGCTTCCATCTTGCGATCGGGCAGCGTGGAACTAGCTGAAGCAGGACTCTGCTTTGATTTAAGGGAGCATTTCTTTAGGGTTTTAACGGAGCCTTCGGTCGTCGAGGAAGATGCTGCTGCGGCAATTCGCGGGGAGCAGGCTGCGATGGTGGCGGCGGAGGAGGGGGTCGCGAGGGCAGGAGTACTGCATTTCTTCGAGGTTTTAGCAGAGCGCTTGGTGGTAGAGCAGGCGTTGATGATGGGAGCGCAAAGTTGTAGACCATCGTTGGTAGTGGTCGGAGGAACGGCAACGGGGCCGGCGGAGGGGGTTTTGGAACGTCGTACTGCGACACGGAAAAAGGAGCTTAGGGCTTGACCTTTAGCCATTTAGGAAGAATGTGTTGGCAGTGTGGCTGGACCGGAAAAGAAAAGGCTGCAACCAGCCGTCGTGGCTTCTGTTCTTCGCTTCCGCTGCCGCTTCCCTTTTCTGTTTTCCCGGCGAGGTGAAGGGTTTATCTCCCACGGCGGCGGTGTACAGCCGCTGGCGCCTGGAAACCAGTTTGTTTCTTCCATTACTGTAGACAGTCGCGTAATAGATTTTTCTCGGACTCGTGGCCGGAGCTGAGGAAACACAACCTCGGGCCCGTTTTAGGCCCACAATAGAAACTCTAATCTGGTTAGGCCCAGCTTCTAATTCGATTATGCTTTCACTATGAGGATGGGCCTTGGATCCGCTGCCAAGGAACATGGTGATAATCCAAATGTAATTTTGGAGGGCGATTTCACAATTTACATTTTGATTATACAAAATACTAAATTATTTTAATACTAAGCAGATATTGAATTTTCAATTTATTGTTTTACTTGTAAACTTCAAATACATATCAACAACTAGTAATTTGAAATTCGTCATAGCATCATATATTTTTTTTTTTTGTAAAATTGTAAAAGATCAGGTACTAAAGTGCAAGGAATAAGTATATAGTTACCAAAACATAATTTTAACACGAAATTTTTTTTATCTAGTTTGAACAAAAATTAAGTTTACATACTAAGTTGTAAGAAAAATAAATTTAGATACTACAATGTGATTTTTCAAAAGAATGTCATGTTGGGTTAGCAAACTCAATTAAAAAAAATCTGAAACACCAAAAAGTTGGAAATCAATATCCAAACAATGAATTTTAACTGTATGCAAACATTTCAAATTCACGATTTCATATATATGCATTGAAATCAGGATTTTAACATGCATTATACCTATATAATATTTTCACAATTGTTTTTTTTTTGTAAATTTCTCTGTTCTACTAAGTTTTTGGTGTTCTCTGTCACTTATTGGTGTTCTCTGTCACTTATGTAATGTCAATATATGTGTAATTGTTAAAATGTACGTTGTAATTATAAAGAAAAATTATTGTCGATAAATAACTGTGGATACCTAAAATCCAATTAATTATAAGTATAAATAAAACTCGAACTATTTTAAGTAAGATAATGTACATATATTTTCCGCTACCCAATACATTATATACACGACTTACAAGCGCACATCAGTAAACTTAAATCCAATTAGGGCTAGCCTACAATTCGATTTGCTTAACTACCGGGCTGGCCTTTTTTTTTTTTTACTTCCAAAAAGTGGGCGTGCCCATCTTTTTTTTTTTTTTGACAATAACGTTCAACTTTTATTCCACTTCCATCTCGAAAAAACAAAGAAAGCGAGAATACACTTTATCAAAGGAAATCCGAAATTAGGTCAAGAATACTAATCCAGTCAACAGGGAGGGAGGATCTAGCAAGTGATCGTGCAACCCAATCAGCTCTAACATTGAAAGCACGTAAAACTGCCTTGACCTTCACATGAGGGTTCGTTCTTAAGATTGAGACCATTGAACCAATCCAAGCTGCACCTCGCCAAGGCCAATTTCTTGGCTCGTCCGAGAGAGCTTTGACAATCCGCTGGCAGTCTGACTGGACAACACATTCCGTGCCATATTCTTGGGCTAATTTGAGACCTTCTAAAAGGGCTTTCGCTTCGGCTTCGAGTGGGGTGGAACAAAGAAGAGTGTCAGCTCTCCCATCACACACTTGACCATGGTGGTTAGTGACGACCACACCATATGCCGCCAGCTGGGAGTCGTTTAAGAACGACCCATCATAGTGAATCACAACATTGTGATTGCTTGGCAGTGGAGAATTGAGTGATTGGGCTCCCCTGAGCTGAGTAGAAGGAGAGTCATTGGGGGGACTCCTCGGGCAGCTAGTCTATTCCGTGAGTTCCTTGTAAGTTCGCAAAATAACGTTCGGATGCCAAGGGATCCGATTCTTGAACACACATTCATTTCTAGCCTTCCAGATATTCCAGCACAGGAAAATAACATGGGTGAGGGCTCCTGGTTGGATAGAGTCCTTGAGTAGGTACAACCAGTCAAGGAAAGCAGTATACTGAGCTGGCAGCGGGAGGTTTGGGAAGATAACTTCCCATGATTCCCTCGCATGGGGGCATTGAAAGAGGCAGTGGAAGAGGGACTCAATCGGCCATTGGCACACTTGGCAAGTTGCATTAGGGGAGCATTTCCTATGCAGAAGTCTCTCTTTTGTTGCCAGCTCGTTCCTGGCACATCTCCAGACAAAAAATTTGAGCTTAGGCGGAATATTCAGACTCCACACCCATTTCCATTTCTCCACATTGCCCATCGTTTGGGGGTCCGTAACTGACGAATGAACCGCATGATACGCTGTCTTGACCGTAAACTTCCCATCTTCATTAAATTTCCACGCCCAGAAGTCCTTAGCGTCCTCCTCCCCAATCGGAACTCTCAAAATAGCATCTCTTTCTGGAGGAGAGACCTGTCTCTGGATCATCTCATCATTCCACGTCATGCTTTCTGGATCAATCCAGGACCTGACTCTTGCATGATTTTGTGGGCCACTCTGAATGCATGCTCTGGGGAGGAAGGGAACCCACGGATCTTGATCAATCCATGTATCATCACCGGATCCAATAACTTTAATAGCTCCAAGATCAATGACTTTCTTAGACTCCCAAAGACTCGCCCAGATCCAAGATGGTTTGCTTCCTTTTTTAGCCGAGAGGAAATTGCCTCTAGGGAAATAAAGTCCTTTGATCAGAAGACTCCAAAGTGTATCAGTGTTGTTCATAAGCCTCCAGGCTTGTTTGGCAAGCAGGGCCAGATTGAAATCTCTGAAGCTTCGGAAACCCAAACCTCCCTCTGATTTTGGGGTACAGAGAACCTCCTTCCTGCACCAGTGGAGGTTGCTTTTCTGCATCGACCCTGGCCAGAAAAAATTGCTAAGGAGAGAGTCCATTTTCTTCGTCAGTGAGACTGGTAGAAGGAAAAGGCACATGATGAACGAAGGGATGGCCTGGATAACCGACTTGAGAAGGACTTCCTTCCCTCCATGTGAAAGAAGTAGGCTCTTCCAAGCTTCCCCCATCTTTTCCATCCTTTGAATAAGGAAGTAGAATGTTTCCTTCTTTGAATTTCCCCATTCTGTCGGGACACCAAGGTATTTAGAATGACAGTTGGAGGATGCAAATCCAATGTGATTGATGATATCATTCTTCTCTTCAACAGGAACATTCGCGCTGAAGAAAATAGATGATTTATGTATGTTTACTTCTTGACCAGTTATTGCCCCATAGTCGTTGATGACCTCCAATATTCTTCCAGCCTCTTGGATGTTAGCTTTCCCAAAAATGACCGTATCATCCGCAAAAAGACAGTGAGTGAGAGTAGGGCATCTGGAGTTGAGCTTAATTCCTTTGATTCGTTCTTCCATCACAACTTTGTCAATCAGGAATGTGAGCGCATTAGACATAAGGATGAAGAGAAAAGGGGATAGAGGGTCTACTTGTCTAATGCCTCTCGAGGGAGAGAATCTCCCCGATGCTTCTCCGTTGAATAAAACTGAGAAGCTAACAGTACGGATACAAGCACTGACCCATTTGCACCATCTCTCGTCGAACCCATACTGCCTAAGGAGAGTCTCCAGACATTCCTACTTAGGGCTGGGAAAACGGTTGCGGTTTTGCGGTTAAACCGATAATCGCACCGAAACCGCGCGGTTATTGGTTAACCGCAAACCGCATAATTTACCTATTTTGCGGTCGCGGTTGGAGATATGGGCTGTTTTGCGGTTTGCGGTTTAACCGCAACCGAAACCACAAATAAATCTAACCGCAAGGCTAACCGCGAATAGATGGCCCAATCAATTTCCAATCCAACCCAAGCCTCAAAGTCACAAACCCCACCCAAGCCCAACCCGACTCGGCCCTTTTTCCCACTTCTTCCTTTTGCCGTTTTGACTTTTGACGAATCCATTTCCCTTCCCATCTTCCCGTCGTCTGAAAACCCTAACCCAGCAACGGAGAGCAGCAGGCCAGCAAAAATCACCCCACTACCATCCGCCCGCCGTCCGCCGTCTCCGGCTTCCTCAAGGCGGCGCGCCGGCGCCGCTCGACTGCTCCTCTGTTCGCTCGATGCCTCGACTGCTACTCTGTTCGCTCGACGCCTCGACCTGCTCTCGTCGTCGACGCTCTCCTCTCCACACCCTACACGTCGGCCGTCGAGCTCCTCTTCCAGTCTCCACATCTACACTGCTGCCCGTCTGCTGTGAGTAGCTTAACCGCGGTTTGGTAGATTGATGCGGTTGCTGCGGTTTTTACCACCAGTAACCGCGGTTCACCGTTAACCGCTAACCGTGACGGACGCGGTCGCGGTTGGTTAATATGGGTGTTTTGCGGTTGCAGTTAACCGCAAAATGCGGTGCAGTTAACCGCAACCGCACCGTTTCCCACCCCTATCCCACTCCACCATGTCATACGCCTTTTTCATGTCCAACTTCATCATCATATCCCTTCTGTTGCCCAGCTTGTGATTCTTGAAATGATGTAGAGCTTCATGAACGATAATGATGTTATCTTGGATGAGGCGTCCGCCCGTGAAAGCTGTCTGGAGCTCCGAGACCAAAACGGGTGTCCACTTTTTCAGGCGGGTAGACATAATCTTAGAGATGATTTTGTACCTGAAGTTGCAGCAGCTGATGGGTCGGAATTGGCCAATTGTTTCTGGGTGGTCAATCTTAGGAACCATCACAATGTGCGTATCATTCCATCCTTCAGGCATGCTAGCTGATTCAAAGAATTCCTCCACCTCTCTACAGAGGGTTTCCCCAACATTATCCCAATATCTTCTGTAGAATTTACCCGAGAACCCGTCTGGTCCCGGTGCCTTTCTTGCTCCGAGAGAGAACACTGCTCTCCTAATCTCTTCCCTGGTCACTGCTGCACACAGTTCCTCATTCATCTCTCCTGTAACCATCGTTGGGAACCCCTGAAGGAGGTGGGTAAACTCAATGTTATCTCTAGCCTTGAAAAGTTCTTTGAAGAACCCTACAGACAAACCCTTCAGCCCTACCTCATCTTCCACCCAATTCCCCTCTTCATTTCTAAGGCGAAGTATTCTGTTTCTATGCTTTCTGTGAATAGTGCTAGAATGGAAGAAGGAAGTGTTTTGATCCCCTTTTTGAAGCCACGCAACTCTAGAACACTGACTCCAAAATGCTTCCTCCTCAAGCCAAATTCTGGTCAATTCTGCTGTAAGGATCTTCTCCTCCTCTACATTCTCTGGAATACGTGGGGGTTGCTGGAGAGTCTCAAGTCTGGACACAATTTCACTCTCCCTAAGGATACTATTCTTATGGAAATCTTTCGCCCATGCCTTCAGTTCTCTCTTGCATTTGTTTAGCTGATTGCTAGATAGCCCTCCTAGTTCCCATTCCCTGCAAACAATCTCTTTGCATCCCTCTTTTTCCAGCCATCTCTCGTCCACTCTGAATGGTGTTCTTCTTCTTCTTCTGTTTTTTTTATAGTGGAGATCAATTCTGATTGGGCAATGGTCAGAAGCCACCATCTTTTCATGGAATACTACCGCTTCTCCAAACATCACTCTCCAATTTGGCGAGCACAACACTCGGTCCAATCTGACTCTAACCAAATTTGGGCTAGAGCGTTTATTGGACCAAGTAAAAGGGGTGCCTTTAAAACCAATGTCAACGAGGGCATTGTCAAAAATGAACCTTTTGAAAGGTTCCACATTCTCGTACCTAAGAGGGCACCTCCCTTCCTTTTCATATTCATACATAGCAGCATTAAAATCCCCTACAATGACCCAACTATCATCTCTACTACTCCGAAGAGAGCTTAAATGCTCCCAAAACTCCCTTCTACCAACAACCGTAGTCGGGGCATGGACAAAAGTACAAAAGAACTTCTTCCCCATGTCGATGCTAACATCCATATAATACTTATCACTACTGATTACATTAATACTAATACCCTCTTTCCACCATAATGCAAAGCCCCTTGAGGAATTGATCGGTTCAACATACTCCTTATTGGGGAAAACTCTAAGACTTCTTCTATTCCATGAATTCTTCGTTTTTGCTAGTTTCCATAAGGAAGACAATAGAAGGGCCATGACGTCGAATAAGACGTTTAGTATAACTACTCGTAAGGGATTGGCCAAATCCCCTACAGTTCCAACTTACAATACTCATGGATCGTGAGGTGGCTTTTGGCGAACCACCGCTGCCCTTGTGTCACTTTCTTCTCCATCTCCCCTATGCCTTCACTTGTCGATTGAGCTTTGTTCTTTTGGTGCTTCTTCTTCTTACTTCTTCCTTTCATTCCTCCTGTAAATATAGAGTTAGATGGGCTCAAGTTAAACCCAGATCCCTCATTAACCTGGCCCGTTTCTTCTGGGCTTAGGATAGAGAGGCCCTTTCTTTTCTTTATCTTTTGGCCCATATCCCCTTCAAGCTCCCCTTGGATATGCTGCTAGGTATTCTGGGCCAGTGTGTTGACCAGCATGGGCTCCAACTCCTCTCTTGGACTGGCCTGTGAGGTGGATTTGCCAGGCCCAAGTAACAATTGGGCGCCCATTATCACCCTCCTCTCTGTCATTCGCTGCGCCCCTTCCCCTTTGTTGAGACTCATCCTCCCCTGAAGAGCCGCCGCTGCATCCTCCAAATCACTTGATAGATCCCTTGCCCCCATTCCCAGCATGTATTTCCCCTTCATCCTCCCCCGATTGCTCCCTTCTTCAGCTCTAGCTTCCTCCTCCAACCGGCGCAGAGTGAAGCCCGGTGGGATTTGGGGATGAACTTCTTCTTCCCTTCTTGCCGACGTGAGCTCTGCCGTCACCATCGTCTCCCTGCCATCAATTAATCCGCCCAAACTGTAATGGTCCCTCCATGCTTCAGGGTCGGTGGATGGACACCATGGCTCTTCCTCTTCAACTCGGCTTCTGTTACCACTCGATCTGTAGGGGGACTCAATTCCCGCCTTCAGCTCGGATGTGTAGATTTCAGAGAGCTTGACATCGCCTCCCTTCTTCCTTTCTTCTTTCATTCTTGTACATGTCGGCCAGTTGTGACCAATTCTCCCACAGAAATAGCATAATTCGACAAGTCTTTCATATTTGAAAGTTATCTCTTCACAATACTCTCGACCAGTTGCTTCATCCATGAAGGGAAGTCGAATCCCGTCGGCACTGGTTCACTAACCTCAATCTCGGCCAGCATCCGGATGAATCTTCTGTATCCGTTGAAATGGAGGCTTGCTCTTCCATATCGATGAACTTGCTGAAGTAGAAAGTCCCGATTGAGATGATGTTCTGCTCACATCTCTGGCTTTGGTGGAGACCATGAATCTGAACCCAAACCGCAAGCTTGTTCATGGGAACTGCCTCCGGATCTCCTCTGCCTTCGTACTTTGTCAGGGCCGTCATAGTGTTAGAGAGACTCCATGGTCTTTCAAGCCAGATTTTCTCGCGAATCTTGGCATCTTTGAAAGTAAAGATGAATAGGTTTTGTGCTTGAGTTGGCTGGACTCCCACTTCCCCATACTTCCCCCAGGCATATCTGGCCGCCCCTGAAGCTTCGCCAATGCTACCTTGTTCTCGGTGAGCATCTTCCCTAGCAGCATTGAAATTCCCCTGCCAGAGTTGGTAGTCAGTTGTGGGCGAGAACCTTTGCCTCCTGATGAAGAGGGACTGCTGCGTTCGGTGCTCAATCGGCCAGCCCTCTCGGTCAGTTCATTGATGTCCATTCTGCTTCTCTTGTTCTATATTCTGTGGAAGCTGGAAGTTGGAGGATTTTTGGTCGCGAGCAGGGTTTGTAAGAGGAGGAAAAGGCGGAAGCTGGAAGTTGGAGGGTATTTGGTCTTGAGCAGAGTTTGTAAGAGGAGGAATAGGCTTCTTCTTGCAAGGTAAAGGGCTGGGATTTCCTTCCTGTTTCTCTCTTCCTTCTTAAAGGCTCTGCTTCTAAGTGAGGTAGCAATAACTCCCCATGAGACATGGTAGCTATCTCTCTTTTCAAAATCTTCATAAAGCCTCTGTAGAATAGATCTTCCCCTGCTCTGTTTTTCTACTTCCTCAACAGTGGCTCTTGGCTCAATGATCTCTCCACTCTGCCCCAAACAGGGTCTGTTGATTACAGGCTGCACCCTCCCCACTCTCCTGTTCAATCGTATCTCCCTTCCCCTCTGTTTGATCTGACCTTGAAGAACCAATCTCCAATCTGGTGGTTTCCAACCCCCCCCCTTCCTTATAGTTATTGCAGGGCCTCCCCTGTGTAGTCCAATCTCCTTTAGACTCTTCACTACTGCTGTGCATCTGTCTATTCCCTCTACTTGCAGGCCATTACTACGAGAGACTCTTTAACATTGACTTTTTTATTCTTCTGGTTGCTCTCGGGCAGAGCTGGAGCAGTCCCAGCAACGGGGACGGAAAAGGAACCGTTGGAAGGTTCAGAGAATAGTTCCGTTAGAGAGAGATAAGAGAGAGACATTTTTTTCAACTTTGCAAATGAGATGCCTGTTGGCGTGCCCATCAATGGTGCGAGAAACCAGCAGGTTCCCAAAACCCCTTTTGTTCTTGTGATTAATCATAGAGTATGAGGAATAGTGATGGCAATGGGACGGGGTGGGGCGGGTACCTCAATTCCCATGCCCCGTCCCACGCTACTACGGGTCGGGGCGGGTAAAACCCGCGCGGGTACGGGGCGGTGCGGGTCGACCCACTCTTACATGTTGTTAAAAAAAATACAAGCAAATTTTTTTTTACAATAAAACGTAGAGAAAAACACTTTAAGAATGAAAAATATTGATAATAGAATGGATAATTGAGCCTAGCAAGTTGAAAGATCGACTCTAACTAGTTGAAGAAAAATCAAAATAGGAGAAATATGTATAGATATTGTAAGAAATTGAGATAAAATGAGTCTAGAACGGGACGGGGCGGGGCATGGCGTGTCGGAAGTAGATACCCATGCCCCGCCCCGCTACTGCGGGTCGGGTAATACCCGCCCCATCGCGGGTCAGGTCGGGTAATACCCACAGAGCGGGTTGAAATTGCCATCACTATTGAGAATCTATCTATCTCGTTACATTCATTCCATTATGTGGTTCTATTGATGACCAGCAGTTGCATTACGTATGGCAGGCTTGCTTGGCCGCTGAAGCATCAATTTAGCAGAAAATGTTATCAGGAAAATGGGCAAAGAACATGACGGCAATGACAACAGCATATATCAGTCAACACGTACACCACCCAAATATGGCTAGCAGCTCCAGATGTTGAGGAGCAGAAAACGAGATCAGAATCGATTTGCTTATATATGTTTGGTTTGTCCGCTACACAACACAACTGGCAACCAGATGCCTAAGTACGTAATACTTTGGTAAAGGTTACATTACATTTCCATGCTATGCATCGATTCTTTCTCTTCTCTCAATTGTACAACAATTCGATTCATCTAATTAATCTCGTGTCGTGTGGCTGTTTGGTGGGTCTTCGATATTCTTTCGATGGCCTATGACGTATTAAAGAGATGTCTATGGGTTTTCACTTTTCAAGATCATTTTCGATCACATATATCGTGTTTAAGGGATATCTATATGATTATATGATACAATCGTGTTGTGTGGCATTTGATTTTGCATGTCAATTTAAATTATGTTTTCATCGACCATACAAAGAAATTATGTTACAAATTGTTTTTTCTCACGAATTGAACTAATTTGAGAGGAACTCAAAATTTTAATGTCTTAACCCTAGAAAAGCCACACTTTATTCAAAAATAGATAAACTAAAAAAAATTACTTCTTTTGCGAGTTTTTTTTAATATTCCGATTGATATGCTTGCTAGATAGACGTACATGTAAGACTTTAACTCACACTCCAATTATCACGATTCAAATCCTTTAACCTTAGATTTTCTACCCGCTCTACGTATTTCTCACCGTTTTTACTTAATCAATTCCGAACCCAATGGTGCCGGAACCTATAAAATTCCATTTTCTTGTGATTACTCATAGTCGAGGAGGAATCTATCTATCTTTTCTACATTTCGATACATTCTGTGAAGTGATTCTACTGACTGAGAAGTACTTGTACGACCAATGGCATGCTCGGCGGCTGCAGCATCATCCAGCAGAAAATGTTGAGAGGAAAATGGTGAAGAACATGTCGAAGATAACAGCAATTACAACTGCACAATTAGTCATATATGAAAGCAGCACGCTATGTTAATCTTACTTTCACCACTGGCCTGCTGCTGGCTCGTTTGTCATTTCTGCGAAAACATTGTTACTTATATACGGACCTTGTGAAGCAGACAGCTAATTCATTATTGAGAATTTCTAATTTTTCCCTTGTCTCGTTGTTGGTGCATTATTGGTGATCGATTGAGATGAACTAGCAGTTTTCCAGAGTCCACCGTAATTATGCAAAAGATGCTTTTTGGGTCGGCTTCAGAAAACTATCTTTTATTTTTTTTAGGATGTCTTTATGAATGATAACTTTATAGCATGGTAAATCCCTTTTCCTTTCTAAATTTTTAATCAAAATATATGTTTTAACAATTTGTTTTATAAGAGTTTTTAGTATCGAAATTTACTTCACGACAAAACGAGCGATGTGATTAGTTTGGAACACTACAAGTTAGAACACTACAAGAAAATCGAGTTTAATAGACAAGTATTATTTGCGTCTGCATGTTATTTATTTGCTTATGTATATCTTTCGATGCAAATATGTTATTTGAATCATTTGCCTCTGTCTTGAATTCCTTTTGGAGACAAATATAGATACAAATAGTATATGTTTCTAATAATGGACACAATATCACAAAAATTTATAGGAGACAAATAATATTTCATTCTAAAAGGTTTAGTAAAAAGGAGACATATATAGGACATATCGAGACAAATAATATTTCTTTCTAAATTTTTTAAAAATGTTATGAAACGGAGACAGATATAATGAAATACGAGACAAATAATATTTCTTTCTAAAATTCTTATAAAATACTATGAAACGGAGATAGATACAAAGGGTTGTAGTGACAAATAATATTTTTGCCTCAAAAGATTAGCTATAGAGACTAATACAATAATTGCCTATGATTATTTGTCTCTATAAGTAAGTTTTCTTGTAGTGGAATTTGTCTTCCTCTATGTGATCCAAGTTTTGTTTTTGTTTGAGCCTTACTGAAAGTAGGAGTGAGCCTCGAGTAAAAGGGGGGACGAGGAGAGCAAGCAACGAGACCCTCTTTCCTTCCACTGAAATGTGATTACAAACAGTTGTGATCGGGAGAGAGGAGGTCTTAGAGAGAGAAGTTGATATTATAGAGTGAGAGAGTAACAATGTGATCCCCTCACCCACCGGAGTAAATGTCGTATTTATAGGCTACATTGTGGTGGGTGGGTATTTAATGCGACATGACTAGTGAATTTGTCAGACACTTAGGCCATGACTATGCCTAGGGCTAGACACTTAGGCCATGATTATACCTAGGGCTAGGATGTGACCGTTCTTCAGGGAATACGATGCCGTTTCTTGGCTCCTTGATCCGGCCTAAGTTGAGCAAAACGACGTCGTTTGGCGCCTTGGTACTTGCGGGCGCGTCTCGTCTCGCGGAACCCAATCCACGAGTGTAGTCCTTTCCACGGTTGTGGTCTTTTCGCGAGTTGCTCCTTGCCGTGAGCGCGATGGTGCTAGCGCAAGTGGTTCTTCTGGGGGTGGCACTGGACTAACTTATTGGCGCGACTAGATCCTAGCCATACCCCCAACAATTGCCCCCCATCAGGGGGTATTCCGCGAATGCCACCTGTTTAACCTCCACGCGATGGGCTCGGGTCTGCGTGATCTCCACCCGTGTTCTTGGGCTTGGTTGTGTGCGACTGATCTTCCTGTCCGAAGAAGTTTCCCACTTTTCTTCTTTCACGACTGGAGCTGATATCGAGTGTGTTTTTTTCCTTTCCGCGAGTATACCATGCCCCCCAGGCGGTGTACGGAAGTTGTGACGTCACCTCCTAGAGCCTGTACTTTATAGGTGTCGACGTGGCATCATATCGTTCACTCATTTGGGCGGTGATTTTTGAAATTCAAAATCTTTGATTGGACACGGTTGCGATTCTTGATGCAGCTTTAACCGTTGAGGTTCCCCTCGTTGGCTATAAATACTCATGTTTTGTCGGGGGAGTCATTATCTCCTTTCAAACTTCTACTTCGCCTTTTTGTGTTTTCCTCCGTCGTCGAGATTCCTCTCCTTCTCCCACAACCTTATATCTCCAGTTTATCGTTGCTAATACTTACGAGTATGATGGCCTGCAGCGGTGTAAACAACGAGATTGAGGTCGTGCAATACGAAGAAGTTAATCTTTCCCCTCTTTCGCATCTTTCTACGTATCCTTCCTTGGATCTGGCCGATTCCGACAACAGAAACGGCGGCGGAGCTGATGATGAGGGAGTTCCGGCGATGCCGTCGATTCTGGACGAGATCTCCTACACATCTCCTCCGATGTAGGTATGCTAGGGCATACGGGTGGCGAGTCAAGCACGCGTGCTCGCGGGGTGTTGATAATCCACCGTGATCGCACCAGCGGTTCTGGTTCTGTTAATGTCGACCCGCCAGAGGACTCTGACACCTTGTCAGAGCTAGTCTGTGTCTTGCAGGTGACTGAAGCTATGAGTCGGCTTGGCGTTCATGGAGTGGGCGCGGCTTACACGATCTTGGACTGGGCAGAGATGTTTGGCCCATATCCGGCGTCGAATGACAATCTTGTGTGCGGGCCTGATCACGTGTCCGTCTACGAGTGGAAGGAGGTAACAGAACTAGTGCGCGGGTTGGGGTTGTCCCCCAACTGGCATTATGTAGTCTCGACAGCGCAGAGTCGAATTGGTAACTGCCCCCCTGGGTGGTTTGAGGTATACTCTGAGTATTGGACAATGGGCTTCAAAGTTCCCCATTGATCCGTTGGTGTGCGCGCTGTACAGACGCCTTAAATGCTCCGTTGCACGTCTGTCTCCGTCCGTGATCATGCACGTGTCGTGTCTCCGCCTCGTGTGCAAGAGGCTCAACTTGCAACCATCATATGGCTTGTTCCGCAAAATATACAAGATAAATGAGCCGACGGAGAAGAGCGAATGTCTTACCATCAAGAGTCGGGATAAAAGGCCTGATGGTTAAATGTACAGCTCGCCCAAGCTTGAGAAGAACTGGTTCGAGCGGTTTTTTTTTTGTGAAGCCTGCTTTGGGGGAGTGGGCTAACGAGTATGTGGAGGAGCCCACAGTCTGGAAGAAGGGGAGTATACGTGGGTTTGAATTGGAAGTGGGCACGTACAACGGGCTCGAGGAGGAGTATAAGGCATGCCTTGAGGAGAAAATCAATTTGTACGCTAGAGGGGTCAGCGCAGCGTGTTTGGAAGAACTCTTTGGAGATGGTTAGTTATTTTCCTTTTCCTTTTGTATTCTGTTGTATTAATGGGCTCTTACGATCTATTGGCGCAGGTGTTGATTTCTCTTCCCTGGTGAGCATGATGTCTGTGGACGACGTGGTGAAGGCTCCCCGGGCGCAGCGTGCGGAGAAGAAGAGGAAGGAGGTGGAGCGGCCTAGTGTCGCGGAGAGGAATGAGGTGGAGCAGCCCGCTGTCATGGAGAGGGCTTCAAAAGTGTCGCGAACAACGGAGAAATTGCCCCGGGCCGTTGTGAGAAAGAGACGCGGGCGAGCAACCCGCCGCATCCCGAGAAAACGGTCGCGGGTAGTTCTTCTGGGGCGACTGTTCAGCAGACATTGCGTGAGATGCCCGGATTTGGGACGACTGTTGTTAACTAATTCCGCGACATGCGGATCCATACCGGTGCTGCTTGCAATAGCTCAGCCGGGCAGACCGCCCTGCGGGCTCTTGGGCCCATGCTTAGCATCCTGGCGCGGATTGAGAAGTTGGACCCACTGCAGGACCTTTCTCAGGTTCACTTCGCGGTAAGTTTTAGTTGATCCCGTGCGTGTATGTGTTTTTTTGTCAACTCATATTTTTCTCTATGTTCTTTGGCGCTGCGGATGTAGGGCTCGCTGGCAACCTTCCGAGCCCAACAAGAGCGGGCCCGGGACACCGCGACCTTGAAGGCCAAGATGTCGAGGGTCGTGCAAGGGGGAATGAATGCTTGCTGGCACTGAGGTTTGCGCGGATGTGGCTAACAACAGGGCCAACGAGGCGTTGGAGCAGCTAGGCATTCTGCAAAGCAAGCTGACGGAGGATGTGACGGCTGCAAAGTAGGAGGTCCGGGCTTCTATTCGGGAGGAGATGAGGAGGTAGTTTGAAGAAGAGCGGAAGCGGTTGGCCGATGAACGTGCTCAGGAGAAGAGGCGTATGGAGACCGATCATGCGGAGATGCTAAGACAGGTCCGCGAGGAGTTCTAGAAGGAGAAGGAGGATTTGGTCCACGTTCACGATGTGGCCAAGGTGGAAGCTGTGTGCACAACAAAGGTTAATGCTGTCCGCCAATACAAATCTTCTGCTGCGACTAAGGTTGTAATTGCGGTCCGCAAGAAGGTGCGGCCAGATAACCCTGGAATCCGCTGGAATACCCGCGCCATGGTTCGCCATGTGCAGCAATGGTTGGGTGAGAAGAAATCCCTGGACGCGGACTCTGAGCCGGAGACGGAGGAAGACGAGGTCATCGTGGCAATGGCAGCTGAAGAAGGAGAGGCTAGGGCGACTACAACCGAGAATATCGAGAACATCGTTATTGATTAAGTGTAGTCACGCTATGTCGTTTTTGTAGTTTATGTGGTATTTTCTGTGTTCCGTCATCTCCCTGCTTTCAAATCCAAATATATTCAAAGTTATCTCGCGGATGTTTTGTTCCTTTTGTTTTCTTTACAGTTCATGACTGCGTAATGTGTGCCCTTTTGTGTTGTTAGCGCGATTCTTGATTGCGAGATTACGTTGCTATCTTATAGTTCTACTTGTTTCTTTGTTACAACTCATGGTTGTGAGACTTTCTTGCAAATTGTATGCATGCTCGTTTGTTTAGCGTAGTTCATGACTGCGCGATTACATCACTATTGTTATAGCGGTCGTTTTTGAAGAAATTTTGTGTTGCCCCCCATTGTTGCGCTGTTGCAGAGAAAGAAGAAATTTTCATTGCATAAAACAGGACATCAGGGGTACATGTACATAATGTTTACCAACTCTTGTGGTACTTCCTCAGATTTTGAGCGTTCCACGTCCGTGGGATTGTTTCCCCACTTAGCACGCTTAGCTCGAATGTTTTTTTTATTTATAATGGTGATGATTATATTAACTAAACGAAAAGGAAATTCCAAGTCCACAGCCACTGCAAACCAAGGAAAAATCTTGCACAAGAAGTGCAAGCACCAAAAGGAGCTAGGCAAACCAGGATGCCCTTGCTCACTCAAAAAGAAAAAGGGAAGAAAAAAAAAGGAAAATAAAAAGACAACAAACTCAGCAGACAGCATCGAAACATCAAACAGGGTCCAGGAAAAGAGACAACTACAACATCTGTCCACACAAACTCATGACAACAGCAACACAGCGGCGCGGCAGCTCAACGCAAGTCGCACCGACCACATCGACAGCGGAAGCCCACAAAAACCGACCATCAGCAACACAGCAGGCGTGAACCATCACTGATTCCGACCAGGCCACATCCACTACATCCCTTGCGATCTGCTGATCTGCCATGAGCCACGAGCCATTCAACAATTGCATACATCGCCTTCCTGAGAACCGAGGAAGCGGGGATAGCTTTATCTTCGAACAGGCGGTGGTTCCTTTCCAGCCATACCTGCCAGCAAATCGAGTGGAGGGCGCAATATGCAATTCCATTCGTGGGATCAGAGGGTTGCTCCGCCTTCCATTGCGTATGGTGCCGACGATATCGCCGCAAGGATCCAGCTCAATGTTACACTTCTCTTTCATCTCGTTCCAATACTTCTCGTGTACTCACATCCCGCCAGCAGGTGATCTATGGATTCCGAGTCTTTAAGACACAAGCAGCATCTGTTCGCCATTGACACTCCTCTTCTCTGAAGATTATCGAGGGTGAGGATTCTTTTGTGCGCGACAGTCCACAAGAATGCATTGATCTTCGACGGGAATGCATTTTCTCCAAACTGAATCAGCCGGGAACTCCGGCGCCCCGGGAACAGATTGTTCGACAGGTACCTGTACATATAAGAAACAGAGAAAGTTTTTTTCCGGGTTTGGGGTCCAAACAAGTCTGCTAGGACCACAAAAAACCTTACAGGGATCAACTGAATCAAGAACACTCATCAACTCAACTCTTTCACTCTCCGCCCCCCCTCTTAATCGAGAATTTAAAGCAACATTCCAATTAAGATTCTCACCTTGAAATTCTACGATATCAGAGATCCAGGCGCGTCGGTCCGAGTCTGCAGCGGCTACTCTGAGGGAAGGTATTGGCAAGAGGACAGTTCGAAACCCAGCAGTCATCCCAAAACGACACCCACGCCCCACCGCCAGGGTCCACGCGCGCGACCCCTCCAGAAAGTATCGTACTCCTTAGTAATATTCGCCCAAGCAGACGTTCCAAACCCACTTCTGCATCTCTTGCTTTCCCACTCCGATGAAATCGACGGGAACTTAACCGAAATCAATTCTCTCCACCATTTGCCCTTCTCAACCCCAAACTTCCACAACCATTTACAAAGCAAGGCTCTATTACAGCTTTTGAGATCCCGAACTCCAAGCCCACCATCGGTCTTTCCTCGCCTTACAAAGATCCCATCTAACCAAGCGCTCCTCTTACTGTCATATGTTCCACACCAATAAACCGTCTCTGTATTCTTTCAATCCTATTGAGCACGGAGCAAGGAGCACGAAACAGAGTGAAATAATAGTTGGGTTGGCCGTTAAGAACTGATTTATTAAGAACTAACCTCCCTCCCAACGAGAGAAACCTGGCCTTCCACCCTTCGAGTCTCTTTTCGAATTTATTGATGATAGAACCCAAGTAGATGCTGAGTTCACCTTCGCACCAAGGGAAACCCCAAATATTTCGAGGGTTTCGAGCTCCACTTGCACCCAAAATGCTAGCAAAAAAGTCTGGATTGGGAACGTCTCCTACCACGAACATGGTTGATTTTTCCAGGTTGATCTGCAATCCTGAAACCGCCTGGAAACACACCAACGTACCCAAAATGTTTAAGACTTGCTCATAGGATGCCTCACAGAAAATCAGTGTATCGTCCGCAAATAGCAGGTGAGTCACCTCGCCTCTTCCAATCGACTCATCCATACAGAAGCCCTTAATTTTTCCTTCTTCACGCAACTTGGATATAAAAAAGGACCAGTACATCCATGATGAGAACAAAAAGCCCTGGAGAAAGCGGATCGCCTTGCCGAAGGCCCTTCTCCACAGGAAAGAAGCCTTTAGCTTCACCGTTAATCATAGTAGAGATGGACGACGAAACACACAGAACCCCGAATCCAGTCTTGCCATTTCGAGGAAATCCCACTGCAGTCAAGACATTAAAGAGACAACCCCAATTCACGTTATCGAAAGCCTTCTCGATATCCAACTTAAACATCAATCCAGGTTTTCTGCTTTTAGTACGGCTATCAAGCAGCTCGAACGCAATTAGACCTGCCTCCGCAATTTATCTGCCTTTCACCAAAGCATGCTGATTAACCGAGACAATATTATCAAGGACGTTACCCAGTCTCTAAGCTAATATTTTATTAATTAGCTTATTCATGCTTCCCAGGAGACTTATAGGTCTAAGATCCTTAATTTCTTCTACCACATCCTTCTTTGGCAGCAGACACAGAAAGGAATGAGTAGCGCCCTTGGGCAAGTAACCGTTCCGATGGAACTCATTGAACGCGTCAAGAAATTCCAATCTGATCAAAGGCCAACACTTCTTATAGAAAGCCATCGAAAAACCATCAGGGCCTGGCGCCTTCGCCCCGTCGCAATCAATGATAGCTGCCCAAATCTCTTGTTCCGAAACTGCTGCACCAAAACTACCCTTGTCATCATCACTGATGGACCAACCCACATACCTGCCCGGAAATGGCCTTCTCAGCATAGATTCCTTGAATAACCTTTGATAGTAACCAACAACACCATCAGCGAGCTGCTCTTTCCCTTCAATCCTCACGCCATTAATCTTAATGCACTCGATCAAATTCATCTTTCTTCTATAATTCGCAACTTTATGGAAATACCGAGTATTGTTATCCCCGCATTTGTTCCAAAGCTCCTTAGATTTCTGCCTCCAAGCAATTTCTTGAAGATATAAAAGTCTGCTAAGCTCAACCTTACAACTCTGCATATCAGCTTCCTCTCTGCCCTCGAGTAAGAAAAATTCCTCCTTCTCCTCAAACGATTTAATCTTGCATAAGAGAGCCTCGATTTGAGTTTCAATATTTCCAACACACTTTTATTCCAATCCTTTAGTTTGAGTTTCAGCGATTGCAGTCTTCTTCCCCAAAGAAACACAGCCCCGCGCCCTTCGACTGGTATCTGCATCCACTCTCGAAGACCCTGAAAGAAACGTTCATCCTCCAACCACATGTTCTCAAATCTCCACGGTCTCTTAATCCTTGAGCAGCTTCCCCACTTAATAAGAAGCGGACAATGATCAGACTCCACCCGTTCAAGAGCAGAAAGGGTGCAATCCGGAAAAAGATTATCGAAATCGGAAGAGATGAATGCTCTATCAATGCGAGATAAGGAGCGCGAGCCTTCCCCTCTACTCCAAGTAAATCTGCTTCCCCCAAGAGGTAACTCAAGCAAAGCGTTACTGTCTATACATTCATTGAACGCATCCATCATCCTATCACATCTTCTCGCCCCAACATAATCTTCATGGCACCTAACAAGGTTGAAGTCCCCAACTAAACAGAGTGGACTAACACAGGATTGGCACAGCTCATGAATCTCAGATAAGAAAGCAACTTTCTCTTCTCTTCCTTGAGGACCATAAACCACAGCAATAGACCACACTTTCTTCTCTACAATTTCCTCAAATTCAATCCACACTAAATGGTTTCCAACGCGATAATTTGTGGCGCGGACAAAGTCCTTTCTCCAGAACACAACAATCCCTCCAGTGCTATCCGACGCGTCTTTAGCGACCCAGCCAATATCCCTACTACCACTAACATCAGCCACAAGCTCGTCACTGCAACTATTCCACTTAGTCTCCACCATCCCCACGATCTTAGGCTTTCTTCTGTTAACAAGTCGTTTAATTCTGCCCCTCTTAGCCTGATCCCCGATACCTCTAACATTCCACACAAACGCTGACTTATCCATCAATACCAACACCGAGATTACCTCCAACATCCCTTGTCTTGCGCCTCCGCGACCCAACCGCCGCTGGAGGAGGAGGCCCTAATCGGAATTGCTCCATTTCCAGTTTGGTTCGAACAGGGCGAAGCTTACGCTTGTGCATCTCCTTGGCTTTGCTGCTTAAGACCTCATCAACCATAGCCTGTCCCTCCGCTTGTTCGAGATTGAACAACCTTCCCAGCGAGATGCAGGTACCCTCCAAAGTAGTGGCATCGAAGGGGAATACGTCCATATTCCACTCCCTCGCTTGACTATCTGGGACGCAAGAAGGTGACGGAAGTTCACGATCCACCCAAGAGGTACTCATTGAAGGAGTTGAAAAAATGGGATCGGAGTTCTCCACCCGTGAGGGAGAAGAAGAAAATTGAGAATCTCTTTGACTCGATTTGGTCGCTTGACTATCTGGGGTGGAGGGAACCGCATACTCTAACTCATCTGGTAATTCTTGAATCTGAACAGCACATCTATGAGAATTCTCAGAATCGGGGGGAGAGCTATGAATACCAAGAACCAAGCTGTTATTCACCAGGCAGCCGAGCCGAAAGTCAACCCAAGACCCTTTAAACCAGATGTCGGTCAGGTTTGCGTACGGATTTGGGCTTGGTCCAGTGCATGGTTTTGGGTTCAGAGACCTTAAAAGGAGTTGTAAGCACCAGGCTGGGACTTCAATTTCGATATTGTGGATTGGGTCACAAGACCTGATGGGCCTGATCGATACCGCTGACTCACAGCTCGCCCAATCACTCCCAATTGACTTTAGCCCATCACTCCCAAATGTCTTTGGCCCCTTCCAAATAGGCCCATACTTTCTAACCCATACTTTTTTATTTACGATCCTTCTAGCGGGACAGCTGGGCTGCAGAGATTTTCCAGTAACCGAAGCGTCGGGATTTATGGATTCCTCATCGTCCTCGTGCATGGGGGCACGAAATGGAATCGCGTGCGCCGTCTCTTTTCTTGATCTCCTCCCCACCGCCCGAGGATCGCCGTGGGAGCCATCTGCCGTCGACACCATTCTGACCACGTACCTCTCGTCACCAAAAACCAGCGGGATCTCTTCGGGGATCCTCCCTTCTACTCTCACCCTGAACCTTACAAACTCCAACGACCAATGATTCCAATCAATTTCCACCAGAACACCACAAAAATTCGCAATACTCTTGATCAAATTGATACTTTTCAGATGAAGAGGGATTCCAAACGCCTGAACCCATTGAGCTTCCGACGATCTCTTGATTCGACCCCTTCCTTCCAGTGGGATATATTCAAGACGAACGATTTGTACCTGCACTGATTAAACCTTATTATACGCAATGATTGATGCAGACTAGGACAGATAATCAGCCATGACCCATTGTCGAGATTCTCGAACCCATAATTGTCGTCAACAGCCCAGTTTGCTCTAGCCCAAGACCATAAGATATTTGCGTCATCAACAGTAAATAGTTCACCCTTTGTCGATTGAAAATTGACCACCAAACTTCTCCCAAGCAGCTCTCTCCTTTCCTTGACACCATCCTTGCTCACCACAATAACTCTCCGGTTGTCGACCACTTTAACCTTGCACCCACCTGCTCCATACAAGCCTCCTCCCTTAACCACCTCAGAATACGATCTTGCATACATAGCGGGAGGTGCCCGACTCAGCGAGATGGAGTTCACACACACTGCCTCCTTGACCCCGCGTTCAACCTTGAAGAAGTCCTGAAGTAAAACAGTAAGCTTTGCCCAACCTCCACTTATCGCCGGAGAGGGAATCAAGATCTTAAAGGTCCTTCCGCTCCTCACCATCTCAGATATTTGAAGGTGCGGGTGCTGCTTAATGATGGTTTTATCAACATGAATCACCCGGTTAGCGTGTTTCTTAACACACCCCTTGGGAAAGCGCCACCGCATCGCCGCCGTTTGAAGAACACCTTGTAACCATGAGATATGAGATTCATTCAAGATGATATACCACCGCTTGTGACCCTCCTTAACATCCACTCTGTACCAAAAAACCCCCCCAGAGACCACTTTCGTGATGGAGACTGCCTTTGTTCCAAACCAAGACTCATGCCTGCACACTTCCTTCCGAGAGCCGCCTTCTCCCGAGACACTATTCGCCTGGACCCTGCGCAAAAAATCAGAAGAAGAGAGATGGTTCATCCTTGTCATGTATTGGCGCCAACAATTTCGCGGATTAAGTAGGGGCCCTCCCATGTTGATTTCAGCTTTCCATGCTTCGCGTCGGGGCGAAAATTGCGCCTCAACACTTGGTCTCCCATTCTAATGTTGTGCGGAACCAACTTGGTGTTGTAGTACCTCGCGGCTTGCGCCTTTGCCGCAACCAATTTGTTAGCGACCAGCTGTCGGCGCTCTTTAGCCAGGTCAAGCTCCGTGAGTCGCGCTTCGTTATTGCTTTCTTTGTTGAACATAGTGATACGGTATGTGGGGACCGTCGTCTCGATTGGGATGACCGCGTCATTTCTGCAGGTTAGCACAAATGGAGTCTCGCCCGTTGCCACTTTGAATGTTGTGCGGTGTGCCCAAAGGACTATGTGTAGCTTTTCTGCTTAGTTGTCTTTTGCCTCCCCGAGGCGAGTGTGCAGGCCATGTAGGAATGATTTGTTTGCCTCTTCCGCTTTTCCGTTAGCCTGGGGGTACGCAACTGACGCAAACTGGGCTATGGTGCCCATTTCATTGCAGAAGTCGATGACTTCCGCACAGTCGAATTGTTTTCCGTGGTCAAATATGAACGAGTTTGGGACCCCGAATATGGTGAGTACATTGTGCTTCAAAAATTGAACCACCTGTTGGGCGGTAATCGATGCCAGCGCCTCTACTTCAATCCATTTGGTGAAGTAGTCTACCGCGACAATGATGTATTTGTGCTTGCCCTTCGCGGTGGGGAATGTTCCCTGTAGATCCACGCCCCATTGTGCAAGGACCACAGACTGACGTTGCCCTGGAGCTCGGTAGACGGCGTGTGATGTTGACGCGCATTCAGTTGGCATTTGTGGCATTGCTCGACAAATTTCTTTGTGTCTTTCTTTATGCGCGGCCAATAATATCCGTGAAGTAGGATGGTGCGTTCCATACTCCGCGCTTCGCTATGCATTGCGCATATGCCCTCGGGTATATCTCGCACAATCAGCTGTGCTTCGCTTGGTCCTACACACTTGAGATAGGCGTCCGAGTGTGAGCGTCTGTGCAGTGTGACCTCGATGAGGGTGCAAACGGGCGGCTTTTTGTCTAAGTGCCCAAGCTTCCTTCACGTATTCCGGTATTGTGCCATCTATCAAGAACGCAATAATTGGCATTCGCCAGTCCTCGTTTTCCGCTATTTGTGTTGTGTTCATGATATGAAGAGTGTCTTGGTCCTCTTTTGTACGGAGACCATCCTTCTTGATTCGAAGTCTGTAGCCATGGCGAGTTTGGGCAGCGCGTCCGTGTGCATGTTCTTTTATCGCGGTATTTGGACGTATGTCTTTTATTCAAACTGTGCCTCTCACGCTCTAACACGCTCGATGTATTGAGCAAGTGTGTCCTCTTTGGCATCAAAGATTCCGTTCAGTTGGTTGACTGCGATGGCGGAGTACCGCTCTTGAAGTCTCTGGCAGCCGTCAGTCCTGCCAGGATTGCTTCGTACTCAGAAGCGTTGTTAGTTTTCAGCGTTCTGAAATAGATGGAGATTTCGTGGATAGCCCCTGCGGGCATCCTTATGACTACGCCCGCGCCAGATCCATGTTTGCTTGCGACCCTGTCGACATAGACCTCCCACACTCCATTGGGTTTGTCGCTCAACGTCACTCCTTGCGTGATGAAATCGGCGAGGATTTGACCCTTGATCGTCGGCGTTGGCGCATATTGGATATCATAATTTGATAATTCGACTGCCCATTTCACCATCCGCCCTGACACTTCCATTGAGCTTAGAATTCTTTTGAGCGGCAGGTGTGTGAGAACTGTGATCATGTGTGATTGGAAGTAAGGGCGTAACTTCTGTGATGTGCTTACTAGTGCTAGGGCAGCTTTTTCGATTGGGGAATATCTTTTTTCCGCGTTTGCTAGCGTTCGCGATGTGTAATAGATTGGCTTCTCTATTTGTGCATCTCTCCTTGATATTAGCACTGCGCTCACTACTCTCACAGACACAGACAAGTACATAAACAACTTTTCATTATGATCGGGGGCAGTCAATACAGGGTTTGATACTAAGTACAGCTTGAGCTCGTTGAAGGCTGCTTCACACTCGGGGGTCCACATGAATCTAGTGCCATTTTTTTAAGGTTTGGAAGAATGAAGCGCATTTGTCGGTGGATCTCGGAATGAACCATCCCTGCGCGGCTAACTTGTCGTTCAAAGATTGCACTTCGGTGGCGTTTCTGGGGGATGCCAAAGTCTAAGTGCAGAGTGGTTGATGCAGGGTCCTTTTAGGCGGAGCGTGATACTGTGGGGAGAGGTTGTTTTTCCAAGAACGTCAGTTCTGCTCTTGCTGGCGGGTCTTGTTCGCGGGATTGTGGAGCCGCTTGCCTGGTTGCCTGTCGATCTGTAGGCGGCGGGGGTATTATTGTTGGCGGCTCCGACGTTGTCACGGGGGTTTCTTTGTTCATCATCAGGGAGATCACTTGATTCATTTTTGCCTGCATATCCGCGATGACATCGTTTTGCATGGCCATTTGCTGGCGGACCTCCTTGGCCGTCAAATCTGGCTCTTCTTCTTCTATTAAGACCGCGTTGAGGTTGCTAGCTTCCGCGAACAATCTTGGGTTCGTCATCGCCTTGATTGGCGTGCTTCATTGGGAGTGTTAGGATTTTGTTCCGCCATCGTGACTTTCTTTCCTATTGCTTCTCTACTCAGGCCCCACGGTGGGCGCCAATTGTTTGAGTTTGGCTGAGAGTAGGAGTGAGACTTGAGTAAAAGGGGGGGACGAGAAGAGTAAGCAACATGACCCTCTTTCCTTCCACTGAAATGAGATTACAAACAGTTGCGATCGGGAGAGAGGAGGTCTTAGAGAGAGAAGTTGATATTATAGAGTGAGAGAGTAAAAATGTGATCCCCTCATCCACTAGAGTAAATGTCGTATTTATAGGCTACATTGTGGTGACTACTGAATTTGTCAGACACTTAGGCCATGACTATGCCTAGGGCTAGACACTTAGGCCTTGATTATACCTAGGGCTAGGATGTGGCCGTTCTTTAGGGAATACGATGTCGTTTCTTGCCTTCTTGATCTGGCCTGAGTTGAGCAAAACGACACCATTTGGCGCCTTGATACTTGTGGGCGCGTCCCGTCTTGCGGAACCCAATCCGCGAGTGTAGTCCTTTCCGCGGTTGTGGTCTTTCCGCGAGTTGCTCCTTGCCGTGAGCGCGATGGTGCTAGCGCGAGTGGTTCTTCTGGGGGTGGCACTGGACTAACTTATTGGCACGACTAGACCTGAGCCATACCCCCAACAGTTTCCTTTTGCTCAAGATTTAAGTTTTCTTTAACGTTTTGATATGACGAGGCTGAGGGGTTAAATAGGGGTTAAAACTGATAAATCTTAATCGGAAGATAGAGAGAAGCAATATGGTATAAGACTCTATCCACTTATCTCGACAACTTCTCAACAAAAATAGCCCCTTGACCTACTAAAGGTCTAAAACAACTAACACGATCATCCGCTTGACTGTTGAGTAAACCAAACTACTTTTAATCTTTTTTTTGGGGGGCTAATACCACTAGAAATACCAACCTTTACCGAAAGTGCCATTTATATTATCAAACTTTCGATATGACAATTGTATACCAACCGTTAAGTTTTCCGTTAGGGGCTAACAGAAAATATAGTCAGCGATTACATGGCAGCTGGCGTGTAAAGTTTTCATAAAAAATAATGTAAAATAATAAATGTAAAATATCATCGCCTTCCCTGATCCCTCACTCTCTTTCTCAAGACCGTCGACGTTTCAATCTCCAGATAATGACTCACTTGCCGGCCGCCATCTTCATCAAACCCTCGCCGTCTCTTCACTAGGTAACAACTCTTCTCCCGACAATGACTATTTTGTAAGCTAAGATTCCTCTCCAACAAAGGCGGAGCCAAGCAGTGGCAATGGCAATGGCGGAGGATGAGAGGGAGGGATTTTTGTGGAAGAGTGGCGGTGTCGATGCCGATTGAGAAGTAGATCTGCCGATTAGATTTTCCCTCGCTACCGGTGATCCAAAACCCAATTGATTGCAGAATACACCAACCCTCTACTCATCAACGAGAACAAGTAGAAGTTCCCTCTGCTCCAAGGACGAATCCGCCCTCCAATCGTCTAGTTCGAGTCAAACTACTGGAGCTCCTGAAGAAGGAGGATCACCATCTCCCTCTCTCTTTCTTTCTGAGACGGAAGACGAAGAAGTTCCTATAGATCTGGCGTCAGTGAGCCAGAGAAGCAGAGGGTCAGATTGAGGATTCCCTTTTGACTTCACAAAGTAGTAGAACGACTCTAATTCCCAGCTGGAATCGAAGAAGAAGAAGAAGACTCGGTGGCTGTGAGTAAAAAATGAAGGCGGCAACAAAGGGCTTGCGGCGATGAGATGCGGTAAGGAACGCCAGTCTCAGTAGGGTATTACATCCCTGTTAGCAAAATTAATCCTCACAGCTCTCAAGTCGAAGAGGGTGGTGTTATTTTAATTGCCAAACTTTGCGACAACGGCGACAACGCTTCTCTCTGCGGGTTGCTACGATTGGAATGGGTGGGTGGGGAAGATGATGGAAAACTAATAATATTATAATTATTTGTTTCTGAAAATTAAATTAATATTTTTTAAATATTAATTTCCTACATGGCACATATGTGGACAACACCTAAGAGCCACATAAGCAATAGTCAAATATAAGTTGACCGCCGTTAGGTAAACCGTCAATTCTAACGCTCAACAAAAATTTGCATAACACAAATGACGCAAACCCCTAATACGTTGGAATATTTTTGTGTTTATTGAAAGTACGTAATATAAATGACACCTTCGCTAAAGGATGGTATTTCCAGTGGCATTAGCCCTTTTTTTTTTTACAAAAGATAATCAATATATTGATCAGAAACATAGATAGTTACATCCTGGAATTTAACCAGGCAGAACATCAAAATAACGACTCGCAGTCGGGTACAAATCAAGGGCCTTTTCAGCCACCAAGTGGACTACCCTATTACTACGCCGACCAACAAACCGCACAGAGAAACCTCCTAGCGACTCCAAAACACCTACAATTTCTGCCAGAAGTGCCCCAATTTGGCTATCCCTAGTATCCGACTGGTTGATCTTATCAATAATCACCTTAGCATCTCCTTTAAAGCGCACCTTCACAAATCCGGAATTCCGACACCATAGAATAGCCTCCCGGAGAGCTAGAACTTTAGCAACCAACAGATCATCAATTCCCATGAATTGAATCCCTCTCGAATTAAGAATTCCCCCATACTGACTTTTGACCACCATACCTCCAGCCGAATGGGAAGCTGACTTGGTCGCCCCATCTCACATACAAATTATAGGGAAATCTGGGACACCCACCAACGGAGGGGACAGAGATCCCTGATATCTATCAACTGGCAAGCTAACCCATTCCTGGTACTACTGATGAAATTGCATCATTAATGCTGGAATCCCAAATTGTTTGCCCTCAAAGACAACCCAGTTCCGGGACCGCCAGATTCTCCAAAGGACAGCAGTAACCGTCATGAACAATTGGGGTTGTTGGATGATATTCATCAAATTTTTTAGGAACAAATGAAAGGTGTGATGAGGCAATCCCTGACCCAAGTACTCCAACCCCGCGTAATTCCATAGAGCTCTCGCCACAGGACATTCAAGAAACAAATGCTCCAAAGTTTCGGAATCAGCCCAACAAACTGGGCTTCGAGGATGGACCTGGACTTTATTTTTTAATAGTGCTTCCGTTGTTGGAAGAAGTCGATTTAAGATTTGCCAGAGAAAGACCCTCAGTTTTGGAGGAACAGGAGCTACCCATACCCGAATCCAGCTAGGCCTATCCATTCAACTGGCTAACGAGCGCCACCGGCCATCCTTTTTGTCCAAATGGGTAGCCAGATGGTATGCCGATTTCACAATGAATGACCCATCCAGTGTGCAATTCCAAATTAGCCGATCCTTTCACTACAAGAAATTAGGTATTTTGTGACGCACCCAATTTGTCATTTTAGTGTGCCATTTTGTCACTTTTTGTCTAATGTGACAAGTGTTATGACAAAATGGCTTTATCAGCTTTGCCCCGTCGTATTAGGTCTAATGTGACAAAGTTTAATTTTTCGGTTGTCATAATATTGTTCGGACAACTTGACAATATATCGTTGTCATATTTTATGTATTCAGTGACGGTCCAGTTTGTCATAATATGGATCTCCTTTGTCGTAATACCATTTATCTGACAATATATACGTCAGGATACTGAATTGTTTGTCATATTTGAAACATAAACTGATAATGGAACATTGTCATAATTTGTTCGTTCATGTAAGCAGAAAATGTGGCATGCGAAATAGACATAAAACATGTCATAAAACAAGCCGACAGTCACATTCATTTAGTAAACGTTGTTTGCTGAATATTCAGGGTCTTAGCTCACAGCTTACAAAGACGCAAAATAGATCATATTCCTACATCACATCACACACTCCTACATTCTGTTCGACACAACCATATTGTCCAAAATGGGTTTGCAGCCGACAACTACTTATAAATATATCCGTTCAGGAAAACATTCGCTAAGGACGACCTCCTCAAGTCATATGAACACACGGTTGTGCAGGGATGCGTCCACACCTGCACTTGCAATTTGAGAAGAAGCTAGATTGAGACTTCACATTCGTGCATAATTGTTCCTAACAGATTGACTAAGTTCTACAGATGAAATTCATGCATTCAATAATAGCTATGTACCTGGTGCAATCATTTCCTGCTGAGTTTGGCGAGGACGGATTCCATACTCTTTTGCATCTTCCCTTGTGCCAAGCGCATTTGTTCCATCTTTTCCCCTTGGTTAGCCAAACGTTCATGTTGCCTATCAAGCTCTACTTTATGTTTTTCAATCACCTCATCCCGAGCTTTAATCTTCTCATCCTGCTCTACCAGCTTGGCCTCCAACTCCTTGGTCTTACTTTCCGCCTCTGCCTTTGCTGCTGCCAGTTCTGCTTCCAGCTGAACTTCTCTCCTGTCTAGATAAATTTCGAATTAGAACCAGATAGACAGAAAAATCCAGCAGGAAGGGGGTGATGAAAACGGAAAATAAGAGATCGATTAATTGCTCACCAGATGACGATGATGCACCCGGCCTATTGATAAGCATGCCAAAAAAATGACAAACAATTAATGAATTGAACATAGGGGGATTCCGATTCACAATGCTAAAGCAAAACTGGCTCAGCACCTTCCTAAAGGAGGTAAACCACCAGCAACAGATGATGAAGAGGGCCTCCGCATGTTCCTCGAGTCTAAGTTAGATAAGGACTCATTTTCTGATCCTCTCCTTCCAGATCCCCTGCCTTGAGTTAGATTCTGTTTAAACATCAAAGTAAAGAATAATGGAAGCAGTTCATATATTTCAGCATAAAGCAACAGCAAACTTTTATCTAAAGAACAAAACCTGGGTCACATTTATCGAATAGGCAATTGATTTAAGATTATCAATGTCAATCTAGATAAAGCTCTCAGGCTGTCTTGCAACCCATCATCATATGGCAGGTACATGATAAATACCTCCTTCCAAAACAATTCCATCAACCCATCAGAAAGAAATCTAATGACAAACCTCATACTTCAAGAATCCTTAGAGTACATCGAGAAGCAAAGGACCACTATCTCCATTCCTGTTGAGATCGTACCCATTATTGCTACTGAATTCTTTCAATTCTGCTTTCCATGAATCCTTTTGCTGCAATACAAATTGCGAATGAAATTCACAGCTTATGAGTAAAAAAATAAAACTGAAAGAAAAAGGCAAGATCTCAAACATCTTGAAGACAAACTAAACGTTACTGCATTACCAAGTTGCACTCAGGTAGATATACTTTGAGCGTGTGATTTAGTTGTGCCCGGTCAAAGTACTCACACATTAGTGCAGTTAATAGCCTCCTTGCATATGAGAATGCAAGTCATATCATAAAAGACTATTAGCATCTATCCAACTCCTCGACACACCAGAAACGAAGGAATGGAACTTAAACTGTTCTGAGTGTAAAGCAAAAGAAATTTCAGCATTTTTCAATTTCATTAGGAAGCAATATCAAACTGAAAGTGCACCACTTCCCAACCCTGATTTCGTACCAAGGCAATCAATGAAACCTAGATAGTAACCTGATGGTGAAGCGTGAAGCTGCTTTGTGCGGTCATTGCAGCTACCCAGTAATGTAGGTGGTAAGCCTTCTTCATTTTCAACTACCGTATCCTCCTCTTCAATCGCTTCAAAGACACTTGCTCTGAGTTCTGCCTATAATGTAATCCCCATAATCACATGAGACCAAGGATGCAGAAATGGACTACAAGAAAACACATTACACAAGTGATAAGCCAACGTGAAAAGTCCTGGCTAAGAGTTACTTTCCATGACCAATTAACCTCCATCAAGGAAGGAAAAAACATATTCCCTAAACAACCAAGTAACAATTCCAGCACAACCACCAACAACGATGAGGCATTCAAAAACTGGGCCAAGACTACAAAAGGAAGCAATCAACAAAAACCCATGATTCGTCAACGTTTCCAGTCCCCCAGGATCAAACAAAAGATGCAAACTTTGAGTATTCTAAACAAGTCTAGACTCCCTATAGACGCAAGAGCTTCGATCTAAACCAATCAAGATTTCATTTACACCACCAACTCTCGCGGACCAAGTACGAGTTCACCAGAGTTAACCAAAATTGAAATTGGGGGAAGTCTGCTAGAACCCTAATACAGGAGAACTCGATGGCCAAACTTACTCGAATTATCGACGGGGGGAACTCGCGGCAGGGAAGGCAGGGCGTCGAAGCAAAGTTGCAACTTGGTTAATCGGAGACTGTTGATTCAGAGGGAAAGCCCTACCCCTGTGCAAGAGCGCCTATGAACGACAGAGATAGAAGAAGAAACATGAGGAACCCAACTCTGCTTTTATCGGAATCAGGTATCCACCATGCAAATCAAAACCAAAATCGCAGAGGAAAAGGAGTCCAGGGCGAGGAGAAGAACAAGACTTACCGGACAATCGATTCGCGGGGAGGAGAACGTACCCAGACGAATCGCTGAAGAGGATGTGGGGAGAGGGGTTTGGACTTTTCAATTCGCAGTGGAGATGGAATTGGGGTTTCCGTTCTTGGAGCTGAAGGGTTAGAGAGGCGGATTGGGGTTTTTTTCGTCTTGGATGGAAGGGGAATAATAGTCCCGCCGAATGGAATTGTGGACGAAAAATAGAAATTCTAAAAAAATGTAATGAAAATTTTTATTTCATTCTGCACGCCATATTATGACAAATTATATTATCATATCATAGGATTTTTTGAACATAATGTGACAAACCATAAGGTGACGGGGTGTTCTGTCATTCTGTAGCAGTATTTGCGCGGTAAATAAGACATATAGTGACAAAATTATAATGACAACAACAACTTTGTCACAATTTAACTCTATTATGACAACTTTGAATGACAAATATAACTTTTGTCACATATAGTTAATTAAATGTGACAAGTCTTTTTTTTTTGTCATAGTTAGTTGCCTAATATGACAAATATTTTATGACAACAAAATTAATTTGTCATTTAAGGTCAAATTTCTTGTAGTGTTTACATTACCTCGTGGTAGAGGAATTTCCTTAATGACACGACATGTGGGAGGATCGAACCATTGGGCCATACCAACATCACACCAGCATCCTTCCTCCGCATTGATGACAGTAGCAACCGACAATTTCCCATCAGCAGGCAAGACACAGGGGTTAAACGTAGGGGCTAGAGGGTGCAAACGCGGGACCCAACTATTCTGAAGTAACGGGGTCGTCCGACCATTCCCAATTTGCTTTGAAGCTCCTGGCTCAATAATTGGCGACCAAAGAGGATGCTTTGCCAACCCTAGGAGGTACGGGAACGCGCCTTCGCCTCAAGGAAACTTCCCCGCGGAAAGTACTTCCCTATATAAACCTGTGCAAGGTTATAGGTTATTATTCATTAGTGGCTCCCACACTCCTCCAAGTGCAAGTGGGGAAGTTCCAAGTCCTTCTTTATCCCACTCTCAATTCTACAACCTTTGTGTTTAGCTATTGTTCGCTAGGTTTACATCTATTGTCCATTGTGTTTCCCATAATAATTATTGCCTACTAGGTTTCCACCTCCCTATCCAGTAGGTTTTCGTCTATGGCTTTTTGCACAAATCATCGCATTTGCCCATCATTTCGCAGCCCATCTCGAAATACTGTCGACGGAATCCTAAGTTATTCCCCGTCACCGTTTCCCAAGGCCGCTACCGAAAATCCATACCAGATCTACTCAATGTTGGCGAGTTTTGTGTCGGTACCGAGTTTCGTCCGCTTTAGTGTTTTTTTCTGTAACTTTTTCCTTTTTGTAGAGCATGATCACAATTAAACCCAAATCCATGGGTATCCAACCTAATTCGATCCAGTCAAAGCAACTTGAAACCAACTTTAGTATTTATAAATTTCTCATTTTTTTCTTTTGGTTGCGAAGACAATTGAACTCGAATCTAAGGTATTGACGATTGTTGGATTGTGAGCAAACTTTATGCGCTTTTGTAGTTGGCAGTTGGAACAAGTGTTACTATGTTAAAAAAATGGTCAAAGGCAGTTGAACACGTTGTTGATATGTTTTAGATCGAAAGTGGGTTTTGTACACTTTAATGTTTTTTATTTCTCATTTTCCTTTTCGTATCGAGAGCAAGTTTTATTCGCTTTTGTAATTGGCAGGTTGGGTAAATTGTGAATTTGTTAAAACTGGGTCAACCCGGTCAAAGCAAGTGGAACGCAATGTTGAGAGTTTGGGGTCGTGAGTGAGTTTTATCTGCTTTAGTATTTTTTTTTTATCTTTTTCCTTTTGGTTGAGAATGACAATTGACTCCAAACGCATGGGTATCCAACCTAATTCGACTCGACCAAAGCGACTTGAACCCGATTTTACAGGTTTTCGGCGCGAGCGAATTTTATCAGTTTTTATAATTTGCGGGTTGTGTCAGGTGTGAATTTTCCCAAAACTTGGCACAACCAGGTCAAAGCGAGTTGCCCCTGGTGTTGACGAGTTTTGAGTCAGTAGCGAGTTTTAGCTTTAGTATTTTTCATTTCGCTTTTTCCTTTTGTTTGAGTAAGACAATTGAACTCAAATCCATGAGTATCCAACCTAATTTGACCTAATTAATGCAAGTTGAACCTCCTTAAACCTGCAATCCGTCCAAAAATTCATAAATGAGAACCACGATTACCTCAAACACAAAAAAAGGCAAAAGAGTACAACTATGTTTGTCCCGAATTTTAGAATTTTATGTTTCAAAAGTTGAAGCCGAGCCAAACACCTCTAAAGTTTCACTTTTTTAAAAAGTTTAAGTTTTTTGTAACTTAAAAGCAGAAGCTCCGATTTGAAAATACAAAATTGTCACCATATATTATTCTTTCTTCTAGAAAACTTAATTTTTTTTCATTTATATCATTATAAAAAAATAAACTATTATTTAATATGAAATAAATCTAACGTGATCCATTTTAAATACTTTTTTGTTTTTAGAATTTATATTCATATTTTATGTTAGAAATATTTGTTTTACTCATTTTACATTATCTCTTATATTAGAAAGTAATTCTGATTGTTTTTTAGCTAAACACATAACTTTTTTTTTTAATAGTTCTTGAAAAAAAAATCCCGAGAAGCTGCTCTATTTTGCAAAAGTAACAACAGAATCAACTACTAGCAAACAATAGTGTCGTGAAATAAGTTTAAACATAGATAATCTATTCGACGATCCTTCTACCTTATACAAGTTCATCGACCATATGCTATTGTAAATAACAAACCTATGAAAAGAATGAAATAATGTCATTTGGTTTTGGTGATAGTTTGGTTGGGATAGTTACAATACACGCATTGTCCACAATGCATCGTCTTTTTTAATTTTATGCACAAAAAATACATGCATTGTTTGCTTGATTTGACACAAACTATCACTCAAAATGAGTGATAGTTAAATCTCAAGTTTTGGCTGAGATTGTTTGGCAGAGATTGTTAGGTTTTGTTTTTTTTTTCCAACAAAAGGCAAAAGTGACATTTCATCCAAAAAGTAATATAACTTATTACAATATTTGAATCATTATCACATAAACCAAACGATGCAAACTACAATACACCAATTTTCTTATATACATGCATTGATAACAATGCATCAATTTAACTATCACCAAAACCAAACGACCCCAAAATTACTTTCACTTTTGGGTCAACATTAAAACTATTTCTTTTTAAGTTTTTTATTTTTCTGATACTCGAATCGATAGCGAGCAAGCTTTTGCTAGTAAGACACAAAGTCAGGTAATCGGCAAATACAAATGAACCACGACAACAACTCAAACATTTGAATTCGGACTTTTAATGCTACAACTCCAGCAACCCAGGTTTGAATCCCTGTTCCAACAGAGACATGCAAGCCTTCTTGTATAGTTTGGTATGTTTGCTTGGGCTTGAACAGGATTGCACAATATTCATCTACAAAGAATTCAACGGTAGTGAACATTGAGAGCATTGAAATAATTTTGTAAATAGAACACCAAATTGATTCCAAATTTGAAAAATGAATATTCAACTAGCTAGTCATATGTGGTGTGGTTGTATGTGAGCAACCTTTTCTTTTTCTGGTTTATCAAGAGAGCCAAACAGACAAGTTGCTGTCCAATCCATCGGCAGACAGACGCGTTTACATATTCAGCTGGAAAGACGACATTTGTAAGCTTACTACCGATTCACTGCACGATTGCTGGCCACTGCTATACCTAATGGATACCGGGAGGTCACCGGTCATACACACCGCCGGCACAATCTCACAAATAAAATAAAAATGCCGGCTGCCGGCGGGAGAGAACTACCTGGACTCTCTTGGACAGGCATAGATTTGTCTAAAGAAGTGAAGAATGTCTGAACGTAATTTTTACAACACCACCCACCTGTCATTCCATGATTTCACTTTACGTGCTTTTGACTAGGTATATTTTGAATTAATGTTGTATTAAATATATTTTAATGTGTGAAATGTATTTCTTAAAGTATTATTTATTTAAATAAATATGTGATGAAAATCATGTCAACAAGTTTTCTTTAGAGAAACAATATAATATATGAGACTCACTTTTCTAAAAAAGTGTTTCCAATTACATATGTTGCCAAGCATTATTTGAGATTGCATCATTTTGATGCAATTGAAAACGGTATGTTTAATTGTAATTGCACAGCGGAACAAATACATCAAAAGTGCAGAAAAAATAATGTATTTGTGAACGTCATACTTTAGACACCGGTCGAACACTCCATATTAGAATGATATAGTCTTCTTTAGGTGAAGCTTGCACAATTTTGTTATTGACAAATGACAAGGGTTCTAAACAAAAAAAATCTCATACTAATGAAGTCAGATAAACACTTATACACAGGGAAACTTTCCCTTATTTTCCCAACATATTAGCAACTCAGAAAATGTAATTGCAAATTTCACCCTCCAAATTACATGAAATCAAACACTTCGGAATTAACTTACCAATTGCATAAACAATTTTAAAAAATTAAATTTATTAACTTGGAAATTCTCGACATCATAATCAAATTGAAAATGTTGAAAACCCATAAAAAAGTGAAAAATGCCCCCTTAATATAATTTCTTCTAATATTTGCGAGCTAAATATTTTCTAATTTATGTTCCATCCTAGATAGTTTGGTATTATAACTCTAAATTGAACCAGCCCAAGTGAAAAAGAAGAACAATAGTTCTTGAGGTGAACGCTACTTATTCATTCTGAGATTATAACATTCATATTCGTCACATCAAGTTAAAAAAAAATATGAGAAAGAATTCCTTAATGGAGTATGGATAACATTTGAGTGATATTGTCATTCGAGGGCAAATCCGATTTTCAGAGATCCCACGGATTAGTGCCACCCAAGGGTTCACTTGAGTGATATTATCCTCGTGTAAATTCCGGGAATGTTGACGCGATACAACCTGATCGCTAATGGTCAGGAATGGGCTAATGGAAGGCTAGCACGAAGACCTGACCATCCAGCAAGCAGGGTGAAAAAACTCCTCTCATCTAAGATGCTACTATAAGAACCCCACAGTCATCCTAGTCACTCCACATATAGTTATAGCGCTATTTGAACATGAGACCTTAAAGTCGCCTACACATAAAGTAGACCGACCAGCTACTTTCATTAGCAAACCCAATTACATCAAGGTATTTGGACCTGCCTTCATTCTGCTTCTTTTGCTGAAAGAAACACAACATATTGTGTTTCAATCGATGAATTAGCAATGTCAAGTTTTCGGTATGGCTTCGCAACCATTTCATTGATTCCGATGAAGCTAAAAGACGACGGAGAAAACCCTGAAAGGCTAAAACCACTGGAGAGAAACAGAATGGTTTTGGTAACTCCTCCATCGGCATCATCAGCCGTTCTTATCCATGGATTCTACAGCAAGGTAAATCGATAACATATAAAAATTAGAAGTTGGTGCCGGCCATAAGTTTGATCTCATTGGCTCTAACTGCAAACAAGTGACACCTAAGCATCACAGACGGCCTGCTAAATTGTTCCTCCTTGGTCCTATTATGGCCCGGTCTACACACAATATAAGCAACTTCACATCATTGTTATCAGACCAATGAACTTGGTCATCACTTCCCCAAAACTTCCTTCCTCTTCCTTTTTCTCTGGTCTAAACTCCTAGAATCTAGCTAGGAGCTGCATAGGGGAAGTAACAATGAGTACAGAGCAGAAAGGTGGAATGTTCAGGTTTGCAGATGGCAAAGACAAGCTGCTGATGACTTTTGGGGTTCTGGGTTGCATTGGAGATGGGATGCAGTACGCTCTAACCATGTTTGTTCTCAGCGATGTTATCAATGATTTCGGTAATCCGAACATCGTTCTCAATCATGCTACTGTGAATAAGGTACTGTGAATGAATGATCTTGTCCTGGTGTGTCATGGTCATGGCTTCATGAGCTGATCTGATTTTTCTCTTCATTGTGGTTTTCACTTTTCAGTATTCTCTCAGGCTGCTCTATGTAGCACTATTTGTTGGCCTTGCTGCTTTTGTTGGTAAGTTTACTGATGAATCCGAATGCTTCTTTAGATTAAGCAGGTAATTGCTTGTTTTCCAAGAAAACACACTAACGTAGTGTTGATTGGAATGACAACAGAAGGAATGTGTTGGACCAGAACTGCGGAGAGGCAGACTTCCAAGATGAGAACACAGTACCTGAAGGCCGTTTTGAGACAAGACGTCGGTTTCTTCGACACCCAGGAAGGCGGTTCGACCACGTTCCAAGTCGTCACAACCATATCCGGTGATGCCAATTCGATTCAAGTTGCAATATGTGACAAGGTGATTGATCACATATATAGTTTGCACTTTTGTTACTTCAATTGGAGACTCAGAATCTTAATTTCCTCTACACCTGCAGATTCCCAACTGCCTGATGTACATAGCAACCTTCCTCTCCTGCCTCATTTTCGCCTTCGTTCTCTCTTGGAAGCTGGCACTGGCTGCTCTGCCACTGACCTTCTTGTTCATCGTCCCGGGGCTCGTATTCGGGAAGATGATGTTGGATGTGATAATGAAGATGATTGCTTCGTATGGTGTTGCTGGAGGGATTGCAGAACAAGCCATCTCTTCGATCCGCACGGTGTATTCGTACGTCGGGGAGCAGAAGACCTTGGAGAGTTTCAGCAAGTCGCTTGACACTACCCTGGAGTTGGGGATCAAACAAGGCTTTGCAAAGGGTTTGTTGATGGGAAGCATGGGAATGATCTATGTTGGCTGGGCTTTCCAAGCTTGGGTTGGCACGATTCTCGTCACGGAGAAGAACGAGAAGGGTGGCTCCATTTTTGTAGCTGGAATCAATGTCATCATGGGAGGATTGTAAGTCATGATGGTTAGACAACCTCTCAGCTAATTTTCTCTATGGTCACTTCGTTTCTCGCTTGTTGACATTTCTTGCATTTTTCAGGAGTGTACTGGGTTGCCTTCCTAATCTGTCATCCATCACGGAAGCAACACTTGCAGCGACTCGAATCTCCGAAATGATCGATCGAGCTCCCGACATAGACACGGAGGAGAAGAAGGGGAAAGCTCTGTCACACATCCGCGGAGAGATTGTGTTCAACGACGTCCATTTCTGCTACCCATCAAGGCCTGACACCCCAATCTTTCAAGGGTTGAATCTCAGGATTCCTCCCGGCAAGACGATTGGCCTCGTTGGCGGCAGCGGTTCAGGAAAATCTACCACCATTTCCTTGCTGCAGAGGTTTTACGACCCGATTCAGGGCGACATCCTCCTCGACGGGCACAAGATCAAGAAGCTCCAGCTGAAATGGTTGAGAGCTCAAATGGGCCTGGTGAATCAGGAGCCGGTCCTCTTCGCGACATCGATAAAGGAGAACATCATGTTCGGAATGGAAGGATCCACCATGGATGACGTCATGAACGCTGCTCGAGCTGCAAATGCGCACGATTTCATCGTTAAACTGCCCGATGGATACGAAACTCAGGTAATTGAATTCATAATTCATCAGACCATACATCCAATTGTGTCACAATGTTTCCATCCTTTCCTTTTTTCATCTCTTATTGAGATCATTCCCTCCTTCATTTCTCTCTCAGGTTGGCCAATTCGGATTCCAAATGTCTGGAGGGCAGAAGCAGAGGATCGCCATAGCCAGAGCTCTCATCAGAGAGCCGAAAATCCTGCTCCTCGACGAAGCGACAAGCGCCCTAGACACGCAGTCAGAAAGAGTTGTCCAGTCTGCAATCGACCAGGCGTCCAAGGGGAGGACGACCATCATCATCGCTCATCGCCTCTCCACCATCCGAACGGCCAACCTCATCGTGGTCTTCCATGAAGGCAAGGTGGTCGAATCCGGTACCCACGAGGAGCTTATGTCGAAATCTGACGATGGAGAGTACTCAAAGATGGTGAAACTGCAGCAGGCAGCAGCAGAGAACGAAGCATTCGACGAGTTCGCTCGTAAAGTTGACAGCAAGCGTCGCCACAGGAAAAGCCCAGGACCGAGTCCCCGAATCGGAAGTGCAAGGTCGACTGCACCGAGTCCACTATCAAGTGCACCGGGGACTCCCAGGTTTAGCCCTGCTAGCCCGGCGAGCCCCTTCAGCCCTGCAATGTCTGTGGGCACTCCCTATGCGTATTCGATCTACGATCCTGATGACAGCGACAATGAAGATTACTATGATCAATTTGGTTCCTCTGCTCCATCACAGTGGAGGTTGTTGAAAATGAATGCACCCGAATGGGGGACAGCTCTGGTCGGATGCTTGGCATCGATTGGGTCCGGTGCGGTCCAACCCATCAACGCTTACTGCGTCGGTTCGCTTATATCGAACTACTTTCGAACCGATGAAGATGTCATGAAGCAGAAATCGAGGAACCTGTCTTTCATCTTCCTAGGCATTGCAGCTCTCAACTTCGTCTCGGGCCTCGTGCAGCACTACTGCTTCGCGGTGATGGGCGAAAAGCTGACAAAAAGGGTTCGTGAGAAGCTGCTGGAGAAGCTCATGACCTTCGAGATAGGATGGTTCGACGAGGACGAGAACTCGAGCGCTGCGGTCTGCTCGAGGTTGGCTACTGAGGCTAGCATGGTGCGGTCCTTGGTTGGGGATCGGATATCACTTCTGGTGCAAGCATTCTTCGGGTCCATTTTCGCCTACGCGCTTGCTCTGGCTCTGTCGTGGAAGCTAGCTCTCGTCCTGATCGCGGTCCAGCCTGTCGTTGTAGGCGGGTACTATTCGAAGAGTGTGTTGATGAAGAGCCTAGGGGAGAAGTCTCAAAAGGCACAGAAAGAAGGAAGCCAGCTAGCTAGTGAGGCAGTAATCAATCACAGGACGATCACTGCCTTCTCTTCTCAGAGGAAGATAGTGGGGCTGTTTAAAGGTACATTGAGAGGACCAAAGAAGGAGAGCATGAAGCAATCATGGTTGTCTGGTTTTGGTCTCTTCAGCGCGCAGTTCTTCAACACTGCATCTACTGCATTGGCATTTTGGTACGGTGGGAGGCTGTTGATTGATGGGTCTGTAACGCCAGAGCATCTTTTCCAAGCTTTCTTGATCCTGCTCTTCTCAGCATACATAATTGCAGAAGCTGGAAGCATGACGAACGATCTTTCTCGAGGTGGGAATGCGGTTCAATCGGTGCTGTCGATCTTGGACAGGAAGACCGAGATCGATCCTGACAGCCAGTATGTGTCGGAGAGCAAAAAAGACATTAGGGGGAAAGTTGAGCTGAAAGAAGTCTTCTTTGCATACCCATCAAGGCCTGATCAGATGATCTTCAAGGGTTTGAACCTGAAGATGGATGCAGGGAAGACGATTGCCTTGGTTGGGCCGAGTGGGTCTGGGAAATCCACGGTGCTTGCCTTAATCGAGAGGTTTTACGACCCATCGAAAGGGGCAGTGTTCATTGATGGTCAGGATGTGAAGAACTACAACCTGAGATGGCTCAGGAGTCACATAGCAATGGTCAGTCAGGAGCCGACATTGTTTGCTGGTACGATTGCTGAGAACATTGCATACGGTAGGGAAAATGCTCGAGAATCCGAGATCAAGAAGGCTGCTGTTCTTGCCAATGCCCATGAATTCATCAGGTAATAACCTTACTACTACACCCTTTTCTTCATCAGCAATCAAGCAAGCACTATTTGTGATTGACAACACAAAAACTTACTGCTCTTTTCCCCCACTTTGACAGTGGAATGAAAGATGGCTATGATACATACTGTGGAGAAAGAGGTGTGCAGTTATCAGGAGGGCAGAAGCAAAGAGTGGCCATTGCAAGGGCAATCCTGAAGAACCCATCAATCCTGCTGCTCGACGAAGCGACGAGTGCACTTGACAGTGTCTCAGAGAAGCTGGTTCAGGAGGCACTGGATAAGATGATGGTTGGCAGGACCAGTGTTGTGGTTGCTCACCGGCTATCTACAGTACAGAAATCGGACTGCATTGCGGTGATCAAGAACGGGCAGGTCGCGGAGAAAGGGTCGCATAACGAGCTCGTCTCGTTCGGGAAGAGAGGGGTTTACTACTCTCTAATCAAGCCACAGGCTGGGAGTAGCTCCCCTTTCAGGTGAAAATAGAAGGATTGCAAAAGGATCAGGCATTTAGGTATTTTGGAGATAATAAACTAGCTAAGAATAATGAGAAAGAGAAGACTCATCTGGGGACGTCTTGCTTCTCAGTTTGAATGTGTGAGAAGAAACGTTTCTAGGTTTGCATGTACAACTTGTTACTTCATGTGGGTCAAATTCGTCCTACCATTTCTGTTTGTAAGGTATTGAAAAATATAAACAACTTTTGATTTTGGTGTTTATAAAGTTGCACTTGCCTACATTCTCATATATCCATGTTGGCAACAACAAGGAATTGAGATTCATACTTCATATCCTATTTTCTTCTCCATCACTAAATGGATGCTTTAATCCAGACTTTTATCTTTTGCTCTATCATATATGAAAGATTTTTCTCGCTCAAAATTGTAAGTGTGTCAATTATGAGGGTTATCTTTTCGTCGGTAACTAGGTGGTTACATTGGAGTTTTTTCCAGAAATAGCACCTTTAAAAAAAAATTACAAAAATAGAACCCTTCCAAAAATATTTACAAAACTAGCACCCTTTTTTATGGACCGCACTCTAGAGGTGCGTTTTACATATAAACCGCATCCTCCAGGTGCGTTTTATATATAAACCGCACCTGTAGGGTCCATATTCCTGGGCCGAAATCGCATCTTGGCCGCGGTTTGGACTCTGCCCCTACACAAACCGCACGGCCGAGGTGCGTTTCTGGCATGACCTAGCCAAACCGCATCCTAGAGATGCGGTTTGTTCCTCGAAAAGCAAACCGCATCTCTAAGGTGCGGTTTAGCTACACAGAACGCACCCCCCAAGTGCGGTCTGTGTGTCAATAATATTCCGACACCCGACAAACCCCATGCAGAGAATTATGGACGTAGGCCTGCATGGCAGACTAAAATCGCACCTTAGAGGTGCGGTTTTCCTGATTTTTTTCCCTATATAAGACTGCCGAAAAACCTCTACTCTTCACACCTCTCCTTCTCTCTTTTCATTTTTCTGTTGTATTCCTATATTTCTTTAGTGTTTTTGCCATTAACATTAACTCGTAAGTTTATTTTGTGTTACTTTTTATTGTTATTTGTGATTTTTACGAGTTTAACTGAACTACTGTTTTTTTGTGTGCAGATGGCATTCCGTCAGTTCACGCTTGGCTTAAGGTGGAATGGTTACACAGAAGAGACCGGAAAGGGGGCCACCTACGTCGGTGGCAATTTTCAGAAAATAACGGTCGGTACCAGACCGAAGTTTGAAGACCTCCATCAAATATGCACTAACGTTACTTGCATGGATGACACGAGAAGAGTAGATCGAATGGTGTACCGATATCCAAACAGAGAAAGTGGGTCATTGTGGCATGAGGAATATACCATAACCACTCAAGATGAAGTAGATTCCATGCTCGAATTCTTGAGGTCCAACAAATTGTCCAAAGCCGAGATGTTCGTTTACACCGAGCCAGCCGTTGGTGTTGGAGGTCATTCTGGACACGGTCAAACATCTGGTATCCATGGTGGAGGTGAATTTTATGGCGATCATCCCTACTAAAGTTACCATGATCCTCATTCCTATTTCCAGTACCAAGATGGAGGGCAAGGTGAAGGCCATCATCAATCTTTCCCGTCATATGAAGAAGAAGTTCAACCGGACCTCGGCAACCAACCCCAGTACAACTTCCAATCAGGCAGCGGTAGTTTTCACAACTACCATTATGGAGCTGATGAAGGTGTCTTTCATGAGCTGGATCAGATGGAAGCTCCCATGGCAGCACCAGTCAGCGACCCCTCCGATGAAGAAGGAGAGAACAATGTCAGTGCAGACAGCTCCGACCCTCTTGAAGGTGCTGATGATTCAGGACCAGAGTCAGATTCAGATAATGATCATGATGTGGCTCCTGATCGTGTACCAGTCCCCTACTACAATCACATTCCAGACGACAATTGGATGGTCGACAGCGACATGGAGCCCCCAGAGGTCCCAATATGGGGCCCACTCACTAGGTTTACGAAGGGCCAACAATTTGGCTCGAAGAAGGAGGTGCGGCACGCCATTGAGACTGAAGCAATGACTCGCCATTTTGAATGGCACACAACTCATTCCAACACCAAAAGGCTCATAGTCAGATGCCGTAATCATCACGAGGGGTGCAATGTTAGGATTCAGGCCATCAACAGCAAGAGACACGGCCACTGGGTCATATCCCGTGCGGTGAACACACACACATGTGTGTCATCCATAACTTCCCAAGGCCATCGACGGTTGAAATCCATGGTGGTTGCTGCGGCTATCAGGCATCTGATTGAGGCTGAACCGGATCTGAAGGTGAAAGTCATAATCGCTGACATTGCAAGTCGTTATGGTTATATGATTAACTATAAGAAGGCGTGGCATGGAAAGCAGAAAGCTCTGGCAGCCGTCTTCGGTGATTGGGAAGAATCATATGCATTCCTTCCCAGGTTAATACTGGCATTGGAGGCGTCTAACCCTGGCACTGTGTTCACCCCTCGATACCAAGATGAAGAGATACAACCCCCAGAGCCAGGTAACGAACGCCATTTCCGCCGACTGTTTTGGGCATTCAAGCCATCTATTGATGGTTTTGGCTTTTGTATCCCTGTGATTACTATGGATGGTACGTTCCTTACCGGCAAGTACAAGGGCACTCTCCTGATTGCCAGTGGGGCGGATACAAATAGACAAGTCTTTCCTTTAGCCTTCACCATTGTAGAGGGAGAGAATGCTGATAGCTATGGATGGTTTTTTCGACAACTTCAGCTCCACGTCACTAGGAGGACGAACCTGACAATAATCTCTGATTGGCACGCCGGCATTAGAGCTGCCATCTTAGGCCTGGATCCAACCTGGAATTGGTCCCAAAGGTGGTGCATACGACACTTCAAGAGCAACTGGAACCATCATTTCAAGCGGAAGAAGCTAGCTGATAATTTGTGGTGGATTGGTAACCTCTCTATTGCTCTCAATTAACAATATCTTGTAATATGGGGAGTGGTGCACTTGTTATACTCTTTCTAAAGAGATGCATGCCTAAGGAGATGGGGTTTTTAGCGATTATCATGGTCCTCCCATTTCCTGGGAAAATCGGGTTTTAAGCGATCTTCGGATCCCCCCTTTTTCTGTCAAACAGGCTGTGTTTCTAAGGAGATGTATACCTCTCATAAGAGTCTAATGAGAGTATGACCGTGTTGTTTGAAATTGTACTAAACTGACAATCATTGACTAACGTACTACTTTTCTGTGTGTTATTCAGCGATTGCATACCAGGAGAAAAAATTTCAGGAGAAGTTGCAGAAGATGCGCGAGTTATGCCCTGAAGGGGCACAGTGGCTGGATGGACACGATCTATCCATGTGGACATTTCATAAAGATGGAGGGAAAATATGGGGTATTGCCACAACCAACTCAAGTGAGAGTATCAACTCTGTCTACAAGGCCGTTCGTGCACTGCCGATCTCTGCCATTGTGGAGATGACTTTTTGGAAAACGAATGCATGGCTCGTGAACCGACTCCACTGGGCAAGGACGAACGAGGCACATGGAAAGGTCCATGCCTATAAAGTCACTGAAATAATGGATAATGACAATCGCAAGAGCAGTCGACATAGTGTAACCGTTATGAATTGGGCAACTGGTGAGTATAGCGTGATGACCGGACATCGGGAGGATGGTAGACGGGGGGCCACCGTCATGAAGTTTTGGTCAATTTCAGGACCAAAGTTGGTGAGTGCTCTTGCCAGAAGTATCAGGGGAGAGGGTGGCCTTGTTCTCATGCAATGGCCGTAATTAAAAACAGGAGCAAAGACCCCCGTCACTTCGTTAGTCCATTCTTCAATATCGACTCACTCAAAAACACCTATGGACGGAGTTTCCGTGCATTGCTTGATGAAGCTTATTGGCCGCTGTACGAAGGGAAATTGATCGTCCCGCCATTCGGACAGAGGCGTGAACCGGGTCGCCCGAGGAAAAAGAGAATTCCAAATGAAATGGATCAAAGTGGAAGACCGCCACGAGGCCCAAGACGATGTTCAATATGCAAAGTTCCAGGACATGATAAACGAAGGTGTCCAGGACCGATTGGTCCGCAAAATCCGGGTGCTGATGTGCCGGACTCAGCTAATGCGACATAATTTCCGATTATCATTCTTCTTGCTAGTTGTAACTCTTACGTTGCATTTACTTGTGTATTGTTGATTGAACGAATTGGGATTATATCAAGTGAAGAGGAATCGTCATAATAACAAATTGTTCAACACTCAATTAAGTAAAATAAAATAAAGGGAATAGTCCCAAGTACATAGAAATAAAAAACAACCCAAAATACATTTCAAGGAAGTCCACGAGCTTCACCGGAACCCACGGTTTTCTTGCTCCTTGTACGTTTGCCGACGGGAGTAACAATAGGTGGTGGGGGTGGCAAGTTTCGAACGGCCGAGGTAGTGTGGCGCTCGTCGGTGCTATGTCGGCGGGGAAGCGGCACTTCCGGGGTCGACCGTGCGACATCGGCGCTCATACGGTGAGGAGTTGGAGGCCACTGATGATGAGGGCGAGTCCATGGGTTGAACTCGTGCGGGCGGATATCTACGATGATCCCGGCCCTGAGCTCTGATACAGCCAAGTAGACTGTTTGCCATCCTCCTAATGAAGCTGACATCTTCATTGCCCAACTCAGTTCTTCCGGTAGTCATATCTTTGATCCGCTCGATCCCATCACCCTAAATCACACAAAAAAAAAACTTAGAAAGAGATTTAGGAACCAAGTAATAAATCATACTATGTTGAGACTGATTATACTTACTAATGCACCATCGGCATCGGCCGCACCCTCCGGAGTCATGTAACGAACCGATGTTTGCCGATATCGATCCAAGTATGGGTCATGATACCCCATTCGGCCCACTTGATTTGGAGTGACAATATCCTGTAATTGTCGGTTCTCCCAAATCGCGATGAATTCCTTCAACTTTGTGGGCCAATCGCGAGTACCTTGCCGACCATCTCGGCCATGGAAGGCCCTTTGACTCTCGGGGACCTCCAACGGAATGCACTGCTCCCGACCAAACTGACGGAGGCATCGATCCGGCAAGTGCCACTCCACGGTCCCAAAATAAATTAGAGGAACCCTCGTGCACCATTGCCCGATATGACCGGGGAATTGCTGGAGATGCCATTGAACGATGTTCTCCGGGTATGGATCGAAGACGATCTACAAGAAAGAAATGAGTAACGTAAGATTAATTAATTAGAAAAATACATGTAGTACAATGAAAAAAATGATAAATGGATCGCAGTATAGAAGTTACCTCTCCTTCCCAAAGTCGCTCAAACCTCCTTCGATACTCGTCCAACTTGTGTTGGACAAGGTTGTCGCATGTGGTGTGTCCGAGCCACCTTATTAATAAGACAATAATGAAACTACAATAAGATAAAACACAAGGGAAAATATGTTATGACTACATGATGGGGTATGAAAAGTTTACCTTGCCCCATAAGCTTCACCTCTTAGGGGATGATCGATTGGCCAATCCCTGTCTGGACGTTGGACCGGTGCAAGCCATGGCATATGCTCCCAAGCCCAAAATTGGACGATTAACATTGCGCCGCCGACCTCCCTCATAGCTTTTAGAGACGCATTGCACAAGTTGTGGTAGATCATAGCTAGGCAAGCGGATGCCCAACTATACTCCCCCATCTCCTCCCAACTACTGAAGATGATCCTAAGCCATCCACAACTAAGGAGATTGCTTGATTTCTTGGAGAAGAACACTCCTCCGATCATGCCTATGAGATAGACACGAGCATATCTCTCCTTCTCATCCTCCGGACTTTCCTCGGTTAGGGGATGACTCTCGTAATGGTCTCTAAAATACTTCGTCAACCATGTAATTGAGACTTGGTGTTTCCTCATTGGTGGCATGCGATCGGTCGCATCAACGCAACCCTTCACCGGTACTTTCACTCCCAAATGACTGTGGATGAAATGAACCCAACCGGGCATACCGTCACGATCCTCGGGGGGATGATCACTCACGCACACCGGTTTGCCGTCGATGGGCAGATGGGTTAGGATGGCGACATCGTTTAACGTGATGGTGGCCTCTCCTTCTCTAAAGTTGAAACAATGGGTCTCCTTTCTCCATCTCTCGGCTAATGCGGTGATGAGTTGGCGATCAATTTGGACGCCGTTAAAATGCCTAATCGAGTCTAACCGTGCCCTTTTGAGAAAGGGCAAGATAGCTGGGTGGAATGGGAGCACATTGGTGGTACCCCTGTAGCGGATTATTGTTTGTGCCTCCTAGCAAAAATTTACAAGTTAATTATAATATATTAGTAAGAGTTTTTTTTCTTATAACTAAATTAATTAAATTTAATTATGCGACATCAAGCAGAATTTTATTATCATAAAAAGACATTTCATATTATCATATTATCATAAAACAAACGTCCTAAATTAATTAACATAATAACATTGTCAATGAATAATAATTTAAAGAGGTACATACATATTATCGTAAAACAAACATACTAAATTAATTAACATAAATAACATTTTTAATGAATAATAATTTAAATAGAAACATACATATTCAAATGTTTGAAATTAATAAAATTCTTTTTGTGCACATAAAAATAAATCGTATTGGTTGTTTGGTAAATAATTTAATCATATTGGTTGTTTTAAATAATTTAATCGAATACAAAGCAACACTCGTTAGACTCTTAGAAGAGGTATACATCTTCTTAGAAACGCAGTCTTTTTGACAGAAAAAGGGGGGATTCGAGGATCTCTTAATACCCGATTTTCCCAGGTAATGGGAGGATATGATAATCGCTTAAAACCCCATTTCCTTAGACGTGCATCTGCTTATAAAGAGTCGAAGTAAGTGGCGCTATGTATTCGATTAAATTATTGAAAACCACCAACACGATTAAAAAATCAACATAAATTTATTTTATATTACACTAGGCACATTAACAAAATAAAAGAAGGACAAATGGTGAAGAATTGTATGTACCGGGTGAGCGTTCCAAACATCCCTTGACCGATGGTTGGGTTGGTCGTACAAGTCGGTTGGATCCAACGGTCCTTGCTCGAGATAATACCGTTGGTTGTATATATCGACGTCCTCCCCAACCTACGAGAAAATAACAACGAGGTTAGTACATAGATTAATTAAAAAACTTATAACAACAACAAAAATTAAACCAGAATAATGAGTACATACCGCTTGAAATTCATCAACATAAACTCCCTCTCCTTGCCACCAATCGGCCATTTTTTCGGCGCAATTCGGACAGAGCTTCGGCTCGGCTCGGCGGGTTTTGAGGAAAAAACCTAAGAAATATTTTCTTATGGCAGATCGAACTTAGCCGCAACCAACAGACTTCTATTTCCTAGTCTTTTGGGAGGGGAGGGTTAAGAGAGATAAAATCTAGAGAGAGAAGGGAGAATGGGTTGTGGTGTGAAGAAATGAGAGGGGAAGGTGGGGTATTTATACCCATCAGACCGCACCCTCAAGGGGCGTTCTTGTAATTTTCCCCTCGTAGAAACCGCTCCCTCCCGATGCGGTTTGCGAGTCACGAGGCGCTGACCGCTCCTTGCAGGTGCGGTCCTCGATCCATGGCACGGATCGCTCTGCTGGCGCGCGGTCCGCCGTCCGATCGCTCCACCATCCAACGGTCTTGAAGACCGTTCCGCAGAGAAAGCACACCGCACCTTGGCACTGCGGTTCACGTGCTGACGTGACACGGAACGCACCTCTAAGGTGCGGTTTATCAATAAAACGCACCTTAGGGGTGCGTTCCGTTAGAAAAGGTGCTACAATTGTAAATATTTTATTTGGGTGCTAGTTTTGTAATTTTTTTTTAATGGTGCTAGAATTGGAAAAAACTCGTTACATTGAGGCAATCTGAAAATGGTTGATTAGGGTAGTGTGTCAAAATATTAATCTTGATTAAGATTAGATATAATTTGGGAATAACTCCTAGGCTATATTTCAATATATTTTATTTACTAAAGGTCAATATGATAAAACTTTGTGGAGCCACGACCTTTTTTTTAAAGAAGTCTTGGAAGAACTAACAAAACATTTTATGATTTTGATTTTTGGTTAATCGATAGAATAATAACCAACTCAAACAACCTCTAAGGGAAACAGACCACGAACTACGTATCATTGAGTTTCCATAAACTTTTTTGAATTTGGATATTGCATTCTCAAAAATAATCTTACCTTAATTGGCTATGTATGCAATGAAGCATGAAGGCAAATGAAAGCTTTGTTGATTTGAACCTAGAGAACGTTTCTTTAAAATTCAAACATATTATGTAGTTATCAACAGTAGGTTCAAGAGTTATATTGAACTGATGAGATTGGTTTAGATTCATTGTTCTCTCTTTAATAAGATCGACTTTTGTGGTTGAGAGAGTATGATTAAAATCTAGATTCATTATTTTTATAAAGGGTTGAGATTCTCATTCTTAGAAAAATAAACTTTTAACTTTTTTGAGAAACAACTCGTGCTTATGTATAACTAGCATTGGGCCCGGCCCGTTGGCCGGTACAGAATATAACTTCAACGTGTATTGTGTTTTACTCTATATATAATGAATTGCAACGAAAATGATATTATGTATCGAGGAAGTTCTGACTATACGGATGATTTTGCCTTCTTATAAATTTGTTGTTCCACATTATCAAAAAAAAAAAAAAATTGTTATTCCATTGTAAAACCACTTGATAGCCCTTCTTAAGTAGAATCTATGATGCTATCCCACTTCACTTTCCAAACCTGGAATAGATTTATTTGGCGGTTTCCCCAGAAAGCCACTCACAAAGCTTATATCAAGTTGTGTTTCTTATATTCCACAATGCATATCATAGTCAAAACACCTTACTGATAAAACTTTCCACAATGCTCATCTTAGTAAAAACATCCTACCAAAGAATTAGGCAGGTTGGAGGCTTCTTGTTTTCCGAGTTTGTGTTCCTTTTTTTCTATATCATGCTTTAGCATAGAGGTTTCTATTTTGTTCTCTTTTAGAGCCCCTGACCCTACTGATAAAGCTTACCACAATGCACATCATAGTAAAACAACCATACTAACAAAGCTCAGTAAAGAACTGAAATATATAAGTAGCTATCTTAAGAGTCATGCTACTTTAAGCCCACAAACTAATCATGAGACCCAAGCTTCTAATAGGATGCCACTGCACAATCTAAAAGTTTAAATATCTGTAACACCAAACCATTCACAAAGGTTGTTCATCGAAGAACCTCGGGAGTTGGCTTAGTCTTGCTGGTTTGCTCAAACACAGGAGCTGCAATTGTGTGGAGTTGACTTCCTGTCTCGCTCAATTGCTGCAATCATAGCAATAAGATAAAAATGAAATGATGAAATTAACCTGGTACACTCTTCGGCTATATGAATGGATGTGTTGTTGGTATATTCATCACTTACTCAAGTGGATCATGCTCCACACTAACCACTCAGTTTGAGGATTCAAGAAGTTAAGGGGTCGTTTGCTTCAAGGATTTGGTACATGGATTTGGTATCAAAAAACCAACTATCAAGGATTTAGGTACAATCCGTTGTTTGCTTGCACCTTTTTGGGAGACCAAATCTGTGGGGCCCACGGATTTTAAGGGCCCAAATCCGTGGACCCCACGGACTTATAAATCCCACATGTTGATGTGGGATTTTGAATATGACATAAATCCTTGATGAGATTTTACTCATATACCCTCATGCACTTTTAATATTTCAAGGTTGCCCTCAAATTTAACTATTATACATTATAATTAACAATAAATGAATAATATAAACGTTCAATTAATGTGCAAACATGAGTTAGATTTTTTATATCATTTCTTGTGTTCTAGTTTTCTTTGACCTTTTCATGGAACGTGTTTGAAGTTTTGTCCTTGTTTTGTGTACATATCATAAACATGTCAAACGTATAGAAAAGGGCAGTAATGTAATTTTTGACTTCAAGTAGTAAATCCCACACCTTTAAATCCATGATAAAAACATCCCAACAAACAAAGGATTGTTACAAATCCATGATGCCTCAAATCCTTGATAAATCATTGGGTTTTTAAATTACAAAACCCTCATTTTTAAATCCATGAAGCAAACAACCCCTAAATTGAGTAAGTTTAACCTGTAATTTCAGTCTCATGTACACAGCTTGTTGGGTTTGTTGAGGAATGAGTTGTTTCTTTCTCTGATTTGTTTGGAATGATAAATAAACCATTAGCCAAAGAAACGCAGACCATTATGCTCCAAAATTGCAAAATAAGCTTCACCATAAGTTTCTTGCAAATAGAGTTTGACTATATATATACCTAAAGCCAATATGGAATCAAACTGAAAATCTTATGCTTCTACATGTCTATTCCTCCAAATCAACTAACCTCATGATTTCTATAACATTGAAACAACAAAATTGCAGGCTGCAGTTTGTAGGAAAACAGAAGTAGGTAGCTTACTTGCCTGAGTGCTTCAGGTGGTCTTGTCTTGATTTTCGTTTAATGAAATTTCAGGCAGGGATTTCTGGGAAATGTCATTATGCAATAAACAAAGCATATTAGAGAAGCTAGATATAAAGAACCAATTCATAAAAGAATAGATCGATGTACAATTGTACAGACACAGACAGGGTAAAAACACTGCTACGTAAAGAGAAGTTTCATGCATCCTCATATGAAACCATGATACGAATGCATCCACATACTTCCTATCATTAAATAAGCCTAGCTTGAGGGATAACTTTGGAGGAACCATAAATGAATATGATGCTCTTATTCTTAACAAATTGACCAAGAAGCCAGAAAGGGTCAAGAATCACATAATCACCTAAGGAGTGGAGATTTAAATTGGACTTTTAAATTGCATCATCTAAACCACTGAAGAATGATCAATAGTAGGGATAAGCAAAGGGAAGGAGGCATGATAGTCTTGCGGTTAAGCTAATAGCAACAAAGAATCTCTATACTTTCAACACCTATTAATATCTTCACTGTGGAAAATGAGTTTAGACAAAATCAACAGCTCTGAATGACAAAATAGAAAGCAACCTAACAGAGGAAACTTACGGAGGAAAAATATATAGTTTATCACGACGGCCAGGTTGTTTGGGCAGTCGCAGTAGCAGCAGAGGGGAGTGTCTGTTGAACGTAAATAGACAGAGAGAGACGCAGAGGGAATTTCTTCTCGAAGGGGTTGGGAGGGAGACGACAATAGCGAGAGGAGTCGGTTAATTTTTCCCGGGGCTTGCGGGACAGATAGAGTAGCAAGAAAAACAACGAATGACGGTAATCGGAGAAGTATAGAGACGACGACGATAGGGGATTACGGGAGCAGATTGAGTACGGCGGCAAGGATGGTCGGCTGGAAGTGAGACGGCGAGAGAGAATCGTGAGATATCTTGGCTGGAAGACTAAAAGTGAGGAATTGGATTGTGGTTCGGTTGGGAGAGAGATGGCAAGAGAGAAGCGCTGAGATTTCCGGGTTGGAAGACTGAAAGCGGGAAGAGAAAAAAATGGAATGACGGAGAAGCCCCTCCGAAGTGTGCGGTAAATCGAGGAGGGGCTGACATGGCGAATGACATATTTTGACATTCCCTTATAGTAATTTTTAGATGTTTAGACATAGAGACTCTTCTCTAAGAAGAGAAAGAAAAAAAATTAATGATCTATCCACCCAACATCCATCTTCTTCCCAATTGCAGGCTATGTGAGCCATACTGTGGGTTGATCTATTTTGGGCTCTGTGGATGTGGCTCCATTCAATCCCGCTTCTTGAATTTCTTTTGCTATCTAGTCCATCTCAACGTTGGACACTGCCCGAAATCAGCCTCTTCACCTGCTGGCAATCCGTCTGAAGTGCTATGGAATGCAGCTGGAGACGGTTCGCCATTTCCATGCCAAACATCATCGCCATTAGGGGTTTACATGTGTCGGGTGGTCCGGGTTTAGACATTTTAATCACCCGACCCATGCACTACGGTTTGGGAAATATTAAACCCAAACCCACCCAAAAAAATCTAAACCCTACGGTTTGTTTCTAATTGGGTTGGGTCGGGTTGGCAATATTTTTAAGTAAAAACTCAACCCAACACAAAATATGTAATTATTCTACATCATAAAAATATTTTATAACTAATTAAAATTCAAACGAATAAACCAAGGTGAAAGGTATCAAAATTCACAAATGTTGTTTGAATTTTAATAAAATTTGATTTACTTCAACTTATGTCTAGTTTTTTTCATGACATTTGTTGAAATAGGCTAAAAAGGTTACAAATGAACGCATCCAAAATATGTTATTCTATTAAAATTGTACACAAGAAAAAAAAATTACGTGAATCATAGCTATATTAAATTTATGTCTAAACTTTAAGCCGAAGAATGCATTAGATTAGGGAGACCTTAAGAGAAAAACATAACAAAATATCTTAATTTTCTCATAAGTATGACTATATACGACATAATTTTTTTTTATACGAACTCATACCAATAATTGGAACACGGGTTGGGTCGGGTTCTACGGGTTGTGTAATCCAAAATCCAAACCCAACCCAAAAGAGACGGGTTGTACAAAAGAAAATCCTCACCCAACCCAAAAACTTCGTTTTAGCAATAAATACGGGTGGGTTGAGTCGGATTGGACTGGTGGGTCGGTTTGCGGGTGTGTTTGTTCACCCCTAATCGCCATGGCTCTGCCTCAGGAGCTTCCCATTGTCACTAGGTTCGTCTCACTGCCGCCGCTACAAACCCACCATCTTTTCTTTTGATAACCACACCCTCATAGTTAGGGGTGGAAATTGGTATGGTATCGGTATTCCAATACCAAATATCGAAATCCGGAATACCGAATTACATCCTAAAATCAATCCCAATTCCAATCCCTAAATATTTCGGTATTGCAATCGGTACTTCGGTATCCCAATCGGTATTATCGAATACGAAATTAATTACATTTGTAATTAATAATTAAATATATAAATTAGATTTTATTGTTTAATTTTGGGCAAAGAGACTAAGCAAAGAGTCTTGAGTTTGCCTAGAGCTAGGATAAGGATAAGGAAAATGGTGGAGATGTGGCATCTCAAATTCTTGTCATTGGTAATCATTAATTTGAATAATTGGAGGTTGAGAGTCGGTTACCACTAGTGTTTGTTTTTTGGTGTGATGAAAATAGCAAGAGATTAGGTGAGAGTCGTGAGTGACTTAAACTGGATAGTTAAAATTGAGTTGGATGGGAGCTTCTACGTTCTGAAAGAGTGAGGAATGACTAAAAGTTGTGTGCTATATTTCATTATTTTTTTGTTTTTTGTTTTTTTTTGGTATTTCGGTATATACCGATCTCAATCCCGTAATTCCAAATACCGAATAGCACTCCAAAATGAATTACAATCCCAATTCCTAAAAAATAAGCCGTTATTCGGTAATACCAAATAGTAATAAATTTGGTACGATATTTGGTGTATCCCAAATACCGGTACCAAACTTCTAGCCCAATGGGTATGTGGGCCGAATTCAGTGAATTGTGTTTGGATGTAAAACAAAGCCCAATGGCGGCTTGTTTAATTTGTTTCAAGTTCAGCCCATTTGTGCTATACACCTCAGACTGGCGATTCCACCAGATAAATTCCCAAAAAATTAATTATTAGTCTGCCGAATAAAAAAAGATTTGAGTAAAATCATACCGGCTATTCCACTAGGAAAAGGCTAAATTACATGTTTTGTCACTCAAATTACATAAATCTTTCACGTTTGTCACCCGAATCACTTTTCTTTCTTATTGGACACTAATTTTGCGAAATGTTTCATGTTTGGTCACCGACAGTCTATCTCCGTTTAACTACGTTAAATATTTGATGATGTGGCAAAAGGAAATCTGACTGGGCAGTTAACTAATAACATGTCAATTAAAAAAAAATTCACCTCATTTACCCTAAACGAGAACCACAAGAAGGGGAGACCCATCCTCTCGGTCAATAATCATCCGCCGCTGGCGATATATTTCTTCCTTTCTCTCAGTGGGTCGCCGGTCAGGGTCCCCCTCCCGTCATTCTCGTCGCCGCTGTAGAGACTGGGGCTGGATGGCTATGGCGACCTGTCGGAGACTGGGCGACGGTGACTGCGACGAAGGCAGAGACATGGAAGGCGAAGATGCAACAGCGAGGGACAAATGCAGATCCATAACGGCGGAGGAGATCCGTGAGCTGGCTAGTGCAGCACAGTAGCAGCGGTACCTCAATTGGAGGATGCCGATTCAGTCATCGACTCCATCGAGACCTTCAGCTTTGATTGCGACGGTATAATTACCTACTCTTCGCGGCCTTTCAATCCCAATTCTTACAATTATTCACTTCCGGTTTTCTCTGCTACAGGAGTTATATGGAAAGGGGATAAGTTGAACGATGGAGTTCCTGAGACTCGTATTTGGATTTTGATTGATTTTCTTGTTTTTATGGGTCTAGCTAATCTACATCCATCAGAGCCATTTATTCTATCATCTCCCCTCCTTCATCCCAAAATTCTAGCAACAACAATTCATGGAAGCTCAACGCAAATGTCATGGGCTTCGGCGGTGCCCGAGCACCACCGCCAGCTCGAATCAACCCGCCAGCTAAAGAATCCCCTTCCGGCAAAAAGAAGAACAAAAGCAACAGGAGTGATGAGATTCCGCAGGAAGTGTTCGAGGGAATGACGGCGGGGATATTCGTTTCTGTGGGAATACCGATGGGGCTTGGGATCGGTTTACTGTACTTGGTTGGGATGGTCAAAGAATGTACGGTCGACTCTCGACCAACTTGGATCTGGCCTGGAAGAAGCTCGGGATGGAGAGAAGATGTACCAACTATGTGCTTCGGCGGCAGTGATGAGAATGACGAGGGAGACTCTTTGACCGGCGATCCAGTGAGAGAAAGGAAGAAAAATATCGCTGGCGGCGAATGAATGTGGACCGAGAGGAAGAGGCTTTTCCCCTTCTTGTGGTTCTCATTTAGGGTTAATGAGGGGTAATTTTTTTTAATTTTGATTTTTTTATAAAAATTGGCATGTCATTAGTTAACAGTCGAGTCAGATTTTCGTTTGCCACGTCATCAAATATTTAACAGAGTTAACGGAGACACACAGTCGGTCGGTGACCAAACATGAAACGTTTTCAAAGTTAGTGGCAAATAAGAAAGAAAAGTGATTCGGGTGACAAACGTGAAAATTTTATGTAATTTGAGTGACCAAACGTGTAATTTAGCCACTAGAAAAACTTCCATTCACAAAACGACGTCGAGTTTGCTGATGATGCCAACATTTCCATTCTGGTTTAACCACCGGCATTCCGGGATTTGACCGGTTTTGACCGGCATTGACTGCAGGGTCGTGCCGGTGGCATTCCAGCCGGTTTAATGATCGAGTTCAACCGGCCAGCATACCACTAGCATTAGGGGTGTAAATGGGTCGGGTGGTACGGGTTTAGCCATTTTAATCACCCGACCCATGCACTACAGTTTGGGAAATATTAAATCCAAAACCCACCCAAAAATATTTAAACTCTATGGTTTGTTTCTAATTGGGTTGGGTCGGGTTGATGATATTTTTAAGTAAAAACCCAACCCAACACAAAATATCTAATTGTTTAACACCATAAAAATATTTTATAACTAATTAAAATTTCAAACAAATAAATCGAGGTGAAAGGTATCAAAATTCACAAATGGTGTTTAAATTTTAATAAAATGCGATTTACTTCAACATATGTCTAGTTTTTTTCACTATATTTGTTGAAATAGACTAAAAAGGTTATAAACGAACGCATCCATAATATATTATTCTATTAAAATTATACACAAGAAAAAGAATTACGTGAATCATAACTATATTAAATTTATGTCTAACTTTAAGCCAAAGAATACATTAGATTAGGGAGACCATGAGAGAAAAACATGGTGAAATATCTTAATTTTCTCATAATGTATGACTATATACGACATAAATATTTTGTGGATACGAACTCATACCAATAGTTGGAACACAGGTTGAGTCGGCTTTTACGTGTTGTGTAATCCAAAATCCAAACCCAACCCAAAAGAGGCGGGTTGTACAAAAGAAAACCCTCACACAATCCAAAACTTTCGTTTTAGCCATAAATACGGGTGAGTTGGACCGGGTTTGACCGGTAAATCGATTTGCGGGTGTCTTTGTTCATCCCTAACGGGCAGGGTAGTTATCATAAATGGTCACAAAGCTATTCACTTTGTACAAATGGTCACAATCCTTTAATTTTGCACGTTTCGGTAACAAAAGTTTGAATGAATAACAAAATAGTAAATCCGTCCAATTCCATCCAAAATTCCGTCCTAAATCGCCCCGTCAGCAAGACACATCACTGTAAATAATAATAAAAAATGGCTAACCAACCCACTTAACCCGGCAACCCAACCGGCCAGATTAAACCATTTACCCATCGGACCCTAATTGGACTATTACCCCAAATTGAGCTTGAATGAGAATGCCAGAACGAAAGTCGTGAGGAGAGGGGGAGACTGGTGATTCTCCTGCCATAAGCTCCTTCCGCAACTGCTCCTCCTCCGCCTCCTCCGTCGCCACTGATGGCTTCTCGAGCACCGTCGCCGTCTGCTGCTTTGGCGTCTAATTTCGGGATTATGCTCCAGTAGGAGATGAAGGAGAACGGCTGCTGCCTGGCGGACCGGGATCCGGCCCGATGAAGAGCCACGTCAGCACCATTAGGCAGAGGAGGTGGCCGATGGTGCTGTCTTCGTAAAGCATCAGGATCGGAATCCGTCGCCTCCTCGCCGGCATCCTCCTCTTCGCCAATCGTGGGAGAACGATTCGGCGCCGTCACCAACCCTCAAATCGCTCGACATAATCCTCTTCGCCGGCCGAACTATTGAGATTGGTCGCGATTCTTCTGCCGTCGTCAAGTCATCCTCGTCGCCGCCAACCATCGAAAGCCATCTCCTATCTTCTTCAACGCGCGGGAGAGAGATTCCTCCTCTGATTGGCCATGCTCTTGTCATCCTCGGAGAAATTCCCAGAAAGTCGATCTTTACTCATCTATCGGTCGCTCTCCCACGATTGGCGAAGAGGAGGATGCCGGCGAGGAGGCGACGACGCCGAATCGCTCCCCGAGTGACGACGTTCTGTCTCCTTAGGCTCCAAACTCGTGATTTTGGGGGTGAAGACTGACAGACTGAAGATACGATCCGGTAAAGTGATGGGTAAAGGATGATTTCGACCGGTTAGAGTGTTGGGTTAATTGGGCCGAGTAATCAATTTTTAATTATTATTTAAAGTGACGTGTCATGCTGACGGGGCGATCTGAGACGGAGTTTTGGACGGAATTGGATGGATTGACCATTTTGTTATTCATTCAAACTTTTGTTACCGAAACGTGCAAAATTAAAGAATTGTGACCGTTGTACAAAGTAAATAGGTTTGTGAACATAACTACCCTAACGGGCATGACAAGCATGCGGCAGAGAAAAGTTTCCGGAATTTTCTTTTCATATCGTTCCATATAGATTATGCTGGTTTTAGCAGCAATGTTCAACTCCAAAGGGCTTCTTGTGGCAATGTAGTTATGCTGCTCACAGCATAAAGTGTGAGTAGATACTCACACGGTGGATCCATTGTCCACGTGGGCGAGAGTAAGATGGTGCCGGTTTGGGTTGAGGAAGGTGAGAGTCGATTTGGGTCGGCTGGCCGAACCCACGGCTGACCAAGCCCACAAATTCAAAATTCAAAAATCAAACCTATTCTTTCCCCAATTCAGTTTCTCTGCCAGAACCACTTCGAATTCTTCTCTCTCCCACTTTTCCCCTCTCTCTCACTTTCCTCCTCTCACGAAAACGACGAAGAAGCAAGCGAAGCGGCAACGACAAAGCAGCGAAGCGGCATCTTCTCCCCCCTGAATCCAATCCCCATTTGCAGGGACGTCTACGAATCCAGTCCTCCTCCAATATCTAGGGTTTCGAATCCCTCCCCTTTCTCTTCTGGTTTCCTTTTTTGCATTCGTTCCCTCAGCTTGACTCTCCTTGGAGAAAAAGCTGAGTTGATGATGATGATGGTATAGATAGGTAGGAGGAATCTTTGTTCACTTTTTTTGCCACCCCGCCTTTAATTTCTGCTTCTGTAACAGAGAATATATAAAAGGAGGGGGTTTGGTTTTCCGTCTATCTGATTCTGATCCAATTGGAGGGCTTGGCTTGGTTTGGGCGTAGGATTCGTCTCTTCTTTTGACTTGGATTCTCTGCTCCCGAGGTGTTCATTGATTTCTTCCCCGCTCTCTCTTTTAGCAGAAGGGAAAAGACGAGGAAAGTTGGCTGCTTTACTTTGTTTTCTGCAATTTCGTTGCTTTTATTTGTGGGGTTTTAGAGAGATAGGGGAAAAGGGGATGTACGATCGGGTTTTCCATTTGTGGATTTGTCTTTTGGGTTCGTGGGTGAAATATTTATTTTGTGGTAACTTATATGTCACTGGATATGAGTTCGTTCTTCTGTGGATGTTATTTTTGGGTTTTGTGGATTTGCTTTGTGTTCCTTCCGATATTAGTTCTGTTCGGCAAGATATGCATTCTGTTCCTTCTGGATATCCGTTGTTTATTGCCTGGGTTGTTGTTTAATGTATCATGATATTGGTTTTGTTTGAGCATGATATCAGTTATGACTTTCTTGGATAGTTGTTTGATAGGATCTGAGTATTTGTATGTGATTTGTGTGCGTTCCGATATTATTTATTTTGATTATGGATATCCATTGTATTTTGCTTGGATTGTTTCTTTGATATATCTGGATATTGGTTTTTACTCAGCATGATATGAGTTCTGACTTGCCTGGATAATTGTTTGATATATCTGGATATTGGTTTTTATCAGCATGATATCATTTGTAACTTGCCTGGATAATTGTTTGATATATCTGAATATTGGTTTTTGATCAGCATGATATCATTTGTGACTTGCCTGGATAATTGTTTGATATATCTGGATATTGGTTTTTTATCAGCATGATATCAGTTGTGACTCGCCTGGATAATTGTTTGATATATCTGGATATTGGTTTTTGGTCAGCATGATATCAGTTGTGATTTCCCTGGATAATTGTTTGATATATCTGGATATTGATTTTTAACCAGTATGATATCTGTTGTGAATTGCTTGGATAATTGTTTGATATATCTGGATATTGATTTTTGTCAGCATGATATCAGTTGTGATTTCCCTGGATAATTGTTTGATATATCTGGATATTGGTTTTTAACCAGCATGATATCTGTTGTGAATTGCTTGGATAATTGTTTGATATATCTGGATATTGGTTTTTGGTCAGCATGATATCAGTTGTGATTTCCCTGGATAATTGTTTGATATATCTGGATATTGGTTTTTAACCAGCATGATATCTGTTGTGAATTGCTTGGATAATTGTTTGATATATCTGGATATTTGTACGTGCAGGGATAAAACGAACGTGAAGAGACATCGACGAAATCCACCGCCGTCACCACCGCCACAGCCAGAGGAGGATGAGGAAGAAGAAGATGCTGAAGTCGCAGTGCAAGTACGTGCACAAGGAGTAAAGACCTTTAGATAGGGTTTAGTTTTCAAATACTGATTTTGTATCCGATTGAAGATGTTAGGAGTAAAGACCTTTGCCGCATGTTGTAGGAACGGGCTATCCTCCATCATAATATAAGGAACCGATTGTTTCCCATTGTAGTCTGACTCAGTCTCCTTGCGTCTTTTTTCAGCCAACAAACTACATTTACAAAGCACGAGAAAGAGTTTAGTGCCCAGACTAATATCCACTCAAACCAATATTAATATCTCAACTAAACAAAGTAATATTTAACAATAGCATATAAATATCCGGACAACGCTGACAAATATCCAAAATTTAAGTAGACTAATATCAAAGAAAGGCAAAGAAATATTCTGCGTACCTGTTAAAGTAAATGAAAAACAAGTCCAAATTATTTTCAATAAAAGTCGCACTTGTGCATTGCACGACTCGCTGACTTGCGTAGTCAACATCCCGACTGCGAATTGATCTCTCAACCATAAGGAACACCATCGACGACGAAAACTTACAAACATCCCTGCACAAGACAACTATTAATGACAATGCATAACTGAACGAGTGTAAAAAAAACTTAAGGGAATTAGGAATTGATATTATGCCAACACATGTCAACAAATATCTGTAAAACCCAGACTAGTATCTCATAATGTCATACCAATATTCGTCCTTTTCCAAAAACATATCCTATCAGGTTATGTCAATATCGGCCCAAAAAATTGTTTTACACCATCGACGACGAAAACCTACAAACATCCCTGCACAAGACAACTATTAATGACAATGCATAACTGAACGAGTGTAAAAAAAAACTTAAGGGAATTAGGAATTGATATTATGCCAACACATGTCAACAAATATCTGTAAAACCCAGACTAGTATCTCATAATGTCATACCAATATTCGTCCTTTTACAAAAACATATCCTATCAGGTCATGTCAATATCGGCCCAAAAAATTGTTTTACACCATCGACGACGAAAACCTACAAACATCCCTGCACAAGACAACTATTAATGACAATGCATAACTGAACGAGTGTAAAAAAAACTTAAGGGAATTAGGAATTGATATTATGCCAACACATGTCAACAAATATCTGTAAAACCCAGACTAGTATCTCATAATGTCATACCAATATTCGTCCTTTTACAAAAACATATCCTATCAGGTCATGTCAATATCGGCCCAAAAAATTGTTTTATGAGCCTTCGGCCCATGGGCCCTCGGCGGGCAGCCCTTACTAGGCTGCAAGCCACCAAACCCTAATTGTTCCTTCATATTCAACTTCCCGCCCAAAATTTCGGGCCGCCCCCACCAGACCCAAATTATTCCTTCCTTTTCCAACTTCCCGCCCAAAATTTCGGGCCACCCAAAAAGCTGCCCACCTCCCGCCCAAAATTTCGGGCTGCCCAAAACCCGTCCACTTCCTCCGCCCAAATTCTCGGCTCACCCAAAAAGTAACCTTTTTCTCTCTCCTCTTGGCTCATGGGTCAGTGAGTATCTACTCACAAATTGACCTGTGAGCAGTTTAACTTTTCCGTCTTGTGGCGGCTGTTTCCTACTGGCCGGACGGTTCCACCGCAATTCCGGCGCATCAATTTCTGGAAAGAATGAGGGACCCGGAAATGGAGACAAACCAAGAGAATGCGACAAGGTTCCTTGCTCGGTCTCGGTTCTTCAAATTGATGAACTTAACCACTTGCCTTGGATTTGAATTGAGCTGTTCTTTGTTGTTTCTAGAGCGATTTCTAAAACCAGGCTTCGCAATCGCAGACGGAAGCAAAAAAGTTTGATGTGCGACTGCGAGATGACGACTTGAACTCTCTTCCAAGACGAACTGGACCAAAGGGGAAAAAACAAAACAAAAATTCATCGTGGATTCCAATAATACAGGTATGCCTTTAACTATTCCATTTTTTCACGCACATTGAGCATATGTCAATCTCACAAAGGGACAGATAGTGAAACGGACGACTTGGAAGTGTGAGAACAACGTTGGCCATATAGCTGGAGCAGAGTAGTATTCTCACTTGAATTGTTGATTGATTGCTACATTGGAATCATTAGAATAATAAGCCGGCTACTCTTAGGTCGTTGATCTCCAGGAAAAGGATAGAGAGGTGACAAGAAGGAAGACAATTGAGCCGGCCTGATGCCTGCCGATGTCAATGTCATGGATGACAATGCTTAATTATCATCATGCATATAATAGGGTAGTTCGAAGGTCAATTACCATTTCTATGAGCATGAGTTTTTTCAGCTGAGTAGCAGGAAATAGCGTAAAATGGGCAGGAAAGGTGGCATCTTTCGCTGTGCAGATGGCACAGACAAGTTCTTGATGATTGTTGGTGCTTTAGGTAGCATTGGAGATGGGTTACAGTATCCTCTCTCGACATTTGTTCTAAGTTTTGTGATGAACGACTATGGTACTCCAAATAATCCGTTATCGAAAGATACTGTTGATAAGGTGAATGGCAAAGCTAATAGAGATCATGTTTAATTACTCCAGATTAGCAGCATATCATAGAAAGATTGTTCTCTTGCTAACTGTGAATATTCTTTCCGAAAATGTTTCAGTCCTCATCTTTGATAATTTCTTGATTTTTGATTTATGGGTGAGCCTGTATCTTAAAGTTGAAGGTGATCTGTGTAAGTATGTGCAGTAATTTCATGCGTGGAGTAGTTTAAGATGTAAATGTTAGAAGTGCAATTCTCTTAACCAATATCTTGAACTCGGATAATTTACTTCTGTTTTTGCTAATTCCATTCTACCAGTACGCACTCAAGCTTCTTTATGTTGCTATTGGAGTTGGAGTATCTGCTTTTGTCGGTAAGCTTCTTATTCCCCGTCGAGGTAAAAGAAACATTGAAGGTGGACAAAAACTAACGATTTTCCCTGTGGTGAACAAATCCTTCTGTTTCTTAGAAGGACTGTGCTGGACAAGAACAGCTGAAAGGCAGACTTCCAGAATGAGAATGGAATATCTGAGGTCTGTACTGAGGCAAGAAGTTGGTTTCTTTGATACCCAAGAAAGTGGTTCTTCAACAACATATCAAGTTGTCTCAACCATCTCCAATGATGCCAATTCAATCCAAGTTGCAATATGTGACAAGGTTTGTCTTTGTTGTAAATCTCTATCTCCAAGGGGAGCTAAACAAAAATTCCTTAATTCGTATTTGCGTGATGGTTGAAACTTGAAACAGAGCTTTTATTTTTATGGCCTGCAGATTCCAAACTCCCTTGCATATGTAGCAACATTCATCTCTTGCATTGTGGTCTCGTTCATTGTATCCTGGAGGCTTGCTCTTGCTGCTCTTCCCTTAATGGTGCTGTTTGTCGGCCCCTGTCTTATGTTTGGGAAGATCATGACTGATTCACTGATGCAGAAGCTTGAAACTTATGCCGCTGCTGGTGGCATTGCAGAACAAGCAATTTCATCAATCAGAACTGTATACTCCTATGTAGCGGAGCGTGAAACACTGGAGAAGTTCAGCAATGCACTTCAGAAGACCCTGGATTTGGGCATAAAGCAAGGTCTTGCGAAGGGGATCATGATGGGGTGCATTGGAATTATTTACTTGGGTTGGGCTTTTGAGGCTTGGTTTGGTGGTTATCTGGCGACTGAAAAGGGACAAAAGGGTGGCTCCCTTTTTGTGGCCTCAGTGAATGTCATTATGGCAGGAATGTGAGTTATTGGTTCTTTAATTTGATTGCATTTCAAGTCCGTCAGTTCAGTTGAGTCAGCTTTGGGATTCATTTTATTCATTTGTGACCTGCAGGAGCGTAATGAGTGTATTGCCAAATCTAGCATCCGTTGCTGAAGCAACTGATGCTGCTACTCGTATTTTTGAATTGATTGATAGAGCTCCTCAGATAGACTCAGAAGACAAGAAAGGGAAAGCTTTGTCTCATGTAAGAGGGGAAGTTGTATTTAAGGCCATCCATTTTTCTTACCCCTCAAGGCCTGATACTCCAGTCTTAGAAGGATTGAATCTTACTATTCCTGCTGGTAAGACAATTGGTCTTGTGGGTGGCAGTGGTTCGGGGAAGTCCACAATCATTTCATTGCTTCAGAGGTTTTACGACCCTATTCACGGTGAAATCCTCTTAGATGGGCACGCAATTAAAAAACTTCAATTAAAATGGTTAAGATCACAGATGGGTTTGGTTAATCAAGAGCCTGTCCTGTTTGCGACATCTATATTAGAGAATATATTGTTTGGTAGCGAAGGAGCCTCAACGGACGATGTGGTGAATGCTGCCAAGGCAGCAAATGCCCATGATTTCATTGTTAAGCTACCTGATGGATATGACACCCAGGTGAGCCCATATGTACTGAAAACTCTTCAAAGAACTTGCTTCATCCTATATTCTAGATTTTTTATTTTATTTTTATTTCTCAGGTTGGACAATTTGGGTTCCAAATGTCTGGCGGGCAAAAGCAGAGAATCGCCATAGCAAGAGCACTTATTAGAGAACCAAAAATCTTGCTGCTTGATAAGCAACTAGTGCTCTTGATACCGAATCTGAAGGAATTGTGCAGGCTGCAATTGATCAGGCATCCAAAGGTCGGACAACAATCACTGTTGCTCACCGTCTCTCCACAATCAGAAAGGCAAAACTTATTGTTGTTCTACAAGCTGGCAGAGTAGTTGAAGCAGGTTCACATGAAGAACTAATGCAAACAAATGGCAGAAGAGAGGGTGGAGAATATTTCCGGATGATGCAACTGCAACAGACGTTAGTCGTACAAAATGAAGATCCTGATGATAATTATGATTACAAAGTCGAGGGTAAAAACTTGTCTAGAACATCTACACCGGGCCGGCACAGTTGGAGGTTAACTGCTCCGGGCACCCCAATATCAAATGCATCTACTCCAAGGCGAATCAGCTGGAGGTCAACTGCTCCAGGCACTCCAATGTCAAATCTTTCAAGTCCTACTACATCCATTGGCACTCCATATTCCTACTCTCTACAGTATGATATTTCTGAGGCAAGCGATGAAGAAGACTTTGAAAGCTATTACCCTGTTCCTTCTCTGTGGAGGTTGCTGGAGATGAATGCTCCAGAATGGGGCTCCGGCTTGATTGGATGTATGGCTGCAATAGGCGGAGGAGTATCCCAGTCAATAAATGCTTATTTTGTGGGATTACTCGTGGCAACCTTGTTTGGCACAGACAAAGCTGCTGTAAAGCACAAGTGCACAACCTTGTCCTTCATTTTCCTAGGCCTTGCTGCATTCAATTTCGTCACTAGTCTCCTCCAGCACTATTGTTTTGCTGTAATGGGCGAAAGCTTGACGAAAAGAGTGCGGGAGAAACTGCTGGGGAAGCTCCTGAGTTTCGAGATAGGGTGGTTCGACGAAGATGAGAACACAAGTGCAGCGATTTGTGCAAGGCTAGCCACTGAAGCTAACATGGTTCGGTCCCTGGTTGGTGATCGCATATCTCTGTTGGTTCAGGCATTCTTTGGATCACTCTCTGCTTATTTACTGGCACTTGTCCTCTCATGGAGGCTAGGCCTTGTCCTGCTCGCAGTACAACCCATAGTTATTGGAAGCTATTATTCACGGTCAGTTGTGACGAAAAGCATGGCAGGAAAAGCACGCAAGGCGCAGAAGGAAGGAAGCCAAATAGCAAGCGAAGCTGTAATTAACCACAGAACCATAACTGCTTTCTCATCCCAGAAGAGAATTCTTGGCCTCTTCAAGTCCACCTTGAGAGGACCTAAAGAAGAGAGTGTTAGACATTCTTATCTGTCAGGCATTGGCCTCTTTAGCTCTCAATTCTTCAATACGGCATCAATTGCTGTAGGTTACTGGTACGGTGGGAGGCTTTTGACGGAGGGGCAGATTGAGGCACAACAGCTCTTCCAGTCATATCTGGCAGTTGTCTTCTCTGGTTATGTAATAGCAGAGGCTGGAAGTATGACCAGCGACATATCTAAAGGCAGGACTGCAGTTCAAGCTGTGTTCAAGATCATGGACAGGAATACTGAAATCGATCCCGAGAGCTCTCAGAGATCAACCTCTAAAAAGGAAATGAGGGGCAAAGTTGAGCTGAAAGATGTCTTCTTTGTGTATCCAACACGACCCGACTCAATTATATTGAAGGGCCTAAACCTGAAGATTGAACCAGGAAAGACCGTAGCACTTGTCGGGCCAAGTGGGTCTGGAAAATCGACAATCATTGGTATCATTGAGAGGTTCTACGACCCTTTGAGGGGAACAGTCTTAATTGATGGCAAGGACATAAAGGGCTACAATCTGAGATGGCTGAGATCTCATATTGCATTGGTGAGTCAAGAGCCAAGCTTGTTTGCAGGAACTATCCGGGAAAACATTGCCTACGGTAAGCAGGATGCACAAGAATCCGAGATAGAAAATGCTGCACTTCTTGCCAATGCTCATGAATTTATCAGGTGAACATAAAATCTTACTCTCTGATCCCTGGTTTTTGAGTAATTCTGTTTACAGCTCCACAAACCTCAGGGTTGTGACAATGATGCATTTATTTTTGGTATGGTGCAGCGGAATGAGCGAGGGGTATGATACATATTGTGGAGAAAGAGGAGTTCAGTTATCCGGCGGCCAGAAACAAAGGGTGGCACTTGCCCGTGCCATACTGAAGAATCCGAAAATCCTTCTGCTGGACGAGGCAACGAGTGCCCTCGACAGTTTCTCGGAGAAGTTGGTCCAAGAGGCACTGGAGAAGATGTTGGTTGGCAGAACTTGCATAGTGGTAGCTCACCGGCTGTCGACCATTCAGAAGTCGGACAGCATTGCCGTGATAAAAAATGGTCAAGTTGCAGAGAAAGGCTCACACAATGAGCTCATGTCGCTGGGACAGGAAGGAGTGTATTATTCTCTCATCAGACCACAAGAAGCAGCGAGCAACAGCTCCCGTTTTCATTGATGAAATCAGAGATTAGACCATGAACTTTCTTGTCCGGACTTTGTTAACTATTCTCAGCTCCCTTGTTCTTTTTGTCAAATCTCAGCTTAATATATCTGTGGTATAGGAAGTAAATCATCCATTGTCCTGAAGAAGCTAGGATTGTAAAACTGTATTGAAAGTTGTTTTTGAAAGTTAGCGGCAACCAGTATGATAATTTGTGTTAGAATTGTCTTTCAACTATTTTATACTTTTAAAAATCGCCCATTGATTTAGACTCGAGAAGGAGGTTTTTTCCAGCTAGTATGGTTTCACAAAATTGAACCATCAAGGACTATAGTACTAGCTTGAATGTTGTGAAAAATTTCCCCCCTCATATTAATGATATCCGTGATGAGTACTAGTCATTTAGCTAGACCTCAGTAGAATCATTAGCTTTTTTTTTCTTCGCCAAGCTAAGATATGTCAATAAACAAAGAGAACCACATTACAAGATTGACAACAGCTACATAGAGTTGTTCATATGCAATCGAATTATCGATAAAAGAGCATATTTTGTCACTAAGTAGGCAACTTTATCAAATGCTCCGAGGAGCAAAAAGACATTACACAAACAAAATAAGTTGCAAAAAATAAAAAATAAAACAATAAACCAACTCCAAGATAGCCCCAATAATGAGTGTGACATAACATGTTGAATATACGCAGTTACGATTTACCACAAGATGCCACAACTAGAAAATTAGTCTCCAGACCAAGGATTGTAAAATCGCATTAGAGGTTGTACCAGATCAATCCATGGTAATAAGTTATTTTATGCTTAAACCATTATTTAACCACGATTCAACTGTTACATACTCGTAAAATCTTATGTACTGATCTCAGGTTCGGTAAACGATCTGCCAGACGGCTTGGATGGTAAGGTATACCAAATACTAAGAGCAAGTAACTTAATAGTTGGAAATTCGAGATACAATCCTAAAATTTATCCAAAAAATAAAAAAGCGAGATTAGATTAGCATAGTAAGTTTCTGTATAGGGTTCTACCTCCATTTTAATTACCAGGATATTAAGATCATGATTTTCGTAGTCGATTGTGATTAATAGAACAACGGATTCCACAGTTTATTCTCCTCCGTAACTTAAACAGACAAGTGAAGTGAGCCGAGGCGAAAAGAGATAGGCAGGCAGCCGCATCACCAATGATCCATTACCTCCGGCAAATTAAACAAACAGAGAGATTCCACACATCCAAACGAAGACAACACACACTTACAACAAAACACCGGCCAAAAGACCAGCACCAGAACACTTGTTGACAGAGTCCACAAAACCCATCTTTCGTTATCCAGCTTTGGGCAGGCAGTGCTTAAAACACAAAGAAGAGATCACAAGTTTGACTCGGCCTAGGTAGCCAACTAAGAAAGGTACAGCAGTCCGGCTAGCAAATTTTACTCATTCCACCATGCATATCAGCAGCCTATATAATTAAACAATCACGATTTACATTCCAACCCAACAAAAATCAGTTCCTGAAACAGATCGAGTGGTCATATAATCAAAAGCCAAGATCATGTCTTTTCTTGTGCTGCAAGTATCAGTATTTCTCATGGTGGTTAGCTTGGGATCAGTCAACTGCGAGGTGGACGTTCTGGATCCAACTTACGGATTCACAGAGCTGCCCCTCAACACTTCCAATCACCGCATTCACACGCCCTACGACTTGCCGGAATCTCAACGGTACAGCCTCGTCGACGGAGTCCACAAGCTGTGGGTCTACTCGACGGACAGGCCACATTACAATGGCAGCACCACCGAGCCGAGATCAGAGATCAAGATAGCCGTAATTAATAATGTTCCATATATTTCCTTGAGTTGATTAATTATTCTTCTTATGTTATATAATACTGACGCGAATTGAAATGAAACGCTGCGTACAGGATTATACGTACAATTCAGGGATTTGGCAATTTGAAGGGCAGGGTTACGTGCCCAAAGGTACCAACGGGGTGTCCATAATGCAGTGTTTGGGGGAAGCAACGGTCGCGCAACCAGCTTGATGTTGCACGTTTACAATGGCTCCTTGAGGTACTATGGATCGGCGGTGATCGTGCCGGAGATCTTCGACAGATGTTTCGGTTGAACGTGATCCACGACGTGGAGGCGGCGACGCGGAGGTGTACGTTGATGGGGTTCTGCAGCTTCGAGCGCCGGGCGGAGGGGACGTCTCACTATTTCAAGTTTGGAGTGTATGCGCAGAGGAATGCGTCGTATTATATGGAGTCGCGATGGAAGGGATTCGTTCTGTACAAGGAAAATCAGACTTCTGGGACTGAACAGGGTTATTAGTGAATGTTTTTTTTTAAAAAAAAAATGGGTTAGTGATTGTTTGGTAACATTTGTTCATGAATTCGTAAGTTGGGATTCTAAAAACGTATATGAATCCAAAAAATCTCTCATGAAAAATTCGATGTTATTATGCATCGATTATTTCGTGGATTTTGATGTGGTTCATCAATCTAATGATATTTACGTTTCGGTGACATAAATTATTTCAAGAGAGGTTTTTATTAGTTTTTCCTATATATCAAGTAAGAAAAAAGAAGGACAATGAAAGTGAAGAACATAGAACACCGTACCAACTGTCAAGAACCAGTTGCTCCCAATAACTCGAGTTGTTGGGAGAAGGTTATGCTGGATCTTATGCCACTCTCTAACACGCCCCCTCAAACGAAAGCCAACCCATGGGCTTGAAGTTTGCACAGGCCCACCATACCATGTGCTTGAAAGACAACGGTTAATATTGGGGGTCGTGGAGATTTGAACACATGACCTTTCGGTTCTAGCTCTGATACCATGTCAAGAACCAGTTGATCCCAATAACTCGAGTTGTTGGGAGAAGTTCAATCGTGGATCATATACCACAACACTAACACGCCCCTCAAACGAAAGCCACTCACAAGGGCTTGAAGTTTGCACAGGTCTGAAGACAAGAATACCATGTGCTTAACAAATGGGGGTCACCGGGAATCGAACACAAGACCTCTCGGTCACAGAAGGCTCTGATACCATGTCAAGAACCAGTTGCTCCCAATAACTCGAGTTGTTGGGAGAAGGTTATGCTGGATCTTATGCCACTCTCTAACACCAACCAGCCACCAATAACCTCCACCTTTGGCTATCAAAAACGTTCGAAATCCAGAAAGCCATTTCACTCTTTTTTCCGTTACAAAGTGTCAAGGAAAGGACGATTAGACAGTTAGTCACGGTGCTAAAATGTTAAGTCATGACAAATGTATTTGGAACGCATTTGATTATTTATGTAATGAACTCAATTAATAAAGCCGTATTATTGATTAGTTGTGTGGAATATTAAATGATTCCAAATAATTGAAGAGAAAATGGCAAACGGGGCTGGAACAAAACAAAATGCTCGTTTTTTTATGATTCGGAAAATTAATTAGAAATATGTTCTTATCATTTAGGCTTTTGGTACGATAACATAATTTAATTTTTAACTAATCCTAGTTAAGGAATGAGTTATCATGCATCCCGGAATTGGTAAAGGTGACAACCATTTTGTGACAACTTACTTCTCCATCATTTGTTTTTGTATTTATGAAATTGACGATCAGAATTGAAAAGGGTAGTTTTGAACCAATAAATAAATATATCACATGTGATTACTACCTTTTAAATATGACTTTCCATATCCCTCTCTCCCCAAACCCTAAAGCATATTTGTTTCGATGGCGAAACACGCGTGCTTAATGCGCTCTGTTCTCAAGAAAACAAGAACACAAGATCAAAAATCAAATGACCGTTACTCGGTTCACACCTCTCCCAAACAATATTCGAACGAGGGTGTTCGACGAATAACGAGGAACCGAACAAGGAGGATTTCTAAGTTACGATACCTCTACTCCTATGGAGGTTCCTCAGGAGAGCTCCGTGACTACAACTACGACTACGACTACGTCTATGACTTTGCAAAGGAGGTCTTTGACAGAGCGGTTCTACGAACTAGAGAAAAAAAAAGGATAAATCTGCGACTGTGCAGTTTGTGATTTGATTTTTCCGTCTCGAGCTTCTCTCTCCTGATATTTATACCCCATCGTCTTTCGTAGTCGCAGTAACTACCACATCGTCTTTCGTAGTTGCAGTAACCGCCTCGCTCCGTCTCCTATCTCCCACGTTCTCCATTGCTCTTAACCGTGCGGATAACTTCCACCCCAATTACGTAACTCCCACGAGTGTGAAACCTCTCTGTAGAGACTTTGTCAAAAGAAGTCGATCCAACCTTGTACCTATCCACCATGGTTCAATAATCCATCCCGGATCCTAAAGCCAAATATCAGTGTTCATAACAAAACCACTCCGCTCCGAACCTTGCTACACACCGCTGCACTCACAATATCAATGACCAACATCGGTGGCTCATGGCTTACGGCGTTGTTCTCTACTAAACAATATCGTACTTAGTATTGCGACATCGCCGAATTCCCACCTTTGATGCCCAAACTTTATTGAATTCACAGTGTTGTTGAATTTCTCAGCATTGGACCAAGCTCATCAATGTCGCAGAACTCACGGCATTGTTTTGGTCTAAACAACATTGCCTCTTGCACTCCCAACCTGCTCACAAATATTTGGTCGAGATGATAGATCTTCTCCACAACTATGTTGGGCTCTCACGGTGTTGTTTGACACCTGCTATTGAAACTACGTTGTTTTAGGTGTTTGCTACAAACAAATCCGTTTGCCAAGCATAGAAATTTAGCCAACATGGATACGGAAGTGATTGGCCAATTTCAAATTCCAAATGCAAAAGGAACAAGGAATAAAGCAACATAGCTTAGCAAAACTGTACGTGCCGTGGCCAATTTGGTTCTTTACTAGCCAATAATGTTTCATGATAGTCTTCAATGACGTTGGCCTCGCGGAGTCATGAACTTCCCATCCTAAACTCAAAATATCACTATCAAACTCGTTTTAGACCAAACAATGGCGACACGATGTTATTAAATACAAACCCGCACCATTGTTCTCTGCTAACAAAATTGTTTTGGACAAAACAGATCGCTTTCCTATTCCATGGCATTGTTAAACTCTTGTGACATTGTTTTTTTAAAATAAAACGATGTCATTTCCTTAGTATCGCGGTGTAGTTGCTTTTGCAGTGGCTATAAACCAAAACACAACCATGTGGACCAAATTGGCCGCTATGCTAAAATGGCTTATGAAAACCAACCATGCGCCATGTATTCAGCCCACGACATTGATTAATGTTAAACGACATTGTCTTCCATCCCCGCTGTGCTGAAGACTTACTCACGCTTTGCGGCGGTGTCGGTCGTGAGGCTTGCCTCACAATGTTGTTTCCATGAAACGATCGCGTTTTCTACTATTGTGACATCGTTTATGTGCAATTTCTCGCGACATTGTTTTTACCAAACAATGGCGTGCCTTATTACAAAGGTACCGTTGGGACTTGACTTCCCGCGGAATTGTTTTGTTTTGTTAAAAAACCCTGTTTTATTCTCTTACGACGATGTTGGTCACATCACCCATGCGACGTTGTTCTCTACCAAACAACGTTGTTTTCTAGTCTTGCGGTGCCGTTGGGCTTTAACTTCTCGGCGTTGTTTGTTTTACTAAACAACACCACTTCTACTTCCACATCAGTGTTGGTCACGCACCCATGCAATCTTGGCTGAATTCTCTCATTCTTCGGGAAGGAATAGAGAGCACTCCTTTTTCAATCCCAACACCAACATTGCCAAGCCGCTCACGACATTGTTTTATATTAAACACTGTCGTTTTCTAATCCGCGATATTGTTGATACCTCTTACAGCGTCGTTTTCAACTAAACGACACCTTCCAAAATAATCATTAAAAATATTAATTAAATGAGTTGGCCTTTCTCGAGAACTCGGCCAACACGAAGTCATTTTTGAATTAAACCCTGCCGCTTTTGGTTCCACAACCCAGACTGTCTAAACGACTTTGTTTGCTAGTGTCGCAGCATTGTTAGGATTTTGACGATGTCGTTTGCTCCGTGACATCGTTAAATCCCTCCGCGGCATTGCTTATCACTGAACGGTGTCGTTTCTCTCCTCTTCCGACAAGGACTAAAAAACTCATTTTCCAATCCCAACAACAACCTCGCGAAGGCAAATAAATTCGTAGCCTAGGCTTGCGAAATTTTTTTACTGGTCGTTTCCATTACCGCGGTACCATCGAGCCTCTTTGCAGTGTCGTTTAACCTTCCGTGACGTCGTTTGACTCCAAACGACACCGTTTTTGTTGTTCGTCATCAAACTAAACGTTGAGAGTAATTAGTGCGGCATTTAATTTAGTCCAAAATAATTTTAGGCGTCAACAAATATCCCCACAATATGGTTTATAAGAATTATGAACCAAATTCTTAACATAATCCAAATCACCTAAAATTCTTCGAAGCCAATTTTGGCCCCATGATTTGTTCAGGCTACCCATGCAAAACGTCTAGATAATAAATAAAAGCCGAATGATGAAAACTGTTGCTCCATTTCAAATTTCCTGCAACGAGAGTGATTATAGGAAGGACATTTTGGTCTTCACAATTGCTTATTTTCTTATTTATTTATTCATAAAAAAGGCATGCACTGGGATTCAAACCTTGGTCTCTTTAAAGGCAAGCAAAGATCATAACCAATCACACTAAGTATATTTATTGTATCTATTTAAATTCAAACATACACGAACCTAAATTATGAAAATCATATGACTTTTTTAACGATTAGTTGGCCACTGAATCTCCCGTAAGAACTTATTTGGTGTTTTAATACTTTGATTATTTTAGTTGTAGTTTAATACTTAATTTAAATTTCTATCTATTTTATAAATATACAATAACCCTAAAATTGCAGCCCAAATATCACTGGTTCGAATATTGCATATCGAATTGCAATATTAAACATGTAGAAGCAATATCGACTTCTTAAATTAATATTATTTTTCAGAATTACTATGGAGAAATTATATCTTTGTGCAAACTATATGAGACTGGTTCTTTTAATGTTTTTAGTCGGGATAACCGCTACATTTTAAACTTCTTCATAATCTGGCATGATTGCATCCAATGATCATTATACAAGATTGTGTTTAATAGGGTGGCTCATTTCACCACTTTTTGACGTGTTAATGAATTTGTAGGACAATGACAGGTCTACATCTACACTCATCACAATCTACACATCATATAAATGTGAAATGTGAAATGATAAAAGAGGGATTCCATTTCAAATTTGATGCGTACAGAGCAATTTTTTAGGGGTAAATTTAGAAGATGCCAGTGCGGTCGGTCTGTTGAGCACGAAAGTAAAAATATGTTTTCATTTAAACGGGCCCAAACTGTTATTTGGCCCACTAATCATGCACCCATCGCCAATGCAGTCAAATTCGGGATTTTGATCGTAAAATCGTAGGATTTTAGGATTTTACTTAGGGATTCCGATCTTGATTTTACTGTAAAATCGGTGGACCTTAAAATCGTTTAAAATCGGGACTAAAATCGTTAAAATCGTAAAATAGTATCGAAATCGGGATTTTGATCGTAAGAGAACAAAATAGGTGGTTTGAGCCAATTTAAAATAAGTATAACTGTTTCAGCGGAAAGGGCAATGGAATCTTCTTAGATATTTTTCTATTAGAAAAATATTCAAAAATAATAAAAATAACCAAATTAGGGTTCGGTTAATCTCTTTCCCTTCACCCCATTTAACTTATTGGTAAAACACCTGTCCTAATATTGGAAGTATGTAAGAACTAACATCATTATTAACTAATTAATTTGTTAATGAATATATTTGTACCAAGCCACTAACATTACTTATTTTATTGGATTTCAATTATTTTTAGTTTTAAATCATACTTAGTAGACGATGTCGAAATATTACTTTGAGTTAAACAACTTAGACATAACATGAAAATAAGAGCCAAACCCATGAACTATATCCCTTCATCATGAATTATTTTGAGTTACACATTAAATAACAATTAAAATAGTGATTTTGGAACATTAATCTTGAGAATTATCTTATGGAAAAAAAATCTTCCGAATTATCATTTTAAATGCTATGTGTCTTTGTGATATTAATAATTTACCTTATTAATATTCTTATATGCTATGTTCTATATGGTACTTAAAATCCTACGATTTTACGATTCGATTATACGATTTTGATTTTACACCAGTTTTCGATTTTAGGTAAAATCTCGATTTTAACTGCTTTGCCCATCGCAGCCTCTCCAAATCTTCCTACTCTACTCGCCGGGTCATCTCCTCCACTACAAAATATCTCCTCATGTACTCAAAGTTCTCACTGAAACCTAATATCTACAACTTAGGCGTAGAGGGAGCAACCGATGGATTGTAGCGACCCCCACTATTTTGATAGCTAATCAAGAAGAGCGCGTTTGTTTAGTTGTATGGTGATTCACTTAATTAAAAATTTTTATTCCGTTGACAGCCTCCTCTCCGCAATTGTATTGGGTTCACGAAGATCTGAAGGCGCAAGTGCAACAGGTCCAGGGGTAAACAATATGTATAAAGCGTTGGCCAAATTGAATTGAGTCATTCTACTTTGAATATGAAGATTTTTGCTTAATTGCTTTGGTTCGTGATGCAACTATGTTATGTTTGAAGGTAGACCAACGCAAACAACAGCACAGCTCCAGGGCTATTCTGCACATTAGGTAGTTGGGGCATTAATTGATAATTATTTGGGATTATTCCTCCAAGTACATAATTTGGAACGTGCCATTATATTGCATTGATTAATAGTTGTTTGAGATTTTTCAAATGAGTGATTTGACATGTTAAACTCTCTTATTTTTGAAAATGGAGTCTTCGAAGTGGAATATGAAGATTTTGGATTAAGCTTGGTTTCGTAACGCCCTTATGGGTGTTTATTCTCTAAAATGCAGCTGTCTTTCAAAGTGCCCGTTGCAAATGGCAAGTCAGGATACAACGATGGTACCGGTACACGTTTATATCATTAGTAGGTAGCAGATTGTGTCCATTCTACTATATCATTTAGCTAAATACTTAGTTGTTCTTTTCAACTAAAAATTATGCTTAAATGCTGTGATTGGCCTCAGAAATGTATGTCTTTGCATTAACTGTTAATGATTGTGAGTTTTTGGTTTAATGGTGAAAAGTCCATTTATTTAGAAGTCTAAATTGGGCAAACCTATTGGACAATAGGAATGACATACATTAGTGTCGTGGGAGGTTTGTTTGATGTCTCAGGGTGTTAGATTTTTAAGAAGGTTGTTTGTTGTGGCAGAGAGTCCCTAAAGCTAGCGAGGTATTCCTATGTGGGCTTTTTCTTTGTTTGACTTTTTCTCGCCTTTTTTCTTATCTCTTTTTCTATTTTTGGTTTTTGTGTGCTACCTTCAGTTGCTACGTCTTCATTTGTGAGCCATCTATACTTTTCTTATTCAGTGCCTAAAAATCATATATACTCGATTGCATAGTAGTTACTAATAGATACATTTATACCAATAGAGAGATTTTAAGTTTTATCAGTTGTTAGTTTTAATATTTACTTACATTGGTTGTTTATGTAGTTTTCTTTGTAATATTTCTCATTATACAACTAATTACCATGCCTACGTAGTTGTATAAGTGGGGGTTGGACATGATAGTTCTTAGAAGCATCAATACTTGAAGGTTATTATAATGACCAAATTCTAAAGTTATGGTTTGCTTTCAACTTGCTTGGAGAATTTCAATTATGCATCAATTGTTCTCTCCGTGTAGTTAACTCTCAGACAAATCGAAAATCTTGCTGATATGTGCTTGATTGTAGTTAAATTTAGGGTTCTACTGCATTGTTGCTTTACTCTTTTTTCGTGGTTGAGTCTGCTTCAAAAAATTTAGTTTGATTTTAGAAAATTTTGCTTCTGCAGTCCTGTCTTGCCACCAACGCGTTCAATAGATGGAGACGGGAGAGGCGAAGGCTATTTTTGTATTATTGTTGCTAGTTTAGGGATCGGTTTGTGAAGAAGAGGGAGAAGAGAGGGGGAAAGGGAAATGCAGGAGAGGGGGATAACTCTTTTCTCCGACAAAAATGGAGTGAAGAAAGGAATTATGATCAGTAATAATATGGTTATCTTACATAACGGTCGCTATTCTGTTTGAATTGAGCTTGAGAGACAGTGATAAGGACGAGCTGCAACCAATTCATAGTGAGAAGAGAGCTATGAACTGTGATCATGTCTTATTTCAAGTTAGAAGGTAGTTTCAATATAAGGATTATTTAATTTGACAAGTTGTTTCGTCCATGATTCTTGGTAGTTTCAGTGCCATTCTAGCCAATGTTTAGTCTGTAATTTTTGAGAATTGATGTGCGAGTAATGACTTTCACTTAGCTTCAACTATTATGTGTGTATTTATTGGCATGTGATAGAATTTTCTTTTCCTTTTCATTGAATTCATTTTCATACTCTAATTGTATTATTTGTACATAGGCAAATCATGCTCGAGATGGCAACTCGCTGATATGGCTGGTGCAAGGAATGAAGCCATCATTAGAATTCAGACCGACAACGGGGAGGGATGCCTAGGACTAATTCAATGATGATTGATGATGGTATAATAAAAACTGCAGTCTGCATCAGCACCAATTTCTAGGCCTAAGTAAAGGTATTCAACCCAGAACTCTGCTTAGCGCTAAAAATTGCCCTCACCCAACCTTGATCCTGTTTGACCCACTTCTGAAGAGTCAAGATATATGACTAATCCTCCCTGTTCGTATTTTCTTATTGACTCTTTCTGACCCTGTAGGTTGGGGCGGGTCGGGAAGATTTGAATTAGTGGGTCGGTCCTAATCAAGTAGAATCCCAATCCCTTCACTCTCACTTGCTTTCTCTCCCATTCCACAAGTGAGTAACATACAGTAATCCGGCCAACGGACCGGGTAATAAGCTAGTTTCTAATTAAAGGGCCAGCAAGAACATTAATATATGTACATGGCCATGCATGGACTAATTCAACGTCATGGGCGGCGGATTTCAAGAAGTAAAAGAACCCTACCACTTAATTTGGCCCAACGATGTTTTCCTCTCTTTTGCAATGCCGCCGCCACTAAACAATCATGTTTTAGCTGAGCGCCAAACAAATAAATAAAAAAACAAACGACTGCCTTATAGGTTATAGCCTAACCTTGAGCGAGACGGAGACGGAAAAATTGCTCGCAGAGCTGCATTAGTTGAAGACCCGAAGTCGTTCCCTTACTCTGCAACATTGTTGAGCCCATAACGCCAGTGTTTATTGTCCGTACCCCACACGACACGAGGCAGCAATGTTGTTTGGGATATTCGGTTGTGTCATACAACAACCTGCGACTGGATCCCTCAACACGGTAACGTTTCTCCCTTTTTTCTTTTCTCGCAATGTTGTAATTTCAAGAATTTTCAGCAGCGTTGTTCTTTAGCAAGCACCAAACGACACTGTTTTTAGCCACTTGTGTTCGTAACACTAGCCCCAACTGCATCATTCAGGTCGAAACTCCCTTTCTATCTCAAACGCTATTGCGGCCGAAACATCATAATGTTGAGTGCTTCAAACTGCAACGTTTTGTGGTCATTCTCTTTGTCACCCCAGCGTTGCCCTGGCCACTACTCTTCATTGATTGGCCAAAACATATATACACATAAACTTCCTTCCACCGCAAGGCGGTCACTCCTAGTCAACGCTGCTCCGGCCCAAGCTGCACCATTTTGCTTCTCAACTTCTTTTGCACCCTTTTCATTAAGACAACGTTGTTATTTCTTCCAAACAACTCTATTACTACTCCTTTTGCACCGCTGTATTTTTCAACTTTTGCCCAAAAGCAATACGTAATCTTTTCATTTTTTGTGTTGCTTAGATAAGAAACGACCATGATTGGTCCTCTAAAACTCATTATTTTAGCCGAGAGAGGAAAGAACAATTTGGTATTATACCGCACCGGCTGGGATCATGCTGACCCTGCCGTTGGCTTTAAAGGCGTAAAGAAAATTTTCCTTTTTATTAGTAACAGAGTTGGCAAATTGGTATAATTGTTGCATACTTCGCCAATCTTGTAATACTCAACCACGTTGTGCAAGCTTGGTGGCCGACGAGACCACATCCTTTCTGCACCTGGTTGATCGTCATTGTTCAAACTAATGACTAGCTGCGTCCCATTGGGACGATACGTATGGCTTTAAATATTTTCCATTTATCAAATGCTCATGCATCACTTCATCCAAGTCTTTCAGCAAGTATGCTCCATTAGGGCACACAGAGTGCACCACAAATGGTCGAAGCCAATTCGGCGACCATTTTCCAAACTTGGGATCTTTTCCCTCAATCAGCAAGTGATCTTTCCAAACCAGTTCGCCCTCTTCGAACGATTTGTGTCGAACCTTCTTATTGTAAGCTCTGGCCACGCTTGCTTTATGTTCTTGAATGTTATCGAGGACCCGGAGTTGTAGTTCATCAAGGTCGCAGAGCTCGAGCATCATTGATTCATGATACTCGTGAGGTTTTAACTCGTGTTGCTTCATATACCGGAGTGAGTTGACGGTCACTTCCACGGGGAGGAATGCTTCATGACCGTAAGTTAACGAGAAAGGGCTCACTCTCGTACTGCTTCATGGTGACATCATGTATGGCCACAATGCTTCTGATAAAACTTCATGCCAACATCGCGGATTATCCTCAATAATCTTTGTCAAAATATTTTTCATGACCTTGTTGGGTGCTCAACGCTTATGATAAAACTTCATGCCAACGTCGCGGATTATCCTCAATCATCTTTGTCAAAATATTTTTCACGACCTTTGTTGGATGCTTCCGCCTACCAGTTGGCTTGTGCATAATACCACGTGGAATGGATAATTTTTATCCCCCGCTCCGCTGCGAACTCCATAACTTGCCCCCCCAGTGAACACAGTTCCTTGGTCCTCCGTTATTGTTGCTGGCAAACCAAATCGGTGGATAATGTGTTCTTGTATGAAAGAAATCACCTCCTCTTGGTTTGCCACCTTCAACGGCTTGGCCTCCACCCACTTGGTGAAGTAGTAAGTAGCCAAATTTATAAAAATGTGTTTCTTTGATGATGGAGGGTAAATCATACCAATCAAATAATGGCTCATCCATAAAATGGCCTCGGTTTGATTATGGATTTCAAATCAACCTCCAACGCTCTTTGAACAGGGTCGTGGCATTGACAAGCTTCGAAACCCTTGGCATACGCAGGCTCCAATGGTGGGCTAGTAGAATCCATAGCGATGTCGAATCCATCGCATGGAAGGACCAACTTGGTGAGCTCCGCATATTCCATCGTGCACCTCTGCCATGGCATGCAATGCTTCCTTGCCCCCAAGCATTTCAACAATAACCCATCAGGTCTGCGTTTATACAAATTTCCATCCAAAACTACGTGACGCCTTGCTCTAAATTTTACAACATGGTCAGCCATCTTGTTTGGATCTTGCAAGTAAGCCAACAGAGGTCCCGCCAATCATCAGCGTCTTTCTCTATTACGCAAACTTGCTCAACTCCCAAACCCTCTCGTAAGAGTTTGAGAGTCTGCATCACTATCTTCTCTACTATATTGCCTTTAGCAAACTCCTTAAATCCCAAAGCCATTGGTGCAAGATAGTTGGCTTCGCTGTTGTCCATTTGAGGAACAAAGTTGATCGCTATATTGTCGAATTGGGAAGTTAATGACAACACATGATCTAGATATGTTTCTAGAACACTATTGATACAACGAAAAACCCCGCGGACATGATGGACCACCAACTGTTTAACATCCACATTGAGGACTCCAAGCTCGACGAGCATTTCCAACCCGACTACCAAAGGTTCATATTCATCTTGGTTGTTGGTACAAGGAAAATCCAATGAGAATGCGAAATGCACCGCCATGAGTTTTGGATCCATCAAAATACAAGATCCATGGCGTTATACCAACTTCGCAAACTTCCACGGGATCGCTTGCACTTCAACGCATGGATGATCTGCCAAGAAGTCCATTTGCCAATTCGGCCATGAATAATTGGCCGAGATACCATGTATTTAATCAAGTCTGTTTGGCAAATAAGTCTCACTTGGACAAGGACGAGGTAGTACTGTAGCTTTCTACAAGAAAAGTACAACGCTAAACACAACTTCTCTATGGGGGGAATACTTTATCTCGCCCTCGTTCAGAAGCCTACTTAGATAATAAATGGCCTCTTCATTGCCTGCTTCGTTGTCTTGAGCTAACAAACATGCAACAGACGTGTCTGTGGCCGACAAATATAACTTCAGCGGCACCCCTGCTTTGGGAGAGTTCATCACCGGCGGAGTCGCTAGGTATTTCTTGATATCATCAAACACTCGTTGATGTTCTTCCCTCCATACAAACGTGTCTTCCTTCTTCAACTTCAGCAATGAGGAAAACACTTGAGTCCGACCATCACAATTCGAGATAAATCTTCGAATATAGTTTACCTAGCCCAGGAAACGTTGCAACTCTTTTTTATTGGATGGTGGTGTGGTATTAATGATGGATTTTGTTTTGTTGGCATCTACTTCAATTCCACGTTGCTTTACCAGAAAACCAAGAAAATTTATTGCACTCACACCAAACGCACATTTGAGTGGATTTAATTTTAACTTAAGAACCCTCATATGCAAAAATGATTTGCGCAAATGAGGAAGGTGGTGGTTTGTCACCTTTGATTTGACGACAATGTCATCCACGTACACTTCGACAAGCTCGACAAGCAAGTCATGAAATATTGCATTCATGGCTCGTTGGTAAGTTGCCCCGGCGTTGGCCAATCCAAATGGCATCATGATCCACTCGGAATAGCCAATGGATCCTGGACACTGAAATGTCGTTTTATGTACATCCTCCTTGGCTATGTATATCTGGTTATATTCCGAGTAACAATCCATGAAAGAGAATCTGGCATGCCTGCTTACAACATCGATTAACATGTCAGCAACCGGCATGGGATACAAATCTTTCGCTGTGGCATTGTTCAAATTTATAAAATCCACACAAACACCTATTTTGCCATTTTCTTTCTAACAGGGACAATGTTCGAAAGCCACACTACATACCTAAAAATTCTGATAAATTTAGCTTTCATCAAATGTTCAATTTCCTTTTTCACTTCAGGCAAAACATCATGTGAAAAATGTATAGGTGGTTGCCTATGTGGCTTATACCCTTCTTTGATTGGAAGTCTATGTTCAACTAACTTCCTATCAAAACCAGGCATTTCATGATAATCCCATGCAAAGAAGTGTTTAAACTCTTTAAGGAATTCAATTAATTCTTACATGTCAGACTCTAGCAAGCTGGCACTGATGAAGGTTGGACGTGGATCCTCCTCCGTGCCAAGGTTGATCTCTTCCAAAATGTCGCATGCAACAAGGTTTCTTTTCTTCTCCACTTCGTGACTCACATCCTCGTCGTTGGTCGGCAAGTCATCATCTTTGGGAATGCAGTCGGCCATCAAGACAAGCTCTAAGCATACAAGCATCTGCTCACATTGATACACGACCAACTTCTCCCACAAGGCCGTGATTTTGACCTCCACCACCTTTTCTCGAGGTGGTTCATTCATCATCGATTTGCTCATCAGACTTGAGTGGACCATCTAATGTGATCATCGATGGTCTCACGATCTCGGACAAAGGGTCCAAGCACGCCTTACTCAACACCTTTGCATTTGACACTATAACATTAGACGTTCCTCCATCTCCGCTCCTGATCTCAAGTGGTCCAAAATATCCATGGTACAAATAAGTTCAGCCATGTTGGCCCCCACGATAAACGACTTTGTGTTAGCATGTACCACCTCAATGACACTGTCTTTATTCCAGAGCTTCAAACACTGATGCAGCGATGAAGGAACACACTTGTTGCGCGTGCATCTAATCCCGGCCAAGTAGGGCGTTGTAGATTATCATCCCATCTACCACGAAGAAGGCGCTCATCCGCTTCTGTGATCCAACTCCCATGACGGCTGGGAGGATTCCCCTGGCAGAAGTAGACCCGCCATTGAAGCTTGTCACAAATCATTTGCACTCTTGCCCAACTTCTTTAACATCCTTGTTGGTATCACATTTACTGCGACGCCATTGTCAAACAGGACTCTAGACACTTGTACGTCATCGAGTGTGGCCTTGATGTAGAGAGGCCTCAAATGGCGCAGCATCCTTGGCTCGGGCTCGTTGAAGACAACGACCTTGTTTGATTCTTCATTAGTCGACCCTTCATCTATGACATTTCTCTTCACTGCTGCAACCTGAATAGACTTCTCTACTTCGTCGAACTCGGATCCCCACGAAATATTCTCCACTAGCATGCTTGGTGACTCTTTTGGTCCTTGGTACAATACATAGTACGAATATCTCCCTCCATCTTCGCCTAGAAGCCTAACGGCTTTGTGGCCAGCATCATACAGCTCTTTCAAAATCCGTTGCGAACTCTTCTTCTACCTGGCCGACCCTACGACAAAATCGATTCGACCACCCGTGTGAGCCATCATTGTACTCCATGGATCGGCCTCGACTGGCAAATTCACAGACTCACTAACTAGCTCGGCTGCGGCTGGCTCTTCACTCTCCTCATCAAGTAAGTTGAGCAAAACCGCTCACCATCTCAGCAACGTTGACATCTTGCACAACTTCGTCGACCTCTTCAACCTCCATCAAAACCTCGCCATCCTCTCCCTGATTTTCCAAATCAATGTGGAAAATCCAAGGCAAGATGTAGTTGTTCACCACCACCGGTGGTAGACTCCTAAACTGGATCGTCATGGGTGCACCTTGGTTGTCATCATCGTCATCCTTGTTTTTTCGATTAAATTTCGACTTCGGCTCATCCAATTCCACCATCTCCTCTTCGATGAAGGAGTCATCCAACTCAGCCTCTCTCGAGACTCCCTCGTTGTTCCCGTCTATCTTGTTCTTGACAACTTTTCCAGCACCGGCCACGGTCACTCTCAGATCCGTGACAGAGTTGTCCACATTTACATTTGCTTGCAAGTTTTCAATCCTCCTTCCTTGAGCATTCTAGCGGAGATACCTTCGATATTGCGTCCTTGTCATCCCATCAACCGCGATGGGCTGCTGACGGTGGACGTCATACGTGTGCCAACCACCACGTGGCACATTTGGCATCTTGAAGGTTCTTCTACCATGTGGAATGCCATGAGCCACTCACTGTCGTGGCTGTCCACGTCCCCAAGCTGGAGCCCTCACTTCTTCAATGTTGCGTTCATACGAAGGGTATCTCGGTTAAACTGTCGTGATCCCACTATATGATGGACCGAATGGCTCGGCCTTGCTCCCCCAATGTTCAGCTTTCCGTGACATTGGGAACATAACTTCTCCTCCTCAGTTGGATCCAAGCGTGGCCCCTCTAGCACTTGCGAGGATGAAGCAGCTTGGGCCACATCAAAACTACCACTCGGCGGCGGTTTCGTATCCAGCACCAGCTTGAAACATGGTAGATTGAGCTTGGAGAAGTCAGGATTGACCATGTTGATGCCGACAACGCTGGGAAAAGGATCCGTGTCAACAATCATGGCCTCCTGCCTCGGCTCCGGGAATTTGAACCGACCTTCTCGATTGCATCCTGCACAACATTCCGAAACATCACACACATGTTAGCCCAGTGAGAAACACTGTTTTGCCACTTACAATATCTTTTTCCTTTTAATTTCTCAGCTGGCATGATCGTATGCCCTCCAGTTAATTTAATTTGACCATCTTTGTAAAGCTAGTCGAAAATCAAATCCGATTTTGAAACATCGAAAGAATATTATCTAGGTTGGATTGGAGCACGATTGGGTTTTCCACCTTGTGGTTCCCCATCAACCTTGGCTAGAGAAGCGCACACATATGGCTTCCCCTGCACAATCTCGGCCAAATCAACTTCAACCTCGTCAACATCGTTGCCGACGTGATTCACACCATAGTTTTTAAAATTAGGAAAATATTGCCCACGAGAACCACTTCTCCTATGTTCCTCTTCATGGAGAAGAGACTCGTACCTAACAGTACATGACATCAATTGGAACAGATCTGAAAATTCGGTGTCTTGAATTTTTTTGCGTAACTCAAAATTTAAACCACCTTTAGCAAGTTTAACAAACTCGCGTTCTGTCAAGTTTACAAAACTGCGGTTCCTTGCGTTCTTAAATTGGTTAGGAAGTGTTCCACCGTTTCTCCTGTATGTTGGCGCATTCATGCCAAGTCTTCCATTGCTGCCACGGTTGAACCGAGTTCGATGGCAAGTTGACGTACCACGGGAATGCGGGACCAGTCAACGAATTGCCAAACAAACGCAGCTTTAGGAAATCACCCACGTCTCCACACTGACCAGTAAATCGTCCATCGTGTTCGACAGTGGACTGATCTTCTATTCCATTGAAGGTGATGAAATCAGGCACACGAAAACCACGTGGAAAGGGGTAGTATCTATCAACCTAGTTGGGATATGGTTTTCGGTGCACTGGTGGCATCGTTGGTGTAATCCCTAAACCAAACTAATTCGCCGACATCTATGATACTTGATCTCGGATGACGTTCACGCCTTGCCCCTTGAGTTTGCCCCCCTTGCGGCATGAATCCCCAGGATCCATACCATTCCTTTTTGGAGGAGGAAGGCACAATTTTGCGGGTAGCCGCGTAGCGAAACATGATCATTGTTGATTGTTCCTCCACCAACAACACCAGTCATCGGGGCCATGTAGGGTCTAGCCTCCGGGATATTTTGTAGACCCACATCGTGAATTGGTGGTGGTTCAGCACGAGTGTTATCTGCAGTGCTAGTCTCGCCAAGATTCATTTGCGATGGTGGCGTTCACCATCGGGGGTAGGCGGATTTCCTTGTCTTGGCGGACTAATTCGAGCAACCATTGTTTGGAACTAGTTTCGTTGTTTAAATTGTATTCACCGTTAATGGCAAATCCCTAGTTTGCATCACTGTCTACCCAAAACACCCTAATTCATTCATATCACGCAGATTTTTATCCACAAAAACATCAAACTCGTGTCTGTTTTTAGTCACAAACTTTAAAGAGTTGGCCTAAATGCCTATCAACACGAGACTAGAGAGAATCACGTCGTATAGTTAAAGCGTCAAAACGATGATTAACCTCGCCTTGAAGCTTGCAAACTCGTTGTTGAGACTGGCTAAACATGTGACGGTTCTCCTCCATGAAATGGGGCTGATTGACAAATCCTCAGTCGGGCCCAGTTGTGGACGACAGGGTTTTAGATCCATCAATGTCTTCAACATCGATTGCTTGGCCACCTTCAATGCTGGCCACTTGTTCCTCCACAAAGCCAGGTGGAAAATCCCCTTCCTGATTCCTTTATCGCGGAGGCATCACGAACACACGGGTTCCACTAGGTGTGCCAATTTGTTTCGATGGTTAAACACGCGTGTTTAATGCACTCTATTCTCAAGGAAAGCAAGAACACAAGATAAAAACTCAAATGATCATTATTCGGTTCTCACCTCTCCAACAATGTTCGAACGAGGGTGTTCAAAAAATAACGAGGAACCGAAACAAGGAGGATTTATAAGTTATGTTCCTCTACTCCTATGGAGGTTCCTCTGGAGAGCTCCGCGACGACGACTATGTCTACAACTTTGCAAAGGAGGTCTTTGACAGAGCAGTTCTACAAACTAGAGAGAAAAAAGGATAAATCTGTGATGATGCAGTTTGTGATTTGATTTTGCAGTCTCGAGCTTCTCTCTCCTCGTGATATTTATACCCCATCGTCTTTCGTAGTCGCAGTAACAGCCTCGCTCCGTCTTTATCTCCCATGTTCTACATTCCTCTTAATCGTGAGGGTAACTCCCACCCCATTGCGTAACTCCCACGAGTGCGAACCTCTCGGTAGAGACTTAGTCAAAACGACGCCGAGCCAACGTTGTACCTATCCACCATGGTTCAAAATCCATCCCGGCTCCTAAAGCCAAATAACAGTGTTCATTACAAAACAACGCCGCTCCCAACCTTGCGACACCGTTGCACTCACAATATCAACGACCAACTTTGGTGGCTCATGGCTTACGACGTTGTTCTCTACTAAACAATATCGTATTTAGTATCGCGGCATCGTCGAATTCCTACCATTGATGCCCGAACTTTATTGAATTCACAGTGTTGTTGAATTTCAGAGCATTGGACCATGCTCATCAATTTCGCAGAACTCGCGACATTGTTTTGGCCTAAAAAACATTGCCTCTTGCGCTCCCAACCTGCTCGCAAATATTAGGTCGAGATGATAGATCTTCTCCACGACTATGTTGGGCTCTCGCGGTGTTGTTTGACACCTGCTATTGAAACGACGTTGTTTTAGGTGTTTTCTACAAACAAAGTCGTTTGCCAAGCATAGAAATTTAGCAAACATGGCTACATAAGTTATTGACCAATTTCAAATTCCAAATGCCAAAAGGAACAAGGAATAAAAGCAATGTAGCTTAGCAAAATTGTACGTGTAGTGGCCAATTTGGTTCTTTACTAAACATTAATGTTTCATGATAATCTCCAATGATGTTGGCCTCGCAGAGTCATGAACTTCCCATCCTAAACTCAAAATATCACTATCAAACTCGTGTTAGACCAAAACATGGCGACATGATGTTAATAAATACAAACCCACACCATTGATCTCTACAAACAAAATTGTTTTGGAAAAAACAGATCGCTATTCTATTCCACGGCATTGTTAAACTCTTGCGACATTGTTTTTTTTTAACTAAAACGATGTCATTTCCTTAGTGCCGCGGTGTAGTTGCTTTTGCAGTGCCTTTAAAACCAAAACACAACCATGTGGACCAAATTGGCCGGTACGCTAAAATGGCTTATGAAAACCAACCATGCGCCCCGCATTCAGCCACAACATTGATTTATGTTAAACGACATTTGTAATCCATCCCTGCGGTGCTGATGACTTACTCACGCTTTGCGGCGGTGTCGGTCGTGAGGCTTTCCTCATAACGTATTTCTCCATGAAGCGACCCTATTTCTACTATTGTGACATCGTTTATGTGCAATTTCTCGCGACATTATTTTTTTCAAACACTGTCGTTCCTTATTACAGCGGTACCGTTGGGACTTGACTTCCCGGTGTGTTGTTTTGTTTTGTTAAACAACATCGTTTTTATTCTCTTACGACGACGATGTTGGTCAGATCACCCATGCGGCATTGTTCTCTACCAAACAACCTCCTTTTCTAGTCTTGCGGTGCCGTTGGGTTTTGACTTCTCGGCTTTGTTTATTTTATTAAACAACACCGTTTCTACTTCCACATAGGTGTTGGTCAGGCACCCATGCTAGCTTGGCTGAATCCTTTCCTTCTTCGGTAAGGAATAGAGAGTACTCATTTTCCAATTCCAACACCAACATTGCAAATCCGCTCATTGTTTTATATTAAACATTGTCATTTTCTAATCCGCGATATTGTTGATACCTCTTACGGCGTCGTTTTCAACTAAACGACACAGTCCAAAATAATCATTAAAAATATTAATTAATTGAGTTGGCCTTTCTCGAGAACTCGGCCAACACGAAGTCATTTTTGAATTTACTACAACAAATTTGCCATATTATGACGAGGCAATTTCGTCATATTAGATACTCATTTTGTCATATTAGGTATAATATGACAAAAGGTGTTGTCACAAAGGTTTGTCATTTTATAGCCGTCAGGAAAGGTCAAATGTGACAAAAATTTAAAATAAGGTTGTCACATTTGCTTTCAGTATAGCTGAGGTTTTGGATAGTCTATTGTGACAAACAGAGATGTTATGACGACATATTTTGTCATTACGATTGTCATAATCGGTTGTCATAAAAGGTAACTAGGTTCAGCGACAGAGACTTTTTTGGAGTAATTTATATTTTTTTAAGTTCAATTTATTTTTTCGTATTCATTTTATTTTATTTCAAAAATTTAATTTTCTGGAAGACTTCTTAGCTATTCACAATTTATTTTTTGGTCCAGAATCCAGATCTAAACGTCATCTCTTCAAAACCAAGATTTTGCATTCAGTCAAGATTTACTAAACTACCAATGCCCATTTTTGTATCCACATCCACGCTCCAGATTGGGCGTTTAAAAATCCTAATCCTAATCATCAGTTTGAAGAATAGTACCCAAGGCTTCTTCAATCCAAAACTTGGAAAAAAACCAAGTCTGAATAAGTAAACAAAATAGAAACGATTAAGAAAAATCTTAAATCAATCCCACCACTTTCCCCTCTTGCATCTATGTCATCGTGGCCAAACTAATTGCTGCCGGTGAAGCCTCCTTCCTTCGGACACTTTGTCTCCCATCAAAATCAAAACCCAATATCAAAATAAGAAGAAAAAAATAAGAATCAAACAAGATTAACCTAGAAAAATAAGAATCAAAACCCAATATCTCCCGCAGCTATCAACAACACCGTATGTCGTCGCCGCGTCGTGAGATTCGTAGATCGCTACAAGGAGTTTCGTCATAGCCGCGCAGCCGGTGTTCTTGAGGAGATCTCGTCGGGTCGCCGCTGTTATGGAGGAGATCTCGCCATGTTATTGTTATTCTAGAGGAGATAGAGAATCGTGAGCCGATTGAACGGAGAGACTTGGAATCAGAATGAAGTAGAAGAGAAGAGAAGCAGATCGACAGTTATTGCCGATATGGAGAGGAAGGCCAGACCTGGATTTTTATTTTTCGGTGAGAAACTAGAGGAGAAGGGGTCTGCAAGCTGCTAGGGTTTTCTAGCCACAACATCGATTTATATACATCATATTCTTATCGACTGTTTGTTCCATAATTACAAAAGATGCCACCGTGTTTCTCTTAATATATTAAAATACCCCATCTGTCTCCGTTATGAAAAAAGAAAATCTATTGTTGGAGGGAATTGCAACAGCGGCAACCTCATTAAAAATAAAAACACTTACCAATTAAACCATTGTGCTACCTCTTCCATTTAGTAATGAGTACTCTTAATACAAAATTAAAAAAATCCTTAGGTTAGATTAATTTGGTTCAATTGCAGGGGGAAATGTGGGCGGGTTTGGGAAAATTTTTTGGGCGCGACGTGACTGTAATTTGGGCGGGGTATGGTCAAATTTTGGGTGGGGTTACATCTATTGGGGGACTGAAGAAAGAAGACTGAAGGCGACGGGTCTTTTCCTTCCCAAAATAAAAAGAAGTGAAGAGGAGGAAAATGAGTGGGGTCCTAGGGTAAATGAAAATTTGGTTAGGGGAGAGAGAATTTTAAGTTTTGGGAGGGCTGAAAATTGGGAGGGATTGAAAAGTGGACAGTTAAAAATTGGGTGGGATTGAAATTTGGACAAGGTAAATAATGTGTCGGCCGAGCCGATTGGCTTCAGTTTAACACAAGCAAATATGATGAAATGCCTTTTGTCAAAATCGAAACCTATATATTATGACGAACATGCCTTTTGTCAAAGTCGAAACCACTATATTATGACGAACATGCCATTTTGTCAGACGTCGTGGGATTATTGCTATCTATTGTGATAAAAATACTTTGCCATTTAAACAATCTGGGAAGACATAATATGACAAAAGCTATTCTGACGATATAATTTGTCACTTTCGTGTCTCTTACATCTTGATATGGGATGCCTATTTTGACAAACTTAATAGTGAAACGAAATATTTGCCAAATTACTCAATTTAAATGACGAACTATTCTGACAACATGAAATTTGTCACTGTTGAGTCTCTTACATCCCGATATGGGACTCCTATTTTGACAAAATTAATTGCGACATGAAATATTTATCACATTACTCACTTTAAATGATGACATATTCTGACAAAGTTTTTGTTGTCACATTAGGCATACCAAATAGGACGTATATTATTTTTGTCATATCATCGTACCTATTGTGACAAACAAAATAAATAAAAAATTTGTCCTAATAGGTCGGATTTGTTGTAGTGTTTACCCCACGACATCGTTAAATCTCTCCTCTTCCGACAATGACTAGAAAAAAAACTCATTTTCCAACCCCAACAGCAACCTCGCGAAGGCAAATAAATTCGTAGCCCGGGCTCGCGACACTGTTTTTACCGGTCGTTTCCATTATCGTGGTACTGTCGAGTCTCTTCATGGTGTTGTTTAACCTTCCGCGACGCTGTTTGACTCCAAACGACACCGTTTTTGTCGTGCAACATCAAATTAAACACTGAGACTAATTAATGCGGCATTTACTTTAGTCCAAAATAATTTTAGGTGTCAACAATATTCTTCCTCTCTCTCACACTTTTTCTTTCTTCCTCATCCTCACTATCCATGTTTCTGCAGATCCATTTGGCCAACCAGCTCTTTGCTGCGAGTCCGAGAAATGTTGTCATCCCCTTTTCCTGCCATCGTCGCCACTCCCTCCCTCATGTTGGTGTCGCACTCCTTGCTCGAAGACCTGCCTTCAAGACCCTCCCTCCAGCACGGCAATGACCAATTGCCCCCTCAAAGGCATATCTCTCTTTCTCCTCCACGATCTCTCTCTCTCTCTCTCTCTCTCTCTCTCTCTCTCTCTATCTATCTATTTTGACAAAAGATAATCGTATATTGATTGAAAAAATAGGTAGTTACATCCTAGAACGAAGCCAAGCCATAAAATCAAATAAGCGACTCATAGTCAGGTACAATGAAAGGGCCTTTCGAGCCACCAAATGGAGTACTCTATTTCTACTCCGACCTACAAATCGAACATTAAACCCGGGATGCATCACAATACAACCCACAATCTCCTTCAGATTAGCCCCCATCCGATTCTCCTGGGTATCTGCCGATTGATTTTATCAATAATCACCTTGGCATCACCATCAAACCCGACCTCAGTAAATCCCTGGCTTACATCACCCTTTTTCAGGAAATGGGGGAAAGTGTGCCGAGGCAGCCCTTGACCAATATATTCAAGCTCCGAATGATTCCATAAAGCCCATACCACTTGGCAGTCAAGGAACAAATGCTCGATCGTTTCTGAATCAGCCCAACAAACTGGGCCCCGGGAAAGCACATGGACATCCTTGTCGATTAGGGCTTCTCTCGTAAGGAGGATGTGATTGAAGATTTTTGCATACAAGCACTTTCAATTTGGGTGGAATATTGGACTCCCACAACCGAATCCAGCTAGGCCTATCCATCCAACTAGCCGTTGATCTCTAACGCCCACTTTGCTTAGCTAATAAGACAGCAAAATGATAGACCGACTTGACAGTGAATACCCCATCAGGCTTGGAATGGCAGATCAACCTATCCTCCACATTCTGGCAAGGAAGATGAATCGCTTTGAAGGCACGACACGTTGGTAGGTGGTTAAACCACTGGCTAAGTTTCAGGTCACACCAACTCCCCTCCCCTTGACAATAATCTCTGCTACTGGCGGATCTCCCTCTCCAGGTAGTACCTGAGGGTTATATTTGGGGGGGGGGGAATGGGGATGCAACCATAGAATCCAATTAGAATGCAGCAGAGAAGCCTTCTCACCATTGCCTATCTGCCACCTCAAACACATCATAATAACTGCTGGCTATAAAGGATGCTATGCCATCCCCAGGACGGGCGAGAGTGCGTAGTAGCATTGAGGAAGGGCCCAGTAGGGAAATAAGTCCCTTTATAAACCTTGTCTAGGGAGACTGGGGTTCATTAAGGATACACCACCCAATTTTGGCTAAGAGAGCCTGATTAAATTGTTCAAATTGGCAAAATTACACACCCCCGTCATGCTTACTCCGACACCACGTTCCGTCATGACATCCATCAAATCTTAGACTGGCCCTCTTGCACACCATACTAGAACCTGGCCACATGTTTGTCCAAGAGCCAACAAAGAGATAGAGGCAATTTGAAACATGACATAACATGTAATGGCAAAGCTAAAGCGACGATTTAATCAAAGTTTCCTTAGCTTTCCAAGACAATGTCCTCTGCTTCTAGCCCTGGAGCCTGCCTTTCCAACAATTTCTCCTCCAAATAGAGGAACGTAGCGATTTTAGACTAGGCTATCAGCATAGGTAACCCCAGATACTTGTCAAGGACCCCCACAACCCCAACACCTAGAATCTCTGCCAGGAAGTCTTGATCTAGCAATGCAATATTCTGATCAGAGAGGGGGAAATTTCTGAACAATCGAATCCTACTGCTATCACAATTCCCAACTGACCAGCCGGATGCTACCCTCCCGCCGGCCATGGGTCGTTGCGAAATATTTTTCTTATGCGGCCAAATCAGTCCTACCGGCAATCCCACTATCCAATTAGAAAAACCATTTGGCATGGACTAGATTAGTACGACCACAAGAATCCATTATTATGGTTTCATGACGTTTCCTGGGAAGGGGATTTACTTGGGAATGAACCCTCCACCCTTCATCATCGACCTCGCTCGGAGAAGGGAGATTGAATATGTAAATCTCCATTTTGGAGGAGTGTCGCCTTTTGTAGTGCCCGGGGAGACATACATTCCAACCCGAGCAGGCAACGATTTGATTATCTTCTTGATCTGACAGGATCAAACCTAGCTTTGTCTTATTGCTCCGTACGTACATAGACATGTTGGTCATGGAGACAAAGATTTCAAGTCTTCACTTATTTCCCGAGGACCGCGCGAAGATGGGGATCTGGTCTTGGAACTAAAAGCAGAGAATGCGACCATCACAACAAGCCAACCCACTGGCAGAACTGGAGGAGAGAGGAGAGAGCACCTCTCTCCACTTTTTTGTTTAATTCGTTTGGTACTCCCAATGTTCGTGAAAGATGGATACTCCCACCAGAATGGATTTTGAGAATCAGAGGATCATTGATTGCCAGCGTACGGAGAGACACATACTCCAATTCAGTTTCTGCCAGAGGATTTTCAATGGAGAATCAGGGAGAATATACCGACAAATCTGGAGATTGAAAGTGAAAGAAATTGACGACACAAAGGATTCGTCTTCACTTAGGACTCGGCCATCTGAGGTCATGACCGGCGCCATAGCTTGCAGCACCTCTGCTGGGCTAGGCTAACATATTCGCCGACAAATGGCCAGTTACAGATGACCATTTTTTCCAGATGATACTGATTGCCCCCACCTCCTTGTTCGGGATTTCAGAGCCATGGCAGAGTGCAACTTCTCAATGTCAATCGGAGATGGGGAATTAGATTCCTAGAGATCTCCTTCGAAATCTTCCAGTCGGGGGATAACCCATCTCCATCCTTCCGTCCTTAAGTTCTTCCATTTCTTAGACGTGACTACATCTCCTCGCCAGAGATTATGATTTGTTATGTGTCCTTAATTGTTATGTTTTAATTCTTGGAGGACTATTTTTGGTTTTGTCCTTTTTCCTTCTTTACTTGATCAGTGTGGCTTGTAGAAGTCGGATCTAGTATATTAGCTCCTATACATTGTGGCTGGTAACCCTAACTTCTATACATCATAGTCGAATCATCTTGAGAGTGAAAGCTCTTCGTGGAGTAGTCCCGTTCACATCGAATGGGAAAACCACGTAAATCTCGCTACGTTCTCATTTTACTCTATGATTTCTTCATGGTATCAGAGCTGTGAAGACGTTTCCTCTCATCATCATGTCTGGCGCAGAATCGAAGGACTCTAGCAGCAACGGCAATGTCAAGCCCTCTCCTCTCTTATCATCCCTTCTTCATCAATCGGATAGTCCTAACCATATGTATGTTGGAGATCTTCTTACCGAGCTCAACTACAACGAATAAATGGGCGATGTCACTGATTCTTTGATTTCCAAGAATAAACTTGGTTTCGTTGATGGTTCGCTCTCAATCCCTACATCTTCCGTCGAACGTGATGCTTGGAAACAATGCGAAGCTATGGTGAAAGGCTGGTTAAAGACGTCCATTAGCAAGGACATACGCATCAGCGTTCGCTTCGCTAAGACGTCACGTGAAATATGGGTCGGCCTTGCCTCCCCTTTCGGGCATGGCAATGTGTCTCGCCTGTATGAACTCCGGCTGCTGATCTCCTCTCTCCAGCAAGAAAAATCCTCCTGAGCTAAGTTTTTCAAGAAGTTGCAAGGCTACCAGGATGAAATTGCTTCGCTGGCCCCTTCCCTCGATTGCACCTGCAATCTATGCACTTGTCAAGTTCTGAAACGACAGTGTGACGCCCTCGAGGTTGAGTGGTTATTTGGCTTCCTTATGGGACTTAATGCATCCTTTTCGACCATCAAATCACAGATTTTCGCTATGAAGCCTCTTCCTAGTGTCGCTGAAGCTTATCACATGGTTGCTAATGATGAGCAACAATGTATAGTGGCTAGTCAATGACGTCCACAGTCCGAAGCAGTCGTCCTTCAGGAGATCGCGAGATCGATGGTCGCCCTTATTGTTCTCATTGCCAGTGGTCCGATCACTTATAGGAAACTTGTTACAAGTTACATGGGTATCCCTCTCGCGCCAGAGAGAAGACGGATCAGTAGCGGACGCGTGAGTTGCGTTGGAGCTCCAGCAGTTCTGCTGCTTGCGCCGTGTATGTTGATTTTGCGGCCAGTCCCATTCCAGGCTTATCTGGCGCGCAATTCGCCTTGTTGAAGTTGTTGCTCGGTTCCGATCCTCAGCCTGTTTCTTACTCTTCTCTCGACCCAGTTTCCAGCATGGCAGGTATGATTTCTCCTTCCAAACACTCATGGGTAGGGCTGGGAAAATAGACCAGACCGTTAGAAAAACCGTGGTCCAAACCGTACCGCACAGTTTGGTCTGGACCGTAGACCGTTTTAGTATGGTTTGGTCTGGTCCATGGTCTGTATTATTTTATGTTTTGATCTCTTGGTCTGGTTTGGTCTAGACCGCGGTTTACCGGACCAAACCGTGGACCCAACCGACTTGCCAATATGTGTTAATAGCCCATTCGATCACTCTCCCAGCTCCCACAACGACACCCAAGTCTCAACCTTAATTTTGAGAATTTCGTCCATCCTTCATGCACAACCACATTTAACCCGAGAGTAGAGATAACCGTGTCTCCATATGACATTATGTTAATGTTTATAACGTTATGGTGCAAGTTGGGATGCTTTTACTTTGTATTTTTGTTATGTACTAAGATTTAGGGTATCAAAATATTCGTGCATGTTAGGATTATTGTTTTAAGGCAAATAACAATTATATTTCTTGGTTATTGGTTCAATTTTTTGCGTGGTTGACTAAACAAATTATTCATTTTTCTTGAGCGTGGTCTATCTGGACCAGACCAGACCGAACCAGATCGCACAGGCGTGGTCTGGACCAGACCGTATAGTCTGTGGTCTGGTCTGTGGTCTATACTTCAGTCTCTCGGTCTGGACCATAGACCGTATATATGGTTTGGTCTAGACCAGACCGCACCGTTTCCCAGCCCTACTCATGGGTTATTGAAAGTGGTTGCAATGAACAAATCGTTAACGATTCATCTTTATTGACCGAGGAACATGATCGTTCCCTGAATGTTCAGGTTCGTATTCCCAATGGAATGGGTATACATGTTTAGAGTATAGGTTCAACCCATTTATCTAATGATCTTATGCTTTGTCGGGTCTTGCACGTTCCTGATTTTCAGTGCAATCTCCTCTCCGTCAGTAGGCTGACAGCTGATCTGCATGTCGCCTTAATATTTCTTTGCGACTTTTGTGTTATTAAGGACCTACCTTCCAGGAAGCTGATTGGGATGGGGAAACATCATGATGGCATCTATCATCTTCATCTGTTCGATGGTTCGCACGTGATGGCGAATGCAGTTCGACAGGGCATTGACAATTCAGTCTTATGGCATGCGCGTCTTGGGCATCCTTTGACAGAGAAATTTAATCATTTACAACATCTTATTTCGTGCCATGTGGTTGAGCAGGCAGAACCTTGTCATTCCTGTCTTCGTGCTAAACATACTCAGGCACCTTTTGTTTCTAGGACCATAAAAACAAAGACTTGTTTTGAGTTGATTCACATTGATTTATGGGGCAGTTATAAAGTCACATTTCTATCGGAAGCTCGTTTCTTCTTAACTATTGTGGATGAATTCAGCCATGTTGTTTGGGTGTTTTTGTTAAAGTTCAAGTATGATGTTGCCAGGCACTTAATCTATTTCTGTAACATGGTTAAGACACAGTTTCGGAAACAGGTTCGTCGAATTCAAGGTGATAATGCTCCTGAGTTCACCACAACCAAATTGCTGTCTTTCTATGACACATAAGGGATTCTCTTGCAGACTCCCTTTATTAACACCCCTCAGTAGAATGGCATGGTTGAGTGAAACACCGGCATCTCCTAGATACAGCCCGGGTTCTCCGTTTTCACACTAATCTTCCACTTCATTTCTGGGTGAGTGCATTCTCACTGCATCTTATCTGATCAACCGTATGCCCTTGGTTTCTATCGGGAATCAGTCCCCCTTTCAGATCATATTGGGCAAGAATCCCTCATTTTCTAATTTGCGCAACTTTGGGTGAATGGTCTATGCTCGTGAAAATCACCATAACCTCCACAAATTTGGTGATCATGGGCGGGTTCGTCTCTTCTTTGGTTACCCAACTACAAAGAAGGGCTATTATATTTATGACCTTTAATGTAAGGTTCTCTACACGTCTCGGGACGTTCACTTCTTGGAGCAAGTTTCCCCCTATCGCCCTGCTAGCACGCCTGCGAAGGTCGCAGCTCGTGCGACACATCCTCTTTTGCCTCTATGTCTACACGATGAGGAAGATGATCTTCCTCCTCCGCCATTGTCTGGGCAGCCACCCACGACGCCCTCTCCCCTCGACAAAGCGACACCTTCCGCCTCGTCTCCTCCTGGTGCTTCCTCTCCTCCCCTTGCACCCAAGTCTCCTGCTGTATCATCTTCTTCTCCTGGTCAGCGACCTCCATCGCCTTCTCCTTCAGCTGATATGCCTCCTTCTGGCTCGTAGTTTTCCAATTTCGATAATTCTTCTCCAGTGTCTTCCCCTGCCGTCCTTCTGCTCCTCAAGAGTACTCGGGTGAGTATTCCGTCTACTCGGCTGCATGGTTATGAGGTTAATCTTCTTGGTCGTTCACATGCTTCTCCTCTGCCAAATGCCTCTCATGTTACATATCCTATAGGGGTTATCTTCATGATCAACGTTTGTCTTCGGCTGATCGGGCATTTGTGGCCGCGGTTACTATTCTAGATGAATCGCGTTATTTCTATCGGGCGGTTTGACATCAACAATGGCGGGATGCCATGCAAGCCGAAATCAAGGCTCTGGAAGATAATGGTACGTGGACTCTTGACTTTTTGCCGCCTGGGATGAAGGCCATTGATTGTAAATGGGTCTACAAAATTAAGTTCCGCCCTGATGGGACTGTCGAGCACTACAAGGCTCAGTTAGTTGCAAAAGGGAATAATCATATCGAAGGGATCGATTATCAGGATACTTTTGCTCCAGTGGCCAAGCTAGTTACTGTTCGTTGTTTACTCGCTATGGTCGTGGCTCGAGGCTGGCATATTCATCAGCTTGACGTAAACAACGCTTTTCTACATGGGGATTTGGTTGAGGAAGTTTACATGAAGCTTCCTCCCGGCTTTGCAGATCCGGGTGATCCGCGTGTGTGTCGCTTGTGTAAGTCTAACTATGGTCTAGGACAGGCTTCTCGAAATTGGTACCAGAAATTCACTCAAGCACTCTATGAGCTGCAGTTGACCTCCTGTCGTGCCGATCATTCTCTTTTTCTATATCGACAGGGGGCGACGTTCTTCGTGGCTCTCATTTATGATGATGTTATCCTTGCTGGTACCAATCTGGATTTCATTCAGCATGTCAAGGATTTTCTTGACACTCGGTTCACTATCAAGGATCTTGGTACTTTGAAGAATTTTCTCAGCATCAAGGTCGCTCGTTCTCTGAAAGGCATTGTTCGTATTTAGCACAAATATGTGTTGGACATATTGGATGGCTCTGGGTTGCAGGCTACTCATCCAAGTCTTACACTGATTGAACAAAACCATCAGTTGGGTCAATCTCTTTCAGATCCGGCAGCGAATCCTGCAGCCTATCATCGATTATTGGGTCGGTTGTTATACCTCACAATTACTCGACCGGAAATCACTTACGTTGTTAACGTCCTGAGTCAGGCCGTTCATTCCCCTACGCAGACACATGTTGATGCCGCATTTGGTGTTTTGCGCTACCTCAAGACCTCTCCTGGCCAAGGTCTCTTCCTTCCGGGCGGGTTGTCCTCTCACTCGGCGTTCTACTACCGGCTACTTCATCACTCTCGGGTCTTCACCGGTTTCCTAGCACACCAAGAAGCAGTTTGTAGTGGCTCGTTCTTCAACTGAGGCAGAGTATCGTGCCATGGCCACTACAGTAAATGAGTTGATCTAGTTGTGTTGGCTTCTATTGGATTTGGGGGTTCATTTGGATGCTCCTACTCCTCTTTATTGTGACAATCAGGTTGCGCTCCATATCACAGCTTACCCAGTTTTCCACGAGCGCACCAAGCATGTGGAAATACATTGTTATTTTTTTCGTGAGCGTGTGCAGTCTCATGACATTGCCACCCTCAAGATCTCTACCTCAGATCAGCCGGCAGACATCTTCACCAAAGGGTTGAGCATTGATAAGTTCACTGATCTTCGTGGCAAGCTCGGCATGATCCATATTCATTCCTTCACTTGAGGTGGCGTGTTATGTGTCCTTAATTGTTATGTTTTCATTCTTGGAGGACTATTTTTGGTTTCGTCCTTTTTCCTTCTTTACTTGATCCGCGTGACTTGTAGAAGTCGGATCTAGTATATTAGCTCATGTACATTGTGGCTAGAAACCCTAACTTCCATACATCATAGTCGAATCATCCTGAGAGTGAAAGCTATCCGTGGAGTAGTCCCGTTCACATCGAACAGGGAAACCACGTTAATCTCGTTGCGTTCTTGTTTTACTTTACGTTTTCTTCATGATTCAATTCTCTAAAATGATCACCCATCTCACTGCAGATCCAACTTATCCCCAGTCGTTTTTGTTTTCTTGCTAGTGTGGTTTTTTTAGTTTTTTTTTTTCCTGAAGTAGTAGTATTTTTTTATAATTTGGTATTGATTTCTTGTTTTATTTAATGGTATTGGTTCGGCTTAATGGAGACAAGGAAAAGATTGAGAAGAAGAAGGAAGAGAAGTGACTGGAGAACAATTGAATTGAGAAAGAGAGATAAAAATTCAATTAATATGCATCTATAATTTCTCATAAATGTATGTTACCAAAAATAATAATTAGGGTGTGCCTATGGTGATATGCATGTCACCGTGACATGGACATTTCGGTCGACCAAATCGTAACTGCGGTAGACCGAATTGACTAATTTGGGCGCCCTAAGGACTCACGCGGTCGACCTCAAAGATCATATGGTCGACCGTTTGTAGTTTAAGTTATTATTTTTAGTCAACCACAATAAAACCTAGGTCTCCCTTTTCGTTGGCGTCAGAAGCAACATGGTCGACCGTAAAGGTATATAGGTCGACCACTTGATGACGGTCATTAACAAAATGGTCGACCATTTACAGTAAGAGGTCGACCAGATTGAAGAGAAGTGTTGTATCCATTTATCCATCATATTTGACGTAAAATGAAGATCGTGTTGGTTTCGTGGTCGACCCAATACGGTACTAGGTCGACCGAATATGGGGTTTTCAATGCTCGTACAAATTATGTTTCAAACCAACATAACAACTAAACAATGATAACAAGGACTCATAACTTCATAACACAACAACTAAACAAACTAACAAGAAATACAATAAAACACAAATCATAATTTTTCAAAGATAATTAAAATATAAAACCACAGAATAACAATCAACAATCGTTTTTAACACTTAACAATAAAAACACATAATCTAAAATCATCGAGTTCCTACTCCTGTCCCCTCTCTCCCTCATCCACATTTTCTTCATTGTTGTTGCTAGCATTATGGTAGTGGGATGTGGTGGGATGCATGTATCTTCCACTGAAAGATCGAAACTTATCTCGCATCTCATTCACGGTCACCTACAGTGTGCTCATCTGGGTGGTCATTTGCCCCATGTAGTCGTACATGCTAGTCATCTGGGTGGACATCTGGCCCATGTATTCGTACATGTCATCCATGCGCTCTCACACACGCTCTAAGGTGACCGGTGGAGTTGAACTCTGTGCCTGCGACATTGGCTCGTCTCTGGCTCCTTCATCAGAATCACCATCATCCTCCTCATCATCATCACCACCATGGACACCATGAGAATTGTTTATTCGGACATACTCACCATTACGCAGCTCAAAGCCCATCTTTTTCAAAGATAAAACTGTATAGAACTCCTGCATTGAGATTCTTAAGCCAACCTCACCACTTAAATCCATATTAAAATGCTCAAATAGCAAAGTCAGGATCATCCCATAGGGAAGATTCCTGTTTGGACTCTCTACAGCAGTAAGCATGTGGTTAAAGATCAAGTATGGCAAGTTCACCTTCTCATTTAACAGTAGGTTGGTGAGGAGCTCCATGTCGAAGTAGGTGACTGTCTCCCAATGTCCACCCTTTGGCAGAATGTTGTAGGAAAGCATGTGGTGAAGAACTCTGGATTGAACTGTCAGGTGGTTACTCGTTGGCCTACTGCGATCCTGAGCATCTTGCTCTTCATCAAGACCACATACCGTCTAGATTTGCTTGGTTCTCGAGAAATGAGTTTCCTTCCAAGCAGTGTTAGAATTGATTCTCTTCCCCTCGTTTGGAGTCTCTAGTACTTGTGCCAACACATTCTTGTTGATGCGCATCTCCACCCCATTCACATAACTTTTAAATGCATGAATGGATCCATTTGCATTATACTGATAGGTGGTGTTGTTGTAGAAGTACTGGACCATTTTTGGGTAGTATGGTGCATTAAGAGATATCACCTTAAGCCACTCTTGTTCGAAAAAGGGTGCTAGAAACCCGTAATTCTAGAAATGAGAATACGCACCCGTCGTCAATGGACTTCCAGTAGCCACCTTGCGGCTGTGCATTCTCCTCTCTCCATATTTTTCACTTTGCTCCTTGGTCTGGAACAGAGTGGAGTTGAAGTCATCCCAATCAGAATTTGAGGCAGCCCCTTTGTCTGACTTTCTTTTCTTTTTCCCTCCAAACATCCTGAAATCAAACAAGCGAGAATAGACGTTAGGCACATTTTCGAAACGAACAAGACTCGGTCGACCTCTCCATGAACAAGTCGACCTATACACTACATGCATAGACAAAACAGAACAACAATAGGTCGACCTCTTAACATCATCGGTCGACCTATGCTTGCAAGCAGAATCAATAACCCCAACATTTACGTAAATCTACGATACAAAAACATAAATAGGTCGACCTCAAAAACATCTAAGGTCTACCTAATACACACCATTGGACGAACTCAGAAAATCAACCACAAATATGGGTCGAAGAAGGCCAAAATTGGAGTGCAAAACATCATAGGTCGACCTCAAAATCACAAACGGTCGACCTCAGTTAATTAAAAACTAGAATGGGTCGAGCCAAAACCATAACAATTGGAGTAAACAACATCATAGGTCGACCTCAAAATCATCTTAGGTTGACCTCAGTTAATCACGCACAAATATGGGTCGAAGTATAAGGTCAAAACTCGGCAAAAACGTCATAGGTCGACCTCATAAAGATCATAGGTCAACCTCGGTGAATAACAAACGAGAATGAATGGGACCAAACGTGTAAAATTTGGAGTGCAAAACATCACAAGTCGACCTTAAGAACATCACAGGTCGACCTCAGTTAGTGAAGCACAAACTTGGTCGAAGAAGAAGTCCAAGACGCGTAACATTTGGTGTGCAAAACTTAATCGATCGACCTAAAAATCATCATAGGTCGACCTTAGTTAATCACGCACGAATATGGGTCGAAGTATAAGGCCAAAACTTGGCAAAAACGTCATAGGTTGACCTCATGAACATCATAGGTCGACCTTGGTGAATAAAAAACGAGAATGAATGGGACCAAACGCATAAAACTGGGAGTGCAAAACATCACAGGTCGACCTCAGTTAGTGAAGCACAAACTTGGTCGAAGAAGAAGGCCAAGGCGCATAACATTTGGTGTGCAAAACTTAATCGGTTGACCTCAAAATCATCATAGGTCGACCTCAGTTAATCACGCACAAATATGGGTCGAAGTATAAGGCCAAAACTTGGCAAAAACGTCATAGGTCGACCTCATGAACATCATAGGTCGATCTCGGTGAATAAAAAACGAGAATGAATGGGACCAAACGTGTAAAGTTTGGAGTGCAAAACATCATAGGTCGACCTCAAGAACATCACAGGTCGACCTCAGTTAGTGAAGCACAAACTTGGTCGAAGAAGAAGGCCAAGACGCGTAACATTTGGTGTGCAAAACTTAATCGGCCGACCTCAAAATCATCATAGGTCGACCTCAGTTAATCACGCACAAATATGGGTCGAAGTATAAGGCCAAAACTCGATAAAAATGTCATAGGTAGACCTTATAAACATCATAGGTCGACCTCGGTGAATAAAAACCGAGAATGAATGAGACCAAAAGCGTAAAATTTGGAGTTCAAAACATCACAAGTCGACCTCAAGAACATCACAGGTCGACCTCAGTTCATAAAAAAACGAGAATGGATCAAAGCAAACGATTAATATTTGGAATGCAAAAGGAAATTGGTCGACCTCAGTAACATCATAGGTCGACCTCAGATCTGATCGACCATGAAGAAGATTAGGTCGACCAATTGTGACGAACAGAACAGAAAAACCTCCTTTTTCAACTTTAGTTTTTTTTTTAAAACATTCTAATCTACCTATGAAGAACAGAAAACGCGATCCAAATGAAAGGAAATTGAAATACCCACCTTGTTCATCTTCTTAGTAGATGAGGATAAAATATAATGGATGTTTTGGTTCTTCTCCTATGGGATTTTTGAAATTGGAGAAGAAGAAGAAGGAAAATGAGAGGAAGAATAGGGGATGTGGTGGGATAGGGTTTGTTTGTGGTATAGAATGAGTGGAGGAGGTTTCTTAAATAGGGTATGGAAGTATAGGGTTTGGGTTGATATTGTCATACAAACCGGTTTGGTCAGCCCAATGCGTACACTGTCGACCGCGCAGTGTATTAGGTCGTTTGTGTCTTGTAGCAGGTCGACCTTTTTTATGTGTTGGTTTATTTCCACCAACAATCAACTAACTCATAAATTATTAAGATAATTCAAAAATAAAACAAGGCAATCACAGTTAAATAAAAATAAACTCCTAAAAAACAATAGAAGAAATTTAAGATCCTTTTTTGGGACTTTTATTGGGCACTTAGGGCGAAAATGTCCCACATTTCGAACACTTTCTTATGCTTTTGCCCGATGCAGTGCGTGCTGACTTGAATGTCCCCTTGGTCTTCCCTATTTTTGGGTCTTTCACACTTCGAAGGGGTGCTGGAGGGTTTGCAGGTGCAGCGGTATCCATTCTCTCCCTCGAGAACTCAATTGCCCATTGAGTAAGGTCATCCAACGACTTAGAGACATGATTAAAAGTAACTTCACTACCACACGCGATGTCACACAAACGCTTAAACTTTAGAGACAATCCCCCATGTCTTACCATTTGACCAACTTTCTATCCCACATCACCTCCAACTCCAGGATGACGATATAGTGTCTTCGCATTTTGGGTCCATCGAAGCTTGAACCACGTGGAAGGTAGTGTTGTATATCCCTTATTTTTTATGACTGTAAGCATATGTCTGCATGGAAACCCCTTCGATTCAAATAATGCACACTCACATTTTATATCTTGATTGGTCGTAGTAAATGTTAACCTCCTTATCCGATTTGAGTTCATGCAGTTCTTCAGAATTAATGTCACTGTCCCATCTGATTCAGTTCTTGTCTCCGCTAATATATAAAAAGCTTCATTCTCTAGTTCAGACTTGAAGATAGCAAATGTACGATGTGTGTAGATACTTTCAGCTTGCATTTCCCATGTGCGAAGGGCATGCTTGCAGACCAACCTCGTGTGCCTAGAAGCATAATCATCCTACACCTCCGTGAAACGCATCCCCTCCAGTGCTTCATCAATGCCCTGAACAAAACGTTGCAAGTTGTACTGAGTTCCCACATACCCATTTATTCAATGGTTATATTACTCACATCGCGAGGTTGATTGGAGTCCACCGAAATAAATATCCTTCAAGGATGCCTCTGCCCAAAGTAATTTGTTAGCGTACAAATCCTGCAACCACTTATTTGCAGACAAACCATGCTCACTAATCAAATGCTCTCAAACTCCTCACTTGATATACGTGCTTTCGCCAAGTGGGTGAATGCGTTAACGAACTCTTTATTATGAACGGTTGTTGTCACATTTGTATCAATATACCAAATACACAGACGATGAGACATTCCAACCAGAACAGTAGCAATGACGCCACGCATAGACTTACATCAGACTGTGATCACCGAGGTCGGCATCTTAGAGTTCATACACTACAGAAAAGTATTCAACAACCAAATTTAGTTGGGTATTGTCTCGTTATCCAACTGGGAAAAACCATATATGATGTTACGGTGGTCATGATTTACACCAACCATCATAACAAATGGTCGATTGTACTTGTTGCGCTTGTAGCATGCATCAAACGCCAAGACATTCCAAAAAAATGGTAATCTGCTCTAGATGTGGAGTGCGACAAGAAGAGATTGCTTAATTCATCTTCATCACTGGTTGTGTATTTGAAGAAGCTGCCAACATCAGAAGTATGTTTACTTTGCAAGTAACCCAATGTTTGGTTAACATCTAATATTAAATCGTCGTCAACTGTTCGGAATTTTTGAACAGCGTTATCCACATCCTTTGGAGTGTACCCCAAATTCTCATATCCTCCAACTTTATTCTTCATGTATTGAACAATGTGGTGTTGTTTAATTCCTGACTTTCGCATCCCTATCGCCAAAGCCCTGTCTCCTTCACTCACATTTCGACGAGACCGAAGGAATTGAGTTTCTTCTTCATTGCAACAACGATGTGAGTGCTTCCTCTCGAACTTAGAAACAACCCACATTTTCTTATTCCGATCAAAGCGTACAGTATACGATGCCTTGCAAGAATGTCTTGTCATCTTACGATGTTGTCGTGTCCGACCTTCTTTATCTAGATGCATCTTCTGTCTATTATCCTCTCTCGAACATACCATTGACCTCCCAATTACTACTCCTCAACGACTCCTCCGAAGATCTCTACGTCGAACGCTAAACCATTTCGCTTTAGCATAGGCATCATAAAATTTATCTGCATCTTCTAATTTTTGTAACTCCATGGAAGGAATTTATTGTTCATATTCAGTAGCTTCTTCATCACCCTTCGTTTCATCATCGTCCCCAATCACTTCATCATCTGGATTATCCATAAATCCTCCTTGAGCATCCTTAAGTTCTTCATCGAAGTTAATCTCGTCAGCATCTCTATTATCTATATCATTTGGACAATCCATAGATCCTCCTCGAGCATCCTTAGGTTCCTCATCGAAGTTAATCTCATCAGCATCTCTATTATCTGTATCATCTCTATTATCCATCCTGCAATGGTCGGAATACGAATTGTATGTTAAATAAAATCAAAATTATGTCTCGTCAGGTCGACCTGGATCAACATTGCGGTCGACCTTATCACCAAATTACATAGATGAGGTCGACCTGGATCAACTGAGAGGTCGACCTTATCATAGAACTACATAGATGAGGTCGATCGCTATGGTGAGGTGGTCGACCTAATTGGGGAAAAGGTGAACCATAGAGAACCGTTAACCACCACACACGACACATCAAAACATACATTAACAAACAAGGCAACCACTTAATGATACGGTCACAATAATAGCGATGAGATTACAACTTCACTCCAACAAATTGCATAAATCAAGTACGAATAAAGTCTTTAAGACTTCCATCTATTTATAGAGAATGTAGACGAATTCCTTATTCTCACTAATATGGGGAACACTTATCCCAATTGGTGAAGGATACATAAAATCATAATTCGACAAGGACAAGTACGCAAAATCCTAATTGGACAAGGAGAAGTAAGTAAAAAGCTAATCCGACCCATTTAGGTCGACATCTTTACACGAATGGTCTACCTTGATGACAAATTGTGACTACAGAACCTTTAAGTTCGACCTCTGCTCTTCCTAGGTCGACCTATCCAACATGAAAATAACAATTCACCAACAAAAACAAGTTTAATATTAACCTGAAAACGGATAGGTCGACCAGACAGCTTGAGCGGCCGAACTTTTAAGCACAACATAATCTTACAAACAAAGTCAAAGTCGACATTCAGGATGAACAACCAAAACAAACAGAAATGGTCGACCTTGAATAACATTAGGTCGACCTATTGGATTGATCTTTGTTACCTCGCAAGTACGGAAGTCCGAGTGTTGTGCCATAAATTCAATTCCGAACAATTGTCAAACAAAGGTCGACCTAATTGAGATAAGGTTCGACTGAATGGTAGTCTGCACGCGAATGATCTTCTTCACAAAGGCCCTAACCGTAAAAAAAACCTAATTCCGAGTTTTGGTGGCGTTGAAGGTAACTTATATTCGTATTTATAGATATTTAGGACGTGAATGGGTCGAATTAAGTGGTAGATAAGTTAGGGTTACCTTTCTGGTGTTAGAATTCTTATCCAATACGGATACGGTGTGCATGCGGTCGACCTATTAGGAGCACAATGGTCGGCCTATGAGGTATTTGGGTTGACCTTTCATTCTGTTCGACCCCCAAAAAGGTCGACCATTTTCTATAGACGATCGACCGCGCCGCTAAACCTCACATTACTGAAACAACACATTCGGTCGACCTCCTCTATAATTTCTCATAAACGCCGATGCAACTTCTGGAAATCAACCATCCGCGAACTAATTATTTCTCAATATTAATTAGTATGAGTAACATTGTTTAGTATCATTTTCGCCCTTAGTTGTGAATTTGTCACCCTAATTGGCACCGTATCTCATCTCTCCTAATTAAAGAAGTAGTCAATTTATATTTCAGTAAACAGTTCAACAAATTATTAATGCCAAATATATTATGTTAAAGAAGTTAAGAAAAAGAATCAAAGACGATATTATGAGCCAATTCCGAGAACAAGTCTTGTTAGAGAGAGACAAAAAGGATCTAAGCTTATCTCACAATTCAAAATTTATACCTCGCAATATCAATCCCAACTAAATATACCTCCCAATAAACTTGAAGCTTTTCTTACTTAACTTAACCACACACAGGCGCATTTGGGAAAATTCCATAGCTAGGATTCTAACAATATATGAATCTCTTGCCCAAAAAACCAAAAACACACAATATAGGAATCCAAAATTCTCTCTGTGAAAAAATTCGAAGTTAAAATCACTATATGCATAGGACGCAATTAGGGGTGTGCAACAGTTCGGTCCAGTCCGTACTGGACCAAATTCATGAGAACGACGATATATTTTTGAAAGATATCTCAGGATCAAGAATCGGACCATCATTGTATTCGGTCCGGTCTAATTATCAATTGGTCCATATTTTCTTTAGTAATTATAAAATTCATAAGACCAAAGACGGGACTGTATTATACTCGATTTGGTACTATCCGATCCTAACACCGATTTGGTCCTGAGGCGGTTCTATCTAGAGAACGTAATTAACCTGATGAAGCTACTACCGATATATCCCTCTACTCTTCATCCGCCTTGTATAAAATGGCCTTACGAATCCAAGTGCTCACGATGAATCAGTTCATAAAAGGGTACGTGGGAAATCATCAAATGGCTTCCATTTCCGCCTTCAAAGGTGGTTTCGCGAAGCTAGTTCTTGTTCATCACCTGCTGCTTCCATGGCTGCTGGTTCTAGCAGAAGGAAGAGACAGTCATGGTCATACTACTATCATCGCCGATCCCACGAAAGGGTTCGTCGCGCTTCCACTTACAGAATCCCACATGGAGATTCAGTGGCCGTACGATCTGCGCGAGGAGGAACGTTACAGCTACCGCAATGGCGTTCACACGCTCGAGGTCTACTCGACGGACAAGCCGCACACCAGGGACAGCCACACCAAGCCACGCACCGAAGTTCACATAACGGTAACGCGATCACACAAACCAAACGACTCCTCTTTCGTTTTTTTTCCTTTAAAAAAAAAATACTTTGCGAACCAGTATTGCGCGATCACTTTCGTATTATCGCGCATGCAGGGATACGATTACTCGTCGGGAGTGTGGCAGTTCGAAGGGCAGGGGTACGTGCCCCGCGGCACGTCCGGTGTGTGCGTAATGCAGGTGTTTGGAGCGGGCACCGGCGGCCACGCGTCGACGGTGGCCATTCGAGTTTACGACGGTGCTCTGGCTGCTTATAGATCCACCATTGTTCCCGACATCTACGACAGATGGTTTAGGTTGAACGTGATTCACGACGTCGAGGCGAGAGAAGTTGTTGTTTATGTTGATAGGGTTCTTGTTTATCAAGGAGCGGATCATGGCGGGAGCTCTCATTACTTCAAGTTCGGAGTCTATGCTCAGGATGGTGCCTCCGATTACATGGAGTCGCGTTGGAAGGGAATCAAGATATTCAACAAGAAGTAAGGACTAAGGAGAAGTGATGGAATTTTGTGTTTTAATAAGTGGGCAGATGGAGAGGAATTGGAAAAAAAATACAAAAATAATAAGTGGGGCTGATTTTTATGTGCAATAATGCTCGGTGGAATAGTTTTACAAAAAGGGGAAAGATACAACACTTTTATAGTATTGTCGTGGTGTTAATATTCATCATATCAAACATTAACTCATTCACTATTTCATAGAGTCACATCGTAAGAATGTTCTTTTGTAATTAACCAACGTTTAAAAGAGTTTTTGTGCCATTAAAGTTCAAATTAATTAACTTATGATAAATTGAGCCTAAATTGGACCCAAATCAATGGGTAATCGACCTAATTAGACTAGGTTAAAGTGAGTTGAACCCGGTGTTTACGAATTTTGCCTCGACAACAAGTTGTACATGCTTGCCATTAAGGTTCTAATTAATAAGTTATGACAAATTGAGCCCATATTTGACCCAAATCAATGGGTATTTCACTTAATTTGACCCGGTTAAAGCGAGTTGAAGCCGATCCGGTTAAAGCAAGTTGAACCCGGTGTTGATGAATTTTGTGCTCTTTCTGTAATTAACCAAAGCTTGGAGGAGATTTTGCGCCATTAAGATTTTAATTAATTAACTTATGAAAAATTGAGTCCAATTGTACCTCGAATCAATGGATAGTCAACCTAATTAGACTTGGTTAAAGCGAGTTGAACCCGGTGTTGAAGAATTTTGGTTCGACAATGAGTTTTACATGCTTGCAATTAAGTTTCGAATTAATTAAGCTATAACAAATTGATCCCATATTGGACCCAAATCAATGGGTATTCGACCTAATTCGACCCAGTTAAAGCGAGTTGAAGTTGACCCGGTTAAAGCAAGTTGAACTTGGTGTTGACGAATTTTGGTTCGCAACGAGTTTTACATGCTTGCCATTAGGGTTCTAATCAATTAACTTATGAAGAATTTAGCCCAAATTGGACTCAAATCAATGGGTATTCAGCGTAATTCGACCCTGTTAGAGCGAACTGAACTCGGTGTTAACAAATTTTGGGTCGAGAACGAGTTTTACATGTGTCGGGTTGGGTGGTTACCTAATTCTCTTAACTCACTTTTTGTAATTGACGGATTGGATCGGGTATGAATTTATTTCCTTTTGTTCGTCATGTTAGACCATCTTCATATCTTCAGATTGGGGTCCTTTTTGCTCAGTTTTGTCAGGTCGGAGTTTGCACGGGAGGGACAGGATGGAAGACTATGGACCCAGATGGTTAGTTTTTAAAGCACTGGAGCCTTTAGTTAATACGCATCATTGGTATTCTTCTTTATTTTGTAGATTTTCATATCAAGGCTTTGTTCTTTGCATATTTTAGAAAAAATTCTCAAAATATACATGTTTTTAAAAAAAAATTCTCAAAATACACACATTATAAAAAAAAAATTCTCAATCTACACATGTTTGGGCATTCACCGCGGCCGACCAAAGCGGTGAATGCCTAATTTGAGTTGAAAATTCGAACGAACGTAACTTTGCGCTCGGTTATCCGATTGTAGCGAGTTTTTTTTTATTCCGCGTAATTTTTTGAGATCTTGCAAGCAGCAAACAGCCATGACGGTTTGGTCTCGCATTCGTTCAGAAAAAACTTCGTTTCCTACCCCGAACGAGCAATTTTTTTATTTCGTCAAACTTTGACCGGCCATAACTTTGTGCTCCACACTCTAAAAGTCATGAATTGTTTTTTATTTTGCATAACTTTTCAAGTGCTACAACTTTTACTAAGAAGGAACTTTCAAAAAAGGAAGTATTTTTGGATATACAAGATTTTGGGAATAACTTTGCCTTTACTTTTTACAAATCCACAAACGTTCGGATTTCGGAGCACAAAGTTATAGTCGGTCAAAGTTTGGCAAAATTGAAAAATTGCTCGTTCGGGGTAGCAAATAACCTTTTTTCTAGACGAATGGGGTCCAAACTGTCTATGATTGTTTTCCTCTTTACTTTTATGAACGTTCTCGCCATGATGTGGAGAATGCAAAGGCAGAGTAAGTTGTAAGCATCATCATAAGAATGACTTAACCTAACCAAATCCCATGTTCGTAGCTTGGTCAGTGTTCGTGTTCCATGCTATGCTAGCTGTTTACACTACAAAAATAATCGTGTACCACATTGATTATTTACAAGACATTAACTGTCTTTATAAGGCCAGATCAACAATAACAATTAATGTTATTTAAACTGGGCCTACGATACTAGATTTTTAAACCCAAATGATTAGGCCTGACATGACGCATGAGAATAAACTAAGTCTGGTGCCTCATCGCGACAAGCCTCCTCGCGTAAAGCCTCCTCGCGTCAAGTTGGTAGATCGCCTTGTCGTGACAAACCGCCTTGTCTAAACCACATCGCAAGTCTACAAGATATGTGGGGAGAAGGACACAAAATAAACTAAGTTCAAGCGCCAAGACTCCTCGTGTCAGGCCACTTCACGAGTCCGCCAGGCCACCTGATCGCAAGTCCGCCAAGCCTCTACTAAGTCTAAGCGCCAAGCCTCCTCGCGTAGAGTTTGGTAGACCGCCTCGTCGCGACAAGCCTCATCGCGCCAAGTTTGGTAAACCACCTCGTAGCATTGTCATCATGTTTGACAAACAGCCTTGTCGCGAGATCTGGAATAGCAATGGTAAAGGAAAGGGCAAGTAACAAGACGTCAGTTCCAAAAGGGAGAGCCGACGGTTTGATTGAGAAACTGTCAATTACTCCACGTTCAAGGACACGTCAGCCACGTCCGGGAAAGAAGGGAAGCGGTTCTTTTTGCAAGTTACTCTCCAGACAGTTTTCTACGACGGTTATCACCTCAAGCCTATAAATAGGAGGAAGAGTTGTCAGAGAAGGGTCGCCAAATTCACACCAGACAACACTATGTCAAATTTTATCCCTTTATCCTTTCCTCTGCAATTTTAGCCGTAGTCGTAGATCTGGAGCTCTCACTGAACCTCCATAGGAGTAGGAGTAACTTAATGTAGATCTGTCTCGAGAGTCGTGTAAACATCGATCACCCTCGTTCGAACTGTGTTTGAAGAGGTGTGAGCCGTGTCTTAGTAATCGTTGTCCAAAGAAGTCAAGGTGCAATCAATATCAATTCAACGCAAGTTTTCTCACCGGAGAACAAATTTGGCACACCTGGTGGGACACTTGTGGTCGATTCAATGGCTCCGAGGCGGAGGAACCATGAAGGTGACGTTCCGGCTGGATTCGTGGAGGGGCAGGTGGCCAACATCGAGCATGGCCAAGCGTCCGACGCGGTGACCGGAGGAAACGGTGGAGCAGAGATCTTGATGGCGACCGCGCCTGGTGGAGATCTCGGCGAAGCAGTGGGGGCCCTTCGTCAGATGATGGAGGAGAACCGTAAGATGGTGGCAGAGAACCGTCAAGCTACAGAAGAGAACCGCAAGATGGTGGCTGACAACCTTCGAGCCACAGAGGAGAACCGCCAAATGCTGGTGGAGAACCGCCGCATGATGGAGGAGACTCGGGCCAGTACACATCAGGTAAATTCTCAAATGGACTGTCTCAATTCTCGCATTGATAGACGTTTCAGTCAATTATTTGAGGTGGTTAACAAAAACACAAATGAGTTGGATCAGTTTCGACAAACTCTAACTAGACCAGTAGGGCAGTCAAGAGCTTTGCCATTAGATGGCACAGGCCTAACGCCTACTAATAATGTTCTTTCTCCCGCCGGTGGTCGGAATGGCCAACCACGGCAAGAGAACTTGTCGCCTCAAACGGCAAGCCAACCACCTCCACGTCGAGTAGGTGATGTCGAGATTCCTGCTACAACTCAAGTGGGGGAATCGTCACAGGCACGCGTGGGAGTTGAAGTGGTACCCCCGCGTGGTGAGAACCTCGCCACCATGTTCAACACTCGAGTTGAGCAGCCACCCGTGCAAGTGGGTGCTCGTCCCTCTATCCCGGAGGCAAGACCCTACGTAGCTCCGTTGAATTTGGGGGTAGGAGGAGGCCTAGGTGGTAACATGGATCAAATCCCACCTCGAGGCTACCCAACTCCAACGCCACCCCATTTCAATGGGCATGGCATGGACCCCATTGGTTTTGCACCGTATGGGGGGCAACAAGGGGGGCATGAGGCCAACACTCTTAGAGATCAGGTGGCTCAACTCCTCACGGAGCAGTTTGGCATGGGAGTAAGACCTGCCATGCCACCTGTATACCGTAAGCCGTACCCAGAATGGGTAGATAGACTTTACCCATTTCCAAGGGGATTCAGAGTTCCCGAGTTTGCCACATTCACAGGGACTGGAGATCAGTCCACTGTAGAGCACGTTGGACGTTTCACTGTCCAATGTGGCGATGTAGGAGATTTTGTTAAGTTAAGACTGTTTGGAAATTCATTCACAGGACCAGCTTTTGTTTGGTACGACAACTTGCCGTCTAACTCCATTCAGACTTGGCAACAGATGGAACAAGTCTTCCACGCTCAATTTTACAGATCTGAGCCCGAGGTGTCCATGGCTGACTTGGCACGTATGCGCCAACAACCAGGGGAATCGGTTGAGCATTTCTTAACTAACTTCAAGAATGCCCGTAACCGTTGCTTTGTCAATTTGACGGAGAGGGAGTTCGTCAAGTTGGCACAAGGGGGCTTGAGTTTTGAACTAAGAAAGAAATTCCAAGATAGAGAGTTCTCTGACTTGTTTCAACTCATGTCTTGTGCTGTGAGGTATGAGTCTCTTCTACATGAGGAAGAGAACCGTAGGAGTGCCTCAAGGGGATCTTACTTCCCAAACTTAGACTATACCATCAATCATATTGGTCACGAGGCTAATGAGGTTGAGGTAGACTTGGCTGAAATAACTCCAGGGAAGCCATACATATGTGCTTCCTTGTCTAAAGTTGAAGAGGGACCACAAGGGGGAGACCCAATCGTGCTCCCATTCAGCCAAGGAAGTACTCCTTTGACGTCTCCAAGGCAGACTTGATTTTTGAACAACTCTATAAGGATGGTCAAGTCAAGTTGACAGGGGGGCATGTCTTTCCCTCACCCGAGAGATTAAAAGGGAAAAAGTATTGTAAGTGGCATAATAGCATGTCACATGCCACTGATTCTTGTGTGGTGTTCCGTAATGTCTTGGAGGATGCCATTGAAAAGGGACGTATCAAGTTCCCTGAAGCAAAGAAGGATGCCATGTTGGTGGACACTGATCCGTTCCCCAAGGTGCTTGGCATCAACATGGTCAACCCAGACTTCTCCAAAGTCGAGTTACCACGCTTCAAGCTGGTGTTGGATACAACACCCCCTCGAAGGAGACCCAACGTGGTTTTCCACCAAGGAGGCTCGTCATGTACCAAGCAGGCCAGCCTGGCCGCAATGATGACTGATGAAGTTGAGAAGTTGTGTGCTCATTGCAAGAAGAGTTTTAAGGTTGACGAAGAGAAGTCGAGATGTCCATCTAGGGGGCAGCTGGTTTCCAAGAAGCCACATCAACCCAAAGCCTCACATGTTTGTGATAAATATAATAATATGGCTAAGTCTGGACAAGAAAGCATGCCACCAATCAAAAACAGTGGACATGAGGGCAAGTCCAACAAGGAAAGACGTGGAAAAGGCAGAAAGAGTTGTCACAGTCTCGCAAATTTGGCTAAGTCTGGACAAGGAAGCATTTCACCCACCATGAAGAATGGAGTAGACAACATCTCCAAGAAGACACAAGAAGTCAAACTCTCACATGGATTTTGTAAGCATGAGATTATGGACAAGGGAGGATTGGGGGGCAAGTCCATGTCAATGAATAGTAAGTACTCGACACTAACCACAAAAAGTGTACATGGGGGCATGTATAAGAAGTCACCATACACACCAGCCAAACATGGCTGCATAAAGAATCAATGGTGGTTGAGTGCTAAGTGTATGGGCCAACAAGGTTTATATATTGAAAGACGAAGACAAGGAAGCTACACGAGTGGTTGTCAACTTGTCAAGCCTAGACCTGGTCCCCAACATCGTGAGGAGATTAAGCATTTATCAAGTGTGAGGAAATCAAGGCAGAAGAATAATCATGATAGCCTTGACATGTCAAGTAAGGTGGCCCAAGCAAAGAAGCATGAGACCTCATGCAAGGCCACCAAGACTGGACAGGCTGACCATGTACCACTCATTAGTAAGCTAGAAAATTCAAAGTTAATGTATGAAGATTCATCTCCCATGGAGGAAAAGAGTCATGTGGTCTATGGATGGCATGTCTGGTTTGATCCAAGGACTTGGCAGTGGGTGTACACCTTTGGCGCATTAGTTGTTGCTAAAGGCTACGAAGAGCGCTAACTCTGTCACTCCTTGCCATATTAAATAAACAAATAAGTAGATATATACTATTAATAATAATAATAACTAGTAGCCAACAATGGCTAAAAAAAATATCAAAGTGAAAAATTGAGTAGGAGTTGTTAGACTTCGATGTGATTTTTTTTTTTTTGCCACCAGGTCATTATGATGGTTTGGCATGACGAGCCATACATCAGGCCATGCCATGCTATCTTATCTTGTCCCGAGTAGTCACGGCCTGGGGGGCATGATGGCTTGAAACGTGGTAGTAGAGGAGTGGTGACCATAATGTCTCTACCAACATCAAAATGAACATTATTTTTCCTAAGGCAAAAAGTAGACGGCTTGGCTTGTCGCGAGGGAGCTGTCTAGCCTTGTGACAAGGTGAGATGAGTCAATCTATGCCAAAATAGGTGCGAAAAATTCCAAGTTATTCTCTCAACCATGTGGCTAAGTACGAGATGTCAATGAGGGTGTAGGTGATCAAGTGAAGTTGGTGTCTCGTTGAATGCATTAGGTGGCTTGACCATTAAAAGCCAAAATTTGGCTAAGGCATGGAACAAGTTTTGACGTCAAGTTCCATCTCGCCATGTTGGCTTCACGTGAAAAACCCAAATTTGGCTAAGGCATGAGACAAGCCTTGACGGCGAGTTCCATCCGGCCATGTTGGCTTGATAATTAAAAGCCAAAAATTTGGCTAAGGCATGAGACAAGTTTTGACGTCGAGTTCCATCCTACAGTTTGGCTTGACGTGAAAGCCAAATTTTGGCTAAGGACGAACTAGGTGTGTTGAGTAGACACTAGCCAGCTTGTTACTTTCGCTAGCATGGTGGTGTTCAACTACTTAGTCCATAATTCTTATGCACTAAGTAGTTGGGGGGCATTTGTTTACAATACAAAAATAATCGTGTACCACATTGATTATTTACAAGACATTAACTGTCTTTATAAGGCCAGATCAACAATAACAATTAATGTTATTTAAACTGGGCCTACGATACTAGATTTTTAAACCCAAATGATTAGGCCTGACATGACGCATGAGAATAAACTAAGTCTGGTGCCTCATCGCGACAAGCCTCCTCGCGTAAAGCCTCCTCGCGTCAAGTTGGTAGATCGCCTTGTCGTGACAAACCGCCTTGTCTAAACCACATCGCAAGTCTACAAGATATGTGGGGAGAAGGACACAAAATAAACTAAGTTCAAGCGCCAAGACTCCTCGTGTCAGGCCACTTCGCGAGTCCGCCAGGCCACCTGATCGCAAGTCCGCCAAGCCTCTACTAAGTCTAAGCGCCAAGCCTCCTCGCGTAGAGTTTGGTAGACCGCCTCGTCGCGACAAGCCTCATCGCGCCAAGTTTGGTAAACCACCTCGTAGCATTGTCATCATGTTTGACAAACCGCCTTGTCGCGAGATCTGGAATAGCAATGGTAAAGGAAAGGGCAAGTAACAAGACGTCAGTTCCAAAAGGGAGAGCCGACGGTTTGATTGAGAAACTGTCAATTACTCCACGTTCAAGGACACGTCAGCCACGTCCGGGAAAGAAGGGAAGCGGTTCTTTTTGCAAGTTACTCTCCAGACAGTTTTCTACGACGGTTATCACCTCAAGCCTATAAATAGGAGGAAGAGTTGTCAGAGAAGGGTCGCCAAATTCACACCAGACAACACTATGTCAAATTTTATCCCTTTATCCTTTCCTCTGCAATTTTAGCCGTAGTCGTAGATCTGGAGCTCTCACTGAACCTCCATAGGAGTAGGAGTAACTTAATGTAGATCTGTCTCGAGAGTCGTGTAAACATCGATCACCCTCGTTCGAACTGTGTTTGAAGAGGTGTGAGCCGTGTCTTAGTAATCGTTGTCCAAAGAAGTCAAGGTGCAATCAATATCAATTCAACGCAAGTTTTCTCACCGGAGAACACTAGCACTTAAGGAATGCTCAAATGGAGTTGTCGTCTGCCACTTCAATAACAGGTTCCTTTAGATGAACTCTGCTGAAATATTAATTTTTTTCTTTTTTTAACTCTGCAATTGGATGTTGATGCGTTGCTCTAGATTGAACGATCTAAAAACTTGCATTTGTTTCCTTCTCATTACATCATATTATTTTAGTGTGGCAAATGAAGAGCACTTTTTTGGATTTTGTTTATGATAAGTGCTGGTCGATTATCTTAAGCAGGAGAAACCTAAGAGGAATTTTTTCGGTTTCCTGATTGATATTGGTGCTTGGGTATTCTTGCTTTGTTACCTTTTTTCACTCAGTTGCTAGCTATTGAATCTTTCTTTTTCCTTTCCCTGCACTCTCAACCATTAGTGTGTGTTAGTTTTTTCGTTGGCAAATCTATGTACCTTAACTACTACTTTATTTTCAATTTCTACATCTGTTGCCGCTCTACGCTCTTGCTCACTGCTAACTCAAAGTTTATTGCTTCTGGACTGTGAGCCAGTGACAGACAACACGGCGGAGGATTACCACAACGTACGGGTAAGTACTTGCAGCCTCTACGATTTTGTCTGAGTTTTCAAGAGAGTTTCCATTTTAGATTTTAATTTCCTTTATTCTCACTGGTAGACGGTAGTTTGCTGTTATATTACATGTACAGTTGGTTTTGATTTACTTCTCATTAATTATGGAGTTAGCATATAATGCCCTTTAGTAATGGTAGAGTGTTGATGCCATAAGTGAGGTGCCAAATTGTGAAATGCTTTCCAAGTTGGCTTTATATTCACTATTTGTTGTCATCAAATCATATTCTTCTTATAATTGACTGTATAATTCCCTCTTTTGCATCTGTTGTAGTTATTGGGGATATGATCATATTCGCTGCAAATGGTTGGGATATGAAGCTGTATTTTTATTTTTTATATGTTGCTTAAGAGCCGAGAATTAGACTATATCTCTATTTTCATTTTCTCAAGGTTTGGTATACGTGTAACAGCTGCAAAAGTATGGCCTGATATTGTTATTTTTTCTTTTAGAGGGATGATTAAGAATTGTTGCATTTGAGTACATCGAATTGCAAATTGTTGTTAGTGATTTAATGATCTAATTTATTCGCATTGAACTTGCCCCGCCGTGCAACACGGGCTTCCCTTCTAGTTGCATTTTAAAATTGACAAACAAAAAAATTATTAATCTACAGATATCATGTCTCCTATGGATTGAAATATCATAACCACACTACAAGTGTTATTAGGGACAACATGCATAGAGTCCTTCTAGCAAAAAAAAAAAAAAAGAAAATTGAGAGGTTAGGGTCTTAGGGAGCCTGATTGATGAGAGTGAGCAGTACAATCAAAATCACGCATTAAAACGTAAAAAAAAGTTTACGTTTTTACATATTTAGGCCACAAAAATGATTCAATTTCTACCTTATCTCACTGGTGATCGTTAAATTCTGTTGGTCCATCTAGTCCTAATCTTACTCACCAATGATTTTATCTTCGCTATACAGTGAGCTCCTGAAGCCTTTTCCTATTATAGGAGTGTTTTCAATGGGTGTTGTCTTATAAAAATCTGAATCGAACCCAAAAATCAATCAATTGTAGTAAGGTTGTCAAACCGGATTAAGTCATCAAGCCGTTTTGGCAAGGGGTTTGGAATTCAATAGTCGAATCGGGGTTCAATCGGATGAAGCAGGTTTTGACGTGAATCTTAATTAACCAAAGCAGAATTAAGCAATCTTGACAAGAATCTCTAAATATGTATACGTGTATACACTATACAGGAAGATAGATTATTATGATTGATTAATTCATTATCAAACAGGTACTATGCAACAAGAATTAATCAAAGAACAAATTAAAAGGAATACCTCCCTGGAAGCAAGGTCGACGAGGAGAGAAAAAGGGGGCTGTGGAGCTCCGAGCTCGTCCAGGTTGGCCTGCGACGGAGGGGAGAGGCGGGGAGCTCAAGCACCGCCGTTGCGGAGAGCTCAAGCGTCGCCAGTGCAGGGAGCTGTGGGGCAGAGAGCGACCGACGAGATGGACTCACTGCTCTACTATGGCTGCTCTCTCCAAGCAACTAGGGTTAGTGAGCAGCCGACCTGCTCTCTCCAAGTCCAGCAAAGTGACGGCGACACGGTGTTTTGTCTATATATAGCCGGGAGCCGGTAAATCCGGTCAGAGCCCAACTTTAACCGATCGGCTATTGGCCAGTGACAAAAATGGTTGGATATATAGAGTCGTTTTCATGTCCGCTTCTGGTCTAACCCGGTTCGACCAGCCGCCGATTTTACAACCTTGGGTAGTAGTACTCATTCATTCTTAGTATATGTACTTCTAGAAGGCTCCGCTCATCGACTATGTCTTAGTAACTCTTATAGTTAGTACAAGTGATTCTTACGTACAAAGATAATTTGTCAAATTACTTAATTTCATTTATAACATCGAAGTTTGTTTCTCATATTTTTAGTGAATAGTTTAAAGTGTTATTTGAATAGGCTGACGGCTGACCTATCTCCTACCCACAATTCGAAACAAAATACCTAACTTGGAATTGATCAGTCAATAAAAAAAATATGTGTAACCAAATACCTATTGACTAGATTCACTATCATTGCTAAAATGCGATGCATTGTTAATAATTGAAATATAGGGTCGTTTGCTTCAAGGATTTTATAACGAGGATTTGCTAATTAAAAACCTTGGGATTTATTAGGGATTTTGGGCATTATGGATTTGAGGAAATCTTTTGTTTGTTGAGCTATTTTTATCATGGATTTGATAGTTTTTCAACTTGTCTCCAAATTCCAGGGTATGCGGTGGGATTTACAAATCCGTGGGGCCCACGGATTTGGAGGCCCAAATCAATGGACCCCACGGATTTGGTACCCTCCATTTTGGCTCAACAAACAATGGCTTTTGGACAAATCCTTCATGTGTTAGATTTGAGAACCAAATCCCACATCCAAATCCTTGAAGCATAACAAAACCAAAATGTTGAATTCGGTCTGTCTCACTCGACCAAAGACGAAAAATCTCTTGCCCAATAATGACTGCATTAAATAAATAGAAAGGACCATAGCATAGCAGCATACATTGGGAGGATGGAAGCCAACACAACAGATAGATGTTCCAACCTTGAAAAGGTTCCGACAGTTAATGAAAAACACAGAACCGATTCATAAGGAAACAAACAGCCAGAAAATCAAACAGTTCAACGATCCTTAAGCAGAACATGACCAGTCCTACAAGAAGCAAAAGCATCAATGCAAGCATACTCAATCTGCTTCTCCTCAAGAATCCTCTGCTGCCAATCACTCCTGCACACATTCATCGGCTTCGGCATACTAATCCCAGCAACTTTCTTAGCAATATCTTTCAGCCCAGGTTTCCTCCAGAATATATTCGGCCATTTCGCCAGAGTGACCTCACGAACATCAACCACAGAAGTGCAGCTCAGCCCGTAATCAGCACCGAGTTTCGCGACGTCGCGCTCCACCTCGACGCCGACGAAAGTGTGATTCGGGTCACGGAGGAAATCCTTGAGGGACTGGGGAATGTAGTCGAGGTAGAACAGCTGGAGGATGAGGCATTTGGTTCCCACGCAGAGCTGAAGCAGAGCTGTCTTGTTGTTCATCAAAGGGGTGGTGTTGGGCCTCCACTCACAGTCCAGGCCCACGATAAGTTTCCGGCCTGCAGGAATGGATTGGACCCAGTTGTCGACGACGGAGGCCCTGCTGGTGACAGTGGTTTCTATTGCTTCGCCGGAGAAGTGGATGATTCTGACATTGTTGTTTGCCATAGCTCTGTTTTTGGTCTTATGCGTGTGGGATGATGAGTGAAGAATGGTTTTGCGGTGGTATCATATATATATATAGTGAAGTGGAGGAGGGTGTTGGTTCATTCTGTCTGTTGGGAAGGGCGCCATTGAACTTTTTTCAGCCGGCGATCGCAGTCTTCTAGAGACGGTGATTGGTACTTCCTCAGGAGGAATTGCTTGGGCTTGAATACGGGAGCGAGTTCCCGAGGAAATTCAAACCTTCTTTTTCTAATAGCGAGGAGGTGTGCGGCCATTGGGTCCAACTTCTTTTGTTAGTTGTCAAATCGAATTTATGCCGTTGTGTCGGTTTGGCAAGCGGAATGGTATGACCGGTGGTATAATCAGTTTGTGATGGTTCATGCCAGTTTAAAAAAATGTGAAAACAATTAATGTCCAGTATATTTAATCATATATAAAACATATTTGTGGACAATTTAGTTACAATCAAACAAATATCATCAATTTTTAACTATTAAATTCATAAAATAAATAATAAAATAATATTTTTATTAGTTAAATTTATTAAAATGATATCATTTTGTTTAGAACGCGTAAGCCAATCATACCGGTCATACCGGTAGTGTCATGTCGGTTTCATGACCGGCACAAGTTGAACCAGGTGCCACCAGCATGACAACCACTTTAGCTGGAATGAGATTCGTCAATTTTAGGATTTATTGCTCTTAGTATAGGATTCACAAATCACAATTCGTCGCATTAGGGTATTTTTGTTGATTGTTAACAGATTGTTAGTGGATTTTTAGATTAAACTAATTTAATGATCATTTAGGTAATTTTTGCTTGTCCGAAAGCAATGTTTGATAGAGAAGTACTACCTGTTGTTGATGGTAGGGGTGGGCACGCGGGTGGTTAATTCGCGGGTTTTTGCCGATTCACTCGCAAATAATCCGAACCGCAAGTAATGGGTGATTGATGTGGGTGGATTGCGGGTTGATAAATCTCTTACCCGCAGTTATGTGGGTGGATTGTGGGTCACTCGAATGACCCGCACTATATTTTTACATGCTAAAATGGTTTTTCTTATGCTATCGAATATTCATCATATTTCCTAACCGCACTACACACTAGCCATCTACTACTAAAATTGGAGAATAAAGAATATTTTTAGACTACTATTATTCGTTATTGTGTTGTGTAATATCCATTAGATATTGGATTCATATTATAAACTTATAATTTTATCAAAGTCGTAAAATGCGTCCGTTTTCTCAAATTATTTACACAATTGGTTGGTAGAGTATTGAAAATTTTGATGTAAATACTACATGGATTCACATTAGACAAAGTAGGAAGTGTTTAAATTGTTACAATCTTACTAATTTACAAGGAACTTATTATAATGTTCTTAAACTTTCTTAGCCGCTATGTGGAGAATTGCTTTTGCGGGTTAACCCACAACCCAATCGCACCCATCCGCCACCCACCCAACCCGTAGAAGAATGTGGGTGGATAGTGGGTGACAATTATACCAACCCGCTAGTCAGCGGGTGGGTCAATTTGAAACCAAAATCCACCCAACCCGCCCATTGCCCACCCCTAATTGATGGTGTAATTTACATGGTGCAACAGCTCTAGAATTGTATGGTTTGGCTGTGAGGGTATTGTCTCGAAATGTTAATACCTCTTGTACTGAAAGAGTTTAGAGTACATAGTTTCATCCATAATGTGAAAAGAATTAGGCTAAATACTGATAGTGCAGAATCATTAGTTTATGTTCACTACAATTATATTTTTTTACCAGATAAAAGGAGGATTATGAGAAAAAATATAATGATTGGGATGCGTTTTTTTAATCCAAGATAAGCCTCCAGGGCATGGTCGAACAAAAAAAAAAATATAACTACAATAATAAAGAACAGTAGTCCGTATACAATCGGACTCCCGATGAAAGAGTCTGTTATGTCACGAGATGGGCAGCTGCTCTAAGGAGCAAAATGACACGAAACTGACACGGGGAGTGAGAAGAGAGAAAGAAGACCTTCCTTTATAATAGAGTCGGCTTCCGAATGGGAAGACTTCCTCTTTGAAGCATCTTGATATACAGATGAGGTCGATTGTACGTCCTTCATGTATCTTAATTACGATAAGATTCTCTTGCAACGTGGTGAACTCAAAAGAATCCACTATGTAATGCTAGAAATCCATATCTAAAGATATTAAAATCTACCACTAAGAAAGAGGCATAACATCAATGGTGATTGAGGATTTATATAATTCTACTACAGAAAATAAAAAAAGGTAACATAATTAGTCACAAAACAATTAAAAATGCCATTGCTACAAAATATATAAAATATGGGAAAATGTATAACCTGTAATCATTATAGTGATGACTAATGAATAATTATTCCCTTGTCAAAAATATAGTAATGACTAATGAATAATTATTCAAAGTACAACCCTAACAAAAGAAGGAAGGAGAAGTAATTGAATTGCAAAAAATGACGCTCTCGAACGCTCTCTCTGGCTCCCCAGCTCCGGTGCCGTCTCCTTTCCCTTCCGACCAGCCACCGGACAAGGGTCTTGCTACCGAACCGAATATCTTGCCTACCTCTTTTTTGACAACACCCCCAAACGGCTCCCCGGCTGACATGCTTGTCGATCAGAACGACCCCTCCGGCCTGCCCTCCTCTCAGACAAGCAAAGACTCCCCGACCATCACCGGCGAACAAGCGAATGGACCCCAACCACGGTTTTCCTACGCCGGGGTTGTTTCGGGTTGGAAGACGCCTACCCAACCTCAGCTGCTGCTCAATCAGTGGACCCCAGTTGGAGAAAAGGACCTGATCCCAGGTGAAAGAAACGGGGAACCTGCCCTGAGTGTGTCCTCCAGCTTCAAAACCAAGATATGTGCCCCGTGGCAGCGGGCTCTGGTGGTCCGGCTGCTAGGGACCAAAATCGGCCTCTCCACTCTCTATTCGCGCCTTCGAAGCCTCTGGCGTCCTACTGGCCAATTGGAAGTCCTGGATCTTGACCACGACTGCTTCTTGGTTAAGCTCGGAAACGAGCAGGACTACTTTCGCGCGCTGACGGATGGACCATGGGTCATCTTTGATCATTACCTAGTCGTCCAGCAATGGACACCAAATTTCAAGGTCTCGGATCCCCTCCCCAAAACCATGATTTGTGGGTTCAGCTCCCTGCCCTGAAAGTTCATTTTTACCACAGAGAAGTGTTGACCATGCTCGGAAATCTCATTGGTCGAACCATTAGACTCGACTACCATACCCTCAACCTCGATCGTGCGAAGTTTGCCAGACTGGCTATTGAAGTGGATCTTTCCAAGCAATTGGTGCCTCGGATCTGGTTAGACGACGCTTGGCAGAAAGTGGAGTACGAAAACCTCCCCGAGGTTTGCTTCGACTGCGGAAGAATTGGCCACTCGCCGGACCTCTGCTCCTTGAAAAAACCGGTGACACCTCCGGCAATCTGTGCTACCGTCGGCGGCGACACACAGGCTGGTGCGGTGGAACAGATGGCGGAGGAGCCTCATCCGGGCTTTGGGCCCTGGATGCTGGTCACCCGAAAAAATCGCCGGAATCAGAGGGATCCCGCCAGCATCAGAAATGGAAAGTTGGAAGGGAATCATGGGCATAACCCCGGCGGGAACAAGGCGATTCTGGGAAAGAGCGGAACTCCTCCCAAAGAAAGAGTTTCCTCTTCTGATCACCCCACTCCTTCCACATTTGGCACCCAACAACGGTCGCCGAACCAGGAAAGGAAAGCGGTTACAGGGAGGAAAGGAGGAGAGGAATCAAAGAAAGGAAAGGAGAAGATGTCGCAGGATTTAAATGGGCACAGCAACGGGCAAGGAAAAGGTCTCCTCGGGTCTGGGCCAACAAAGCAACAGAGTGTGAAGAATGGGCCGAAGCCCAACTCGGACCCTAACCTCGCATCCACGTCGGCCCAACCCTCTGAGAAGATTGATGACATGAGCAAGCTCATTTCGACCCTCCTCCTCCCTGCTCCGCCCGCAGTCCAAACCCTGACCGGGCCCAATGGGACCGTTATGCAGATTGTGAAGCCTCAGTCTGGACCGCTCACCAACCTCGCCGATGTGGCCGCCTCATCGCCGTCGGTTGCCTCCAGAACTAAGCGGAACAAGAAACATAAGGCCGATCAGCGCAGATCCCCCACGAAGCTGAACCCCACGAAAAGCCTCCAAATTTGGTCACCAAAAAAGGGTCGTAAAGTGAAAACGAGGCCAAGGGCTGCGACCTTAACTATGCAAGAGATAGCTGCCTGGACCAGCGCCGCGAAGCAAACGTCGTCCTCACCAGGAGCGCGGCAAGCGGCGGTCGTTGGGGAGGATACCGCGCTGAATACTGGGCTGTTGGAGCAGCCGGACACCGTCATCTGATGACTATTTTCTCTAGCCCCCCTTCCTCTTCGTGCTCCCTTTCTCTTCTCCCCTTTTCCTGTTTTTAATTATGTCGAACATCACTAATTTTAAAATCTTCGCGTGGAATGTTGGTGGTGCAGGGAACAAGGCATTCTTCAGGTCCCTGAAGCTTGCCATCCAGAACCACCGCCCGGATTTCGTCATTCTTCTCGAGCCGCAGATCAGCGGCACTGCAGCTAACGTGGCGTGCGACAAGTTGGGCTACCCGAATTCTATGCGTGTGGAGGCGGATGGTAGGAAGGGTGGTATTTGGGTGTTCTGGGATGATCACAAGTTCTCAGTGCGCCTTATATCAGCTTGCAATCAACACATCTCTATGCGGATTGAGCAGAACAACCATGGCCCCTGGGTCTTGACAGCTGTCTATGCCTCTCCTCAACCCAGCACTCAGAAGGCATTGTGGAACAGCCTTCTCAGACAGAGTTCCCAGTTTGACATCCCTTGGCTTCTCACGGGCGATTTCAACGCAATCCGCGCGCCTGAAGAGAAGTCTGGGACTCCGACTGCTAGTACTCTGAGGAGATGCCGTATTTTCAACGACAGGATTAACAGAGCTGAACTAATCGACCTGGGGTTCTCGGGGCCTTGCTTTACATGGACTAGGGGTGACCAGCCTCAAACTTACAGGGCGAGTAGGATCGACAGGAGTCTTTGCAACCCTAGGTGGAATGAAGCCTTTTCAGACACCTCGGTGATGCACTTGCCTCGGCTGTACTCCGATCACAGCCCTCTCCTCACTACGGTCTCCTCCCCGATTGCTGCCTCTGCCCCGACCAGGCCTTTCAGATTCGAGGCGGCATGGTTAACTCATTCCAACCTCCAGGATTTCGTTGCTTCGGCTTGGGATACCAATGCCCCGCTTCATAATGCTCTTTCTAGTCTTGTAGGGAATCTCAGGGATTGGAACAATAACGTCTTTGGGAACATCAAGAAAAAGAAGAATCGCCTTCTTGCTCGTCTAAAAGGGATCGAGACTAGGCTGGCAATCCTTTTTGACCCAGGGCTTGCAAAACTTCATTCTAAGCTCGTGGTGGAGTTGGACAAGGTGCTTGAGCAGGAGGAGATCTTATGGTTTCAGAGCTCCAGAGATCAGTGGGTGAAGTTCGGTGAGCGCAATACGGCTTACTTCCACCAGCAGGCCAACATCAGGAGGAGACGCAACAAGATTGAAGCTTTACGGGATGAGAATGATCACTGGGTGAACGACCCGCAGTCCCTTACTCTCTTGGTTTTCCTCTTTGTTACTAACCTCTATGTGCAGGATTCGTCGGCGTATGAGGATAGGCTCCCCAGGAATTCTTTCCCGAGGCTGAACCAGGCCGAGTTGATGCAGCTGCTGAGACCTTTTACCATCTCGGACATCCACAAAGCGGTCTTCGAGATGAAACCCTTTCAGGCCCCCGGACCTGACGGGTTTCACGCTGCCTTCTACCAGCAGATGTGGAGGACTGTGGGCAAGAACCTCTCGGACATGGCGATATCCTTTTTCAACTCCGGTGTGCTCCCGGAGTCCATTACTGAGTCCACCCTGGTCCTCATCCCCAAAGTTGAGAACCCGGAGAGAGTGACTCAGCTCCGACCTATATCTCTTAATAATGTCAGTCTCAAGGCTATCACGAAGGCGATGACCAGCAGACTAAAGCCCCTCATGAGAAGCCTTGTCTCGCCTAGACAGAGCAGCTTCATCCCTGGTAGACAGACTGCCGACAATATTATCGTGGTTCAGGAGGTTCTGCACTCTTTCAGGAAGAGGAAAGGAAAGAAAGGAGGTTTGATTTTCAAGATTGACCTGGAGAAAGCCTACGATCGGCTTCGCTGGGATTTCCTGAGGGATACTCTGAAGGAGGTTGGACTGCCTAGCTCCTGGATCAACTGCATCATGACCTGTGTGGAGCAAAACAAGATGCGGATTCTGTGGAATGGAGAACTCTCACAGGCCTTCTCTCCGTCTCGCGGAGTCCGTCAGGGAGACCCTCTTTCCCCTTATCTTTTTGTGCTTTGTATGGAACGTCTGTCGCATAAAATTGATGAGGCTGTGGATAGTGGTCTTTGGAAACCGGTTAAGCTTACCGTGAATGGTCCTCCCCTCACCCATTTATTTTTTGCAGATGATCTTCTTCTGTTTGCGGAAGCAGAGACTCGCCAAATCCAAGTTATCCAACAATGCCTGGAGGATTTCTGTTTTAGCTCGGGCGAAAAGGTCAACTTCAGCAAGTCCATCATGTATGTCTCCCCAAATATTTCCAGGAGGAGAGCGGAGAGACTGAGCCAACAAGCAGGGATCCCCCTCAAAGCTAACCACTTCTCCTCCGCATCCAGAAGAAGATGGCGCCTTGGAAGGCTAAACGACTCTCTTTCGCAGCCAGACTTACTGTGGCCAAATCTGTTGCAGCCTCTCTGCCAGTTTACAGTATGCAGACCGAACTCCTTCCCACTAATGTCTGCAGGAGTATCGACAAGATCAGCAGGGACTTCATCTGGGGGGATGAGACGGACAGGAACAGGATGCACCTCGTCGCTTGGGAGAAGATGACCACACCTAAAGCTAATGGAGGGGTGGGGCTCCGTCAAACGAGGGATACGAACCTTGCTATGTTGGCTAAGGGCGGATGGCGCATTCTTCAGGAAAAAGATTGCCTCTGGGTTGAAGTGATGAGGGAGAAATACGCCAAACAAAGACAAGGCCTGAATGTCATCAAACCTATTCAGGGAAGTTCCTTCACCTGGGCCAGCTTTGCTAAAGCAGCCAATCTTTTACAGAAAGGGTGTGCTTGGAATATTAAGAACGGTAGGCGCACTAAGTTCTGGTGTGATCCTTGGGTTTTGCAGGTTCCGCTTCAGGAGAAGGCCATCAGTGACATTCCTAGCGAGCTCAAGGAGGCGCGGGTTGCTGACATGGTGCGGGAGGATGGAAGCTGGAGGACGGAGCTCTTCTTTAACCTTCTGCCGGCGGACATTCACCAGAAGATCTTGGGCATTGCTGTCGACCCTCTCTCGCTGCAGGAAGACCAGATTTTCTGGACGGCGAGTTCGGATGGAAGATTCACCACGAGATCGGCGTATAATCTCCTCAACCAACAGCCGCCGCATCCTGACGAGAACATCTGGAAAATCATCTGGCGCCTTGCAGTCCCGGAAAGGATTAGAAGCTTCATGTGGCTAGTCTTTCTCGGGAGGATCGTGACGAATTCTCTCAGGTATGACCGGCGGATTGCGAGTAACCCTTTTTGTGCTAGGTGTACCAGCCAGCCGGAGACCATCCTGCACACTCTCCGCGACTGCCCTCCAGCCGCCTTTTTCTGGTCCAGGCATGTTCCCCAACACCAGCAACAGGCGTTTTTTAGCATGGAGCAAGTGAGTTGGTTCCGCGGCAATCTCACGAACGACACTAAAACAGGTACGGGAATCGAGTGGCCTAACTTTTTCAGCATGGCAGTGTGGCTTCTTTGGAAAAATCGCTGCACAGCTACTCTTCAAGGACTGAATGCAGCGTTGTCAGCGCTGACCCTTGAGCACTCTATTATTACGAAGAGCAAGCTGTGGCACGAGTCATGGCTGGCGCCGACGGTGATGCCTTCTGGATGGGTCACCCTGAACATCGATGGGGCGTCAAACGGCAATCCAGGTCCTTCCGGAGCAGGTGGTGTCATCAGGAACTCGACGGGCCTTTGGCTTGGTGGCTTCGTGGCAAACCTCGGCTCAACTACAGCTACTTGCGCCGAGCTCTGGGCCTTCGACCACGGGTTGGAGCTGGCTTGGAAACAGGGACATAGATGCTTGAAGGTGGAGAGCGACTCGCGCTTGGCTATTCAGCTCATCCAGAACAGAGAAGACCCTATCCACCCCTATGCTACTCTTTTAGCCGCGATTCGCAGGAAACTTGGACGGGATTGGTTGGTCAACATAGCTCATGTATACCGTGAAGGGAATAGAGTCGCGGACTGGCTCTCGAAGCACAGTCTCGTCTATCCCTATGGTGTACATGAGCTTGCGGATCCGCCCCCCGGCCTAGCTACCACTCTTTGGGAAGATTATATTGGTACGACCATGGAGCGTCGCATTGTAGTTACCTCCACCCTCTGATGTAACCCTCCCCTGTATTTTCCCTCCTTTTCTTGGCGTCTCGCCTCCTTTAAATGCAAAAAAAACAAAAGAAGGAAGGAAATAAATACATGGAAGCTCAAATTGGGTAAGATACGATAGAGGCAAAAATCAAAGTAGAGCTCGAATTTGAACGGAGCAGTAACCGATGATAAGAAAGTAAGAAAGTAGTGAATTTAAATTGAATAAATTAAAGCCAAAATGATAATTTTGACTTCAATTTAATTCTCGAAATAACATAAACGAATTTAAATGGGAGCAGAAAGACAAGTAAATAAATAATTAATCAAATTTAATATCAACGCAAGTAAATGATCCTAAATAATGGCAGGTTTTGAAAATAACCTCAAATGAACAATTTAATGGAGGGATAAATCATAAAAGACAACAAAGAAAAAGAATGAGGAATAATTACAAATAAGTTTTACGTTACTTACCTGAAAAATCGGCCCAAATCCAAATAGAATCGTGAGCCGTCGGAGACAGCAGCGGAAGGGAGAACCGTCGTGTCGGAGGTTATATCCTACCAAAGTAACCTTAAAGAAGCAGTCGTTAGTGATACGAATAGTGTTCATTCTATACTAATGATAAGGGCGAGAGCATACGCCGTGGACCACGAACGAGATCAAACTTCCAAATAAATCTAATGTCCAAATAATTGAAAACACTATACTGACGAAAAACGTCAGGTAAACACAACAAAGTGTTGGAGATAAAGGAACTCAACTTTGGATGACCAGAGAGCAATCGACGAACTGACTCGGCTTGTTTCGTGAATGGAAATTGAAATGATAAGAATAATTTACCAGACGGTACGTTGTTGGCCTTGGCGAATGCAGCGTCTTTCTCTGAAGTCCGGCTAGCGATGGGCCTCGACAGTGCTTAGCTTGTTTTTTTAAGGGAAAGGAGGGACCGCACCTCCTGTAATTTTATTAATTAGGCCAAATGGCAATTATCCAAGTATAATTCTTTCGAAATGAATGAAGGGGAAACACCTACCCAACTATTACATTGACTAGTATCAATACCCGCGGCGTACATAGCCTTATATTTAAAAGAAATGTATTAATAACAGGTGAAACTCTTTATTTCAGACATCATATCAATTCATACCCACATTGTCATAGCAGAATTTGAGCAATCTTCATTAGAAAAGAAAAACAACATTCAACGCTTATACAAAGAAATAGTATTGAAAAAATATGTGTACGAAACTCGCTAAAGTACTCTGCCAAAAAAAAAAGATATGCTACTTACAATGGAAGTAAACACTTAATTGATAATGAAGTTAAGCAACTCATCCAGCCTTGTAGTTTCTACACCGCTCTGAATTCTAGAGCAGAACCCATATATAGACAAACATAAAATCCATGTGCTATATAATCTCCAAAGGAAGGTTATGTAAGAAACTACATCCAAGAGTCTGTTGGCTGCCTGAGTATCACGACGAATGAAGCACATGTTTTCGCAAGTGACAGAACTGAAACCAATCAATTAATAGACTATATTTAGATAAGCACAAATGACAATCAAGTGACATACATTGCACCAAATACAGAGACCATGAAGTTTAGAAAGAAAATGAAAGCGCATGGATTGTACATAGCACAGACTGAAGTACATGAACCCCCTCTGAAATTTACAGAACCAATATTGTTGTTGCTGATTTTGAATGGCCAAGAGATTGCTCTTAACCAATACTGTAGTTCACGCATCCTTCAATTACTGGTTCTGGATAAATTATTGGTGAAGCTTCAGTGCATTTGTCTCATCATTCAAGCATCCTTCTAATGAACTGAAGAAACTATCTTCTGAGAATGGAGTAGCCCGATCTGCAGATAATGTTATAAGAAAACACCTAGTTAGAAATTTCCAGAGGGGAAAAGTACGTCATGGGATGACCATAACACCATCTCCATGGAGCTATCACCTCTATAGGTTCCAACAACATTGTACTTTCCCGTTGCCTAATCTCGTTAGAAATAACTATAGCACACTTCATGTGGAATTGTAATGACTCGCAGTCACTCTCTTCTCATTCCCTCAACGCCTCTTTCCAACGACAGATACAACTTCTCCTAGCCACAATTTACTGGAGCTGGATTAAAACATCATTCGTGGTTGAGCAAAACTGGAAGTAGTAGGAGGCAGTGTTTTCCACTCATTCCAAACTATTGAAGTTCAAGAAAGGCAGCAAGGAATAGTAATGGGCCGAGAAGAAACTCTGTAGGGAACATGAAAGAGCTGCAGGACTGACATAATGATTGAAAATAAGAAATCCTCTAAGGAACTCTAATCAATCGTCAAACAAAACCGAATAATAACCGAGGAAAGTTCATGCATTAGAATTGCAATAAATCATTACATGAAAGGAAGAAGTTACGTCTGGATCCTAGGAACTGAAATTGTACATACTGAGTACTGACTAACCCTTAATCCTAGGAACTGGTATTGCCATAATCCTTTCCCCTTAGTGCAGGCAGTGGATTGAGAATAGGTGAATGAGGCAGCCAACAGAGATCAAAGAAAGAAGCAAGTCTAGTGCAAGTAGTGTCACAGTAATCATTCTTGATTCTAAATATGAGCTATGGAAACAACTGATATTTGCGTGTATACTTGGAAGAGAGTAAAGAAGATTACTGTATGTAAACTCTGAAGCGGTGGCTACTCCACACCAATTGGATTGAGAGAGCAACCCAAGTGAAAGCATAAAAGCTTATCTTCTCCCAACCGACCCTCTATCATTGAGCCAACTGCAGCGCCAAATATAGAACTCTCATTCAATAAAACACTTCACCAACAATGAAATCAATCAAGCGAAGTACAATTAGGTAACTCAGTGACTGACCTCTTGGTGCGGAATTGAGAGAGTCGTGAAGAGATTGAGATATAATTGATCAGGGCCATGTCTTTTTAAGTTGTATCCGGTATTTCCGCTGAAAATATATCAAACAGACCCTTCTGTTAAGAAAAACGAACGAACCCATGAAAGAAATATGTAAAAACAAACTCACCAGAGAGAGTCATGGACGGTTGCCAATCTAAAGGCCATCAAATTTGTTGAAGTCTCCAGCAAAGAACTTTTCGTCCATGACAAAGACCAGGGGCTCCTTCTCTTCATGTAAGGCAAAGTTGACAAAAAAGCGCCAGAACACAAATCATCTCCCTCCCCCATGAGATTGGAGAAGACGAAGATGAGAGGGTACGTATTGAGGTCGAGATCGGAGTAGACTTCTGCAAGTCAGTGAAGAACTCAGAAGCGAGCCATATGGACCGGAGAGAGACAAAGAGATCAGTTAGATAGAAATTAGAGGGGAACCGGAACTAACAAATAAGTCGAGTTGCGTACCTTACTAATACTCTCATCCGTTGGGTTCTTCTCCGGACGAGCTGCGTACCTTATCTATGGAGACTCAGCCACTGCGAATCCGCTTTAATTTTGAGACTACCACCATGAGTGTTGTCGTGGACGATGAAGACGGAAGAGCCCAATGTTCTCCATGATCTAATCCCTCAGAAAGCTTTCAAAGATTTGCTGCAGAGAGAGACAAAAAGGGAACATAAGTGAAAGAGAGATGGAGAGACTCCAATCCCAATAGGGGGCGAGAATGAGGTCCAAAGGCTGCAACCGTAGAAGGTAACACTTCTCCCAGTGCACAATGGAGTTGTTGAGTGGTTCCTACGCTGTACAGAGCATGACTTGTGCCGTGTTGCAGGAGCTGTACAAAGATGGCATGGGCGGTAGAGTGCGCGAGCGAAGAGGAGGTAAGTGGTGAAGCAAGACAGATATCATCCCGCGGGGTCGGGGTCAGAAACAACATCGGGTCTGAGAGGAGAGGGAAGCCATTTTGGGAGGAAGTCTAGAGGGAGTTGGGTACTAAACGATAAAAAATGAAACAGTAACAGCATTTTGGGCCAATAAAGCGTAGCCCGCTTTTACATATAGAAGAACTATGACTAATTTTCATGTGGGCAAGCTTGTGAGCGACCGAATTAGCTTCCCGACTAGCATACATCCATTCCCTGCAATCTTCCACTCCGTCCGCCGTCAAAATCAGGTTACAAATCGTCCCCAACTCATTCAAGTCCACCGCTCCCTGCTTTAACCTATTAACCAAGGCCAAACAATCAGATTCTATAACAAAAGGGCCATATTGAAGCTCCTTCATCTTCCTTAACGCAAAAAGGATTGCCCGCCCCTCCACTGCTGTTAGATTCCATTGTTCTGTTTCTCTCGTTGCAGCAGCAAACCTGAAGGCTCCTGTCCAGTCCCGAACCACCATCCCCAACCCTGTTCCTCCCTCACCTAAACAACTTGCATGAGTATTAACTTTCAGTAGCCCCATTGCTGGTGGGCGCCAGTCTTTAATTCGGCTCCCTTGTTCCCTTCCCCTATCCAGCACTTGCTGTTCATGTCTAAACTCCACAATCCGATCCTGAGTTCGGATAGCTACATCCTCCTCCTCGAGCTTCCTCCCATTAAACTGATGATTATTTATTTCACACCATAGAAACCATAGCAAAGAGCATATACTTCCCACCGTACCAGAATCCGCAGTTCTTAACAGTCTATCCATCCACACCTACATATCTTCTCCTTCTGAAAAATTACACTGATCAGGACAGGTCGATCTCCTCCAAATTTGACTAGACCATTCACACTCAAGGAACCTGTGTGTTTGGGTTTCAGCTAAACCGTAGTAGGGACGGTCAGGCACACACCTGTCCTCCATTTTCTTTGTCACGTTCACATTTGTTGGTAGGATGTTATGCATAACTCTTCAGATAAATACTTTACCTTTGGGGTGGGTGAGGGGGGGGGGGTATTGATCTTCCACATGGCCTTCCAATCATAGTTTGTACTAGCCTGACCATTTGGGTCATCCTCGCTTTCCTCCTCAGGCTCCTCCGGGGGGTCTTCTATTGCCATATTATAACCCGACCTCACGCTATATCTGTCATTCGGGGTATGATCCCAGCACAAAGTATCTCTTACTGGGTTTCGAGGTAACGAGATTGCCCTCACCGCACGAGCTTCTTCTTCAGAGAACAGCAACCCAGACAATCCTCCCTCCATCTCCCCGACTCACTATCCATCAATTCATTAACATGCTCAAAGTCAAAGCCAAATCTCCCCAGAACTCCTTGTGGCTTTCGCGCTGGCAGATCAGGCACCCACCTATCTTCCCAAATTCGCCCTTAAAATCCAACCAATGAGGGATTCCAGATTATGCTGTAACTACCACACTTGCTTTGCTAGCAACCCATTCTCCCTGTCTTTACACATGAATCTCCAATTCTTCCAATGGATTCTATTCTTCTCCCCATTCTCACCCCACCAGTAGTTTGAAATAATGCTATTGATCTGCCTAACCAGACCCACTAGGAATCCCATACATGAGGGTTGGACAACCGTCTCCTCCTCGGGCTTTCATCGACCCCATTTGCCTCAGAGCTTCCTCAATTTCCTCCGTCGTAGACGGCTTCGCAAGCCACTCGTTCATTACGGCAGAAACTCTTCTTATTACTCTATCTGTAACTCTCCTACTTCCTCTACCACCGTGGTTATCAAAGAGATTTTAAAGTAATCACAAGGCATTTGCTTACCTCTTCTTGCCCCAGGAATACTCTACCATCCTCGTCAATGAGCTTCCGAATGGTGTTTCTTCTCTTTCGTTCCGACGCACGCCTGTGGAAGAACTTTGTGTTCCGGTCCCCAGCTTGGATCCAACTGATTCTTGATCTTTGATGCCATCTTTTCTCTTCCTAAATTAGAAGCTCGACTCTTTCCGCCTCCAGGCAACGACGGATCTCCACCCAATTTTCTGCTATGGGTTCCTCCTCTAGTCTCCTCAGCTCTTTATCGATCGCCTTTAATCTGTCTCTCCAATGTCGAAATTTCTCCCGGTTCCACTTATGCATTTCCTTTTCACAAGATCCTAATCGCTCCTTCACCTTCGCCCCTCTATCTCGTTCCCAAAATTTCCTCACAATCTCTTTACTCTCCTCTTCCTTTGCCCAACTCGCATCGTACCGAAATCGCCTCCCCCACCTGATTTCCTCCATCTCATCACCTTTCATATCCAACAAGAGGGCCCTATGGTCCGAGTTTGGGCGACCCAAATGTCTCACTACTGGTTTTTTATAGTTCTGGGCCCAATCACTATTACATACTGCTAGGGCTATTAATGAGCCGAGTCGAGCCGAGCTTTGCCATAGTTCGGGCTCGGCTCGTTAATATATTTCCAGGCTCGAGCTCGGCTCGCGTTCGTCACGAGCTTTAATATGCAAGCTCGAGCTCGGCTTGTTTATGAAAATGAAAGCTCGAGCTCGGCTGATATGATCCCAAATAGGCCACTCTACAAGTTGGAATTACTTGACGAAGAAGCAAGCTCAAGCTGCCTGAAGAACATTCATTTCTGTCAGTGTTATTTTCCGTGTTCAAGTAGCCAATTTTGGAGGCAAGTTTCTCTCAATTGGCTCAATGGAAATTCAAGTTTAATGGCTTGTATTGAACATGGAGTGATTATCTACACCTTGGTATGCTTGGTTGCTCAAGAAGAAGTCATTAAAATTGTTTTCCAAAGTCTCAAAGTTGCTACCTCAAAACTGGAAAACTGCCAGAATTTGGTTAAAGCAGAAACTGTGTTCAAGAAGCCTACTTTGGAGCTCCATTCCAGAAGCATGGATCAGATTCGAGTCCAGAAGCTTATACCACATGAAAGTAGGTATGTTCTAGTACAAAGAAATGGCATTGGATGATTGGAAACTTACCAGGAAGGCTTTGATCGAGAGGCTCAAAGATGGCATCAAAGCTGTTTGGTTACTTGGAGCTAAAGGCAGATTTTCCTTTTCTTGTTTAGTTAGGATTTCATTGTTTTGGTAGTTTTTGATTCCTTTTCGTATTAGACTGTAATTAGGAGTTTATGGGACGTGTGTAACCCTAGCTAGGCCTATTTAAGCTTTCTAATTACGTTGTAAAATTCAGACTTTGTTGAAAAGAAAAGAAACCGTTTGGTTTGTGCAAGTTGCGACTTGTTTTGGGTTTGGTGGATTCCAAACTTGCTGAGCTTGTGTATCGATTGAATAGTCACTTCAATCGTGGTCGAGCAACTACCCTTTTATACCAATCGAGCTATCCCCAGGTGTGGATTTGTCCTTTTGGTTCCATTTTATCCAAGTTCGTATTAAGAACGCTTCGTTCTTGATTCGAGCTCAATCGTTAGCTGCGTGACTTTGATAACATACACCCTCCCCGGGGCGTATTAAGTGGTATCAGAGCCTGGTTCTACACAAGGGCAAGGAAGAGAAGAAAACGTGCTGTTTCCATATAGCAGAAGTCGAGTTCCAAAACAGGGCAGCCCCTGTTTGTGCTTTATAGCTGCTGTTTGTACTTGAAAATCGAGTGAAATTCAGCTCTACGCAAAGGAGATGGTGGAGAGCAGTTCCAAGGCCCAACAGCCTCGATTTTGTAGCAAAGAAAAGCCTCCAGCAGTCGTCATCAAGCATAGAGAGTCCGACGAACAGCGAGACAATTTGTTTCACAGTCGATGCTTGGTCGAAGGGAAAGTGGTGTCGCTCATGATCAATGGAGGCTCCTGTGCAAACATTATAAGCCTATACGTCATCCAAAAGCTCAGATTGACGACGCAAAGACACCCTGAGCCTTACCAACTCAGCTGGATCAATGAACACGGGACGATCAATGTGACGAAGCAAGCGGTAGTTCGTTTTCAACTCGGCAGCTACAAAGACGAGGTAATTTGTGATGTTGTTCCAATGAATTGTGTTCATCTAATGCTGGGAAGGCCGTGGCAATTCGATCGCGAAGTCTCTCATGATTGTCGAACCAATCGGTACAAATTCAAACATAATGGTAGGAAGATAGCGCTGAAACCTCTATCTCCGGATTATGTTTATGCCGATTTGAAGCAGATGGAGGAGAATCGAAACGAGGGAAAGAGTGTAAGATCTCAGTTATGGGTGCAGAGGCGAATGGGGTTCAGTTTCCTGAGCTTTCGAAAGCTCCAGACAGCAGTAACCGTGCCAGAACAGACAGCCAATAACGACCCCTGTTTAGATCAGTCAAAACAGAGTTCCGAATTCGGCAACTTTGCCAATGATGAAGCGGTAGAATCGGAGCACGAAGAGTCTCCATACAACTCCATGAAGGTTGAAGGAATGATGGAAGAGCTAGGAGAGGGCCTGGATCAGCCTGCTGAGGAGCAAAACGCCCCGGCGACGCGAGCTGTCGCGCTTTCTTCAGCTCCGGCAGAACAGAGCACTAATACTGCTCTCGTGGGTAGCACCACCGGAGAAGATTCGAAACAAGAGAAGACTACAGGCACACTTCAAATGTCTCCTGGAAACTCAATTGAAGGCTTTCATGGAACGAAACGAACTGGATTTCAGAATCCATTACGAGCAGCAGAGCTTCCCCTTCTTCCGTCAAAACAGAGCATGAGAGAGAATGATTTGGGCGGAATCTCCGGCGAAGATTCGAACTCTGCCGTCGGTGCTAAAACGTTCACTCCGACTCCAGGAATGGCAGGTGTTGTGTCATTGGAGGTGATCGTACCTCAAATTGCAGAATCGAATTGTGCAAAAACACCTCTGTTCTTGAAGAGCATTGCCGACGAAGACACTCTCTTGGGTGAAGCAACCCAGCTCGATTCGAGCAAGTCCAACACTACAGAATCATCACATTCGCTCAGTAGATGCTGTATAATCACTCAATTTGATCCGGACTTGACGAAATCAAAAAGCCCCAAATCGAGATTGCACCTTCGGAGTCTTGGGCATTTGAAACTCGCCAAAGGCGGGAGTCGACGAGGAGGTGGTTCGACGCGAATGAAGATTATTCGATGCAAAGGGATGGTCCAGAACGACAATTGGGAGTATGGTGATGCTCTTGAACGCAGTGAATTAGACTGGAAATGGCTGAATAAAAAATCCCCAATTCCATGGATGAAGAACTCTGACCTAGTTTTCCAGAAATTTCAGTTTGAGCAAGGTTCTTTCGATCCAATTTGGGATCAATTCTGTGAACAGTTTGAGCAAAGAAAGGCCAAAGTGTTGAGGGCAACACTTTTTCAAGAGGGAGGGCCTGATATGATCCCAAATAGGCCACTCTACAAGTTGGAATTACTTGACGAAGAAGCAAGCTCAAGCTGCCTGAAGAACATTCATTTCTGTCAGTGTCATTTTCCGTGTTCAAGTAGCCAATTTTGGAGGCAAGTTTCTCTCAATTGGCTCAATGGAAATTCAAGTTTAATGGCTTGTATTGAACATGGAGTGATTATCTACACCTTGGTATGCTTGGTTGCTCAAGAAGAAGTCATTAAGATTGTTTTCCAAAGTCTCAAAGTTGCTACCTCAAAACTGGAAAACTGCCAGAATTTGGTTAAGGCAGAAACTGTGTTCAAGAAGCCTACTTTGGAGCTCCATTCCAGAAGCATGGATCAGATTCGAGTCCAGAAGCTTATACCACATGAAAGTAGGTATGTTCTAGTACAAAGAAATGGCATTGGATGATTGGAAACTTACCAGGAAGGCTTTGATCGAGAGGCTCAAAGATGGCATCAAAGCTGTTTAGTTACTTGGAGCTAAAGGCAGATTTTCCTTTTCTTGTTTAGTTAGGATTTCATTGTTTTGGTAGTTTTTGATTCCTTTTCGTATTAGACTGTAATTAGGAGTTTATGGGACGTGTGTAACCCTAGCTAGGCCTATTTAAGCTTTCTAATTACGTTGTAAAATTCAGACTTTGTTGAATAGAAAAGAAACCGTTTGGTTTGTGCAAGTTGCGACTTGTTTTGGGTTTGGTGGATTCCAAACTTGCTGAGCTTGTGTATCGATTGAATAGTCACTTCAATCGTGGTCGAGCAACTACCCTTTTATACCAATCGAGCTATCCCCAGGTGTGGATTTGTCCTTTTGGTTCCGTTTTATCCAAGTTCGTATTAAGAACGCTTCGTTCTTGATTCGAGCTCAATCGATTCTTCGATTGAGTCGTTAGCTGCGTGACTTTGATAACATACACCCTCCCCGGGGCGTATTATCGGCTCGTCATATAAGCTTAAAGAGCCCAAAATCGAGTTCAACTCATAAAATGTTCATGATAGCTCAAGATTGACCTAAAACTGCTCACAAAATTACATTCAAACCTATAGCAAAGTCTAGCAAAGTAAAACACAATATTTATCTCAATTTCAATACATGAAATCCATAAATTCTAATCCCTTTTTTATGCCAAACCATTAAATGAGCTTGTTCGCGAGCTTTCGAGCTGAACATGGTATGGCTCGAGTTCGGCTCGTTTAGTTAACGAGCTTGTTCGCGAGCTGGCTCGATTAAAACGAATCGAGTGTCGAACGAGTTTTTCTCGAGTCGCACACCGAGTCGTTCATGAGCGGCTTGGTTCATTAACAGCCCTACATACTGCCATATCCAATCTTTCCTCTGTGAAAGCAGTTCTCGAACGGGCATTATCCCACGTTAACGGATAGCCCACGAAACCCAGGTCCTCCAAGTTTGTATCGACTAAATCATTTGCAAAGGTTGCATGTCGTGCTCCTCCTCTAATCTTGAACCTCTCTTCTCTGTCCCGCACAGGACCTGGTTAAAATCTCCCATCACTAGCCAAGGTAGTGATAACCGACTATGAAGGGTACGTAGCAAATCCCATGACTGCAACTTGTTTTCCCCTTCTGACCACCCATAAAATCCCGTAAACCTCCACTCGAAACTTTCACTTGCATACTTCAGTATCCCATCTATATGATTATTCGATAAAGTCTGCAACTTGAAATCAATACTATCATCCCAAAGCAGAGCCAAACCACATGTCGAGTTCCGAGACAGTGCTTAGCTTGTTGATAAGAGTTACATGTTGGGTCCCCTCATATGCTTTCACCTTCAAATCGAGGCATTGCTCCCAGTGGTAAGGGAGGGAGACATGGGAGTTGAGCTCGATGGCGACATCGTAGTTGTTGTTGTTGTTCGATGACGACTAAGAATGAAGAGCAGAGAGATGAGGACTCTGACGCTGCTGCTAAGAGGAGTAACAAGAGATGAGATTGAGATGTAATAACCTTATGAGATCATCCAATATGGCTTTTTTGCTCAGGTTTTGTCTCTCTGTTTTCTTAATGATTGGGATTCTTATGTTGAAGATGATATGATAAAATTTGACATGCAATAAATTGAAGATAAAGAGTTTTCCTCGTCATGCGATGAAGATGATGTTATCATTTCTGAGTTCAATCATGCCAATTCCACTTCAAGTTACTCGAGGAGGTGAAAGGGAGCCCAAAAAAGTAGGAATGACTAATGTTAAGCTTAATATGACATGGTTGATTTAAGAACATTGCTTGCTAAATATTTAATCCTTTTTTGTTTTTTACATCAAACAAATGTGAAGTGTGTGCATGGATGAAGAAATATACTAACCAATTCATATAATGGCGTGACAATGGACTTTTATATATTAAAAAAATACTTTTTAGTATGTAAATGTCCCTTATATAACTAACGTGAAGAAATACGTAGTTAGTTTATATAATTAATCTTTTATTTTTTCTCATATTCATTCTCTAAAATCCCAATGTGTACTCATTTTGGAGTTTGAATCAGGTGGGTCAATAGTCTGTTCACATCAGCGGGACATCAACATCCTGTCTCTTATAAAAAGTCTTTAATCTTTTCCCCTTCAATTTCTAATTGACGATTTCTCTGTCGTTTTAAGTCGGAATTTAAATTTTTTTGCACAGATAAATCAGATTAATTGTGCTCTTCAAAATGATATTCACTTTGATATATTTTTAGAACAAAAAAAAAATTGAGACATTTTTTGAGTGTAATTGATATTAAATAAGAGCATACCATATGGTGGTATGAACATACCAATACTGTAGGATGGTTGAATACATGATAGTTAGAGTATACTAACTATCATTTACGACTTTGATCATTGTGTTATTGTGTACCACAAGTTACCATCCCCATACCAGGGTGGTATAGTATGATATTTTTTAGTCCTGTATTTTTTCACCCAGAAATTTGTAGATTCAATATATCATAATGAACTCGTTCCTTCTGTGCAAATATTTTCAAAAAGGACTCAAAAACGAAGGAGATACCATATGGTATAGAGTTGGTAACGAGAGGTACGAAGAAAAATTTTCAAAAAAAAATATAAAAAATTGATCTCATTTTTTAGAGCACAACTAACTCGTTCCATCTGTGCAAAAAAAAAAAAAAAATTGGAATCCGAGTTAAAACGAAGAAGATTCGATCCGATTAAGAAAACTAGGGAAAATAAAATGTCTTTAATTCACAGCCCTTATATCTAGATTCTGGGTCCACTTAAATCCAAAGGTCTAGATTTAGTTACTCATGGGGTGAGTAACCAATGGGTATTGACCCTATCTTGAGCCCTCGTTTAGTTAGTTTCTCTAGGGTTACGCTTGATTGATCCCGCAACCAAGAAAAACCTATTGTTTTGGGCAATCTTCTTTGTCGATGTACAAGTTTCGTCATGGGTATAAAAACAATATCGTTTATGAACAATCATGTGCAATCAACATTGTCACCCTCATTATCTCCAAAACCTCCCCAAAGAAAATATACAGTAAAAACATATAGTGTTTAATCTCGAATAAAAATTATGTTTCAATAATTAAATTATCAAACAATAAAGAAATGAATTACTTACAGAATCATTCATAACAAGCTCCTTGTTATTTGATGTTGGTGGAAAAAAATTATGTAACTTCTACAATTTTGTCCTCCCTTCTAAATTTAGATGAATTTTTGGGGAAAAAATCGTTCAAAATCTCAAACAAATCGACAGATGGATGTGCAAAATCTGACCCCACTGACGGCCGGACGGGTTGAAAATCTGACTTTGTCGTTGGTGGGGCGGGTAGAAATTTCCTTTCACCAAAGGAAAAGGCGGGCCGAGGGAGCGTGGTAGAATTAGAGGTGGCAATTAGGATCCAAATCCATGAATCCAATCCAATTCATCCACCATATTATCCGTCTAATCCAATCCATTTAAATCCAATCCATTTGATCCAAATCTAATTGGATTGGTGGATTCATAGATTGATCCATGAATTCAAATGGAAAATTATGGTTTAGTAGCTATAATTTTTATATTTTACATTTTGGTACCTAAAATTTATATTTCTATAAGAAAAATATCAATGGAAAATTACGTTTTGATACCTAAATTTTTTTGTTATGGCATTTTAGTACCTAAACTTTTCAAAATTTACATTTTAGTCCAAAGCTTGGATGTCATTTGGATTCATGGACCAATCCACCAATCCATTGGATCCAAATCATTTGATCCATGGATCCACCAGTCCATGAATCTGTCATAAACCAGTTGATCCCAATAACTCGAGTTGTTGGGAGAAGGTTATGCTGGATGTTATATCACACTCTAACACGCCCCCCCCCCCCCCCCAAACGAAAGTCAACTCATGGGCTTGAAATTTGCACAGACCCACCATACCTTGTGCTTTAATCAATTGTTAATATTGGGGGTCGTAGAGATTCGAACACACGACCACTTGGTCAAAACAACTCTGATACCATGTCATAAACCAGTTGATCCAATAACTCGAGTTGTTGGGAGAAGGTTATGTTGGATCTTATACCACACTCTAACAGTTGGCTTGGGGAGTAGTGGCCTGACGGGCTTGTGGGGAAGAATATCCCCTGTGGCCGGAGAAGGCCAGCAGCTGCTGAGGGTGATTATTTTGTTGCCACTGCGTAGAGAGACGACGTCGCCATAAGAGAAATCGCCGGTGCTGCCACGGCGAGACTACCCAGAATAAAACTCTGTAGGAACAGAGGTGTGGCGTGCTTGAGCTTTCAGGCCCGCCTCATATTCAACAAGAGAATCCAAGAGGTCTTCAATGGTGATTACGATACTCCGGGCACGAACAACGTAAAAAACTGTTCATAATCATCACCAAGTCCACGAAGACAATGAACTACGAGATCCAAATCAGAGACATGATCATCAACAAGAGCGAGTTCTGCCGCAATAAGCTTTAAATCATTGATATATGAAAGCACATCACGATCTCCCTTGATTGTGCTAGCTAACTTCCCTTTGAGATTAATTATGTGAGATTGAGAACGCCCGACATACAGTTTTTCGAGAATCGGCTAAGCTTTACGAGATGTTACCGCAGCAGAGACAAAGGAATACAAGGATTCCGAGATAGAACAACGAAGGGCGTGAAGGATAAGTTTATCTTGCCTGAACCAGCGACGATGTGCCGGATTAGGGCTGGTTATGTTGTTCTCTGTGATCGTTGTAGGAGGAACAGCACCAGTGCCATCGATGTAGCTAATAAGATCTAGCCCCATGAGTAAGGTCTCTAGCTGAGAGCGCCAAGAATTAAAGTTTGTTGGTGTGAGCTTCAACGACAATTGAGCTACGAGGTTGAAGGTGATAATGGAGTCCTCATTCACTGGTGGTGAAATTGCAGTAGAGACGGTAGAGCCGGTAGACCCAGACATGGCGCTGAGGAAGGAAGTTAACAGAAATGTGAGATTGCAATTGAATTGAGCTTAGCGGAACGTTGCCTGCGCTGATACCATGAAAGAGATATTTCCGAGAGAATATTATTTTGGAAAAACTGACTTGATTTACATTGATTGTTTACAGAATAGATATACAAGGGATGATAGGATTTGTAGCATTAGAAAGGACTCCACGTTCCACAAAGTTAGGAACAGAAGAGGAGTTGGAGAAACTTAGGTCACACAATTCGTGGGCCCAAGGCTCACGCTTCCGTTTAAGAGCGCCAAAGCGCGAATTCTATGAAAAACGGCTACAATTTGCGAATTACAATTTTTCAGAGCGCGAATTACTCCAGAAAGATCGCAAACTTTATTTTTCAAAGGAATTCGTTAATTTCTGAAACCAAAATATTTGAACTCTACATATCTACATTAAAACTAAACAGAGTGTTGACGATGAAGGTTCAAAGATTTTGCTTTGTACATCACTTATATGAGATATTTCCTTTGCATAAACAAAGTAAAACGACAGAAATTGTGGGCAAAGTAAAAACTATAAGAAAGAGACAAGGATTTGCTTCTTCATCAAAGAAAGGAATACATGCAGATGCAATGGAGATATGGAGATGATTGAGAAAGAAAAAAAATACAAATATACAATATTCTATTGCTTTTTAGATGAACAAGATTAAGGGTGACACAAGAACTCGGCAGTGTAAAGGATCTGGACGAGTGGCCGAAGAAGATTCTTGTTGCTGCTATTCTTTAAGACTCTGCAAAATTTGGATTCTTAAAGGGACAGTAAAATCGATCCAATTACAGGGGAGGGGCTGAATATATTGATTGAAAGAGGGTCAATGAGGTTGTGATGGGTCTGAACTTTGAAATTTTGCAGATCTATAGGAAGAAGAAGATACAGAGCGCATGAGAAGGTTGGGGGAAGAAGAAGACTATGAGAGAGAAGTAGAGGCTGATGGAGAAACTTGTGGTAGGTGGGAGGGTTTTTAAATGTACTTTTTTAGTTTTATTATTTTTTAAAGAAAAGTATTAAAAAGGGTAAGAGTTAGGATTTAATAGAAAATGCTTTGATGGCTCCATTCTTGTTATTCGGTAACTAACCTTCAACAAATATATACAATAATGTTTAATGTTTGATTGTATTTAAAATTCCCAATCAAAAATTTAACAAATAAAAAACGCCCAAAAATTTATTTTTTTTAGGTTGTGATAGTTTTATCAAGTATCTATTAGTATATTAATTAAGATAATATAATATAGACGTTTTTTTTACGCTCTCAAAATATAATTCTCGAAGAATAGACGCTCCCGCGCTCTCGCTCCTGCTCCACGAATTGATAAGCTAAGGAGTAACACGCCTAACAGATACAAACAAAAGAATAAAAATTCTTTTATTTGATTTTTATCTCTAATAGAATCCAATCTATTTGCCACCTCTAGGTGGAATGGACGTACAGGCTCTGTACACGTCTGGGCATTGGCTGGGATAAGATTTAATCTGAACCGATCCATGACCAGACCAGGTTTTCGACCCCACCGATTTTTCAGAAGAAGAAAACCACAAAATCTTACCTTCAATTGCAACAGCTGACTGACACGCCAAAACACAACACCAAACTGCGACCAAGTGTAATCGCAGTCCGGGAATGCAGTAACAGGCAAGTTCTATTATCAACCCGGGGTCTAGATCTACTGCTTACTCCGTGATTCTCTATTATCTAGCAAACTAATTCGAGTGATTGTTGTTTAAAGCAAAAGCAGTAAGAAAGCAGGAAATGGTTCGGTTTTCAAAAGCAGGAAAGAGTCACTCGGGAATGAGTCCCCCTAGCCCCTTAGTTAGGTTCAATTGTAATTCCCCTGGGTTGATTCACTGTTGATTAGACTGCGGAAGTTCCGACAGTAGCTTGGAATCTCTTAAGCTGACCAAGCCCTCTCAGTCTAACTACCCGGCAGACGACTAGTCTTCATCGGGATAGAAAGCTGAGGCTATGAACACAGAACTCCACTACTGGAATTGAATTCCAGTACAAAGCAGTAAACTGGCTAACTCTCGTATAGCCAACCTCCTACTATCGAATGAAGAGACTCTAACAACCTAATCAGATTCTATCTATCTCAAGTTGCAGCAGAAATCGAGAAAAGCTGATCAGACTCCAATCAATTCAATAAACATGCATCATTCGATTAAAATCAAACAGTAATATCATCCCAAGTTATTACAATCAAATCCATAACACAAGGAACTAGGGTTCTTCATACCCAAGTGAGAGAAAGGTTCTACTCCATAGAGAGAGAAAGGAAAACAGAAATCAGAGTAGTCATACTCATAAAGATGAGGAAAATCTGCTCTGGGATGTCAATCTTCACTCCTGGGGACGCAATCTGGGCTTCAATGGTGAGAAATCCACTCCAAAATAGCTCCTAGGGCTTGTTCTTCGCTCTTTCTCTCTTTAAAACTCTGTTTTTGCTCTAGAAACTCGAATACCTCTTCCTTGGCTCGAATCTGCCTCCAAAAACCCGACTCTGGGCGAATTACGGGCTGAATTATGACCGTAATCACGTCCTGCCCGTAATTCGCCCGAAAACGCACGTTTCAATTAAGCTGAAGGAGGAGGAGATACGCCCGTAATTTTCAAATTACCGCCAATATTTTCGGAATTACGGTCGTAATTCTTGGGGGTCTTGCCCGTAATTTTAGCACCGAGAAGAAATTCTGGGGAAAGGCTCGGCAATTGTTTTACGGGCATACCCTGACAAATTACGGCCGTAATTTTGCAGGGGCTGCCCGTAATTCCTTCTGTGAATCACCATCTGACCTCCAAATGACCCGAAACTTGCGCCTATGCACCTCTTTACTTGCTAGGACCTGAAATACGACAAAACAACACAACCTAGCGTAAAATAGGCCACGGAACAATCAATTTGAGCCAAAATGGACAGGAAACCAGAGTGAAAACACGTGCAAATACGATGCTATCAAATTCCCCCACACTTAACTGTTTGCTTGTCCCCAAGGAAACCAAGTACTACACAAGGTAAGCTCACATATTTCAATCAACAAACATTGGGGACAAGTCATAAAGGCACAGAACACGTGAATCATACTGGTTTTCAAACATCAACACATGAGCAACTTCAATAGCAACCTGGACAACCACCACAAAGGACATTCGAGTGCAGCAAAATCGAGCAACGGGAGAGTCTCCCTTCTGTTCACCAACCAACCCAGACTTGACTCAACCACTCACTCAAAACAGTCAACTCATGCATCCAACTCAAGACATCAGAACAGAGACCGAGCAATCTAGGTCCTCACCGGGGTACAAGAGTATAAAGAATATGAAAATGAATCACTCACTCTCGACCAGTGGGGTCAGGACAATTTAATGCGAAAAATGCGCATGCTATTTCTCTCAATCCCTAACATCTCTTCACCATGATGGCAGCCTCTAAATGCCAGAGTTCACATATAGGATGTCATCACTAACTAATCAGGAGGTCTTAGACACAGGTTCAAATGACTGGCTAGGGTCTTGGACATGGGGAAAAGGCCTTTTAGGTGGTGGAAGTATTCATAGCACAAGGTTCCACATTTCCAAACCCACACAATCACAGTCAAACAAACCGGTATTCCCTTTCTGCTATTCTGCAATACTCAACATCTCAAAAGCACAAGAGCGAAGGAGGCATATACATCAGCATTTCCAAGCCAGACTGCTAAGAAACACTACTTAATGGGCATTATTCAGATTTTTGGTAGTGGCTCAAAGGGGCTGACTAGAGGATATGACACATCAGGACAGTCAATTTGGGCGTGGGCTAATCCTATGCCCCCATCATCTTAGCTAGTGACAACGTGAATGCTACACATCATGGAAGAGGGATCTATCGCACAAGAAAGAAACGAGCAGGCTCAAATCTCACATGGCTACCTATATGCTCTATCTCACATTCTGATACCCTGAACTAGATGCATAAACGACTGTCAAGAACAAGTGATCAGATCAAGTCACAGTTGGTAAGCAAACAGTTGAAAAACTGAACCCCTACACAATTCTACTGCACATCTCAGTCCTCATCATCGGTTGTCCTAGTCACAAACAAGTTGTCATGCATTAATCCGAAAACCATTCAATTCATCAATCAAAACACAGTGCCAATATGATCAAACAGCAGTACTTGGAGCCCTCAAATCGTAAGATTCGGACAGCGGACTAGGCTCCAAGCACCCATATATACGTTCCAATAAATACAAAGAACCCCCCCACACTTAGATGCGACAGTGTCCTCAATGGAGCCGAGGGAAGGGGAACGATGTTACCGTGAAACAGTGGTCAGGAACGTTGACTGGATGGCGGACCAGTCAATAGCAGAGGACTGGACAAGGACCAGTCCGACGGGCACAGAGCTAGAACCAACAAAACACACACATGGGGTGAAAGAAAACATAGTTCCAAGTCAACAATCCACACAATGGGAACAAAAAATAAAAACCAAACACAATCTGGAGTCTAAGTTTGGAAAGATAGACAAAAGCCAAGCCCCAACTCGATGGGCTAGCAAAACCAGATCACAGCTCGTCGCCCCCATCGCCAGTGGGAGGCGGGTAGTAGTCTTCATGCCCCGGTGACGCCTCCCAAGGGTAGCTCACAGCAGCAGGATCCATGTTCCAGTAGCTCATCATGTAATGCTGAGCTGAAATGATGCGGCGGCAACCTTCGCGCTCACGGTCGAGGCGGTCGTTGAGGTGCTCCTGGCCAGCAAGGATCTGCTCGTTCTGGCGGGAAAGGGCTGCCAGCTGCTCGGCAATGTAGGTGGTGGGTGCGGCAGCAGACGGGCTGGCAGCGGATATGACAGCGCCAGGTGCAGAGGGGGTGGTCCGAGTCCTCGTCCGACGAGTGGTCCGACGAGCTGCATCATCACTCGCCTCGGGGGGCTCCTCACCCTCTGGTGCACGAGGAACAGGGCGAGGAAGGCCCCTGATCCAGAACGTTCCCGTCGCGCTCCAGTATCAGCTGGCGCCGGAGGGTTTCCCTGGAGAAGGGCGTCGCTTCCTGGATGAGAGTGAACCCGGAGAGGTCGATGTTGTAGTACCGGGCCAGGGCAGTGACCACCGGCCCACACGCTAGGGGTCGATTACACCGAGAAGCCTTGACAACGGTCCTGGCGATGAGAGAGGACAGATGGAGGTTGTCCACCTCGTGGCTCATGGAGTGCAGGCAATGCAGGGTGCGGAGCTGAAGATGACTGGTGGAGCCATCGCTGGGGGTGTAGGATTTCCCCAACAGCTGGTTAATGATGCGCCACTCTGGTCGCAGCTGAGTAGCCGTGGTGTGGCCCGGTGTGAAAACAGCTCCTGCAAACTCCGGGAGGCAGATCCTCTCGAAGAACTGCTGGTCCCGAAAGATGGGACTGTAGGGCTCTTCGTTTTCCAGGTGACAGGGGAATGGTGGAAGGAGCCCCAGTGCCCGACCAAAGTCATCATAGCTAAGGGAGTAAAACTCCCCTCCGAGTCGGAACTGGATGGCGTTGCCGTGCGCGCCCGCGTGGGTCCGGAAATGCTCGAAGGTGGAGTAGAACTCCTAGAGGAGCTCCTGATAAATCGGCTCAGCAAGGCAGAGGAGGCGGCGCCAAGAGAAAGCGCGGATGGCAGCCTCCATTGCCTCGCGAGCACCCAGCTCCTCGAAGACCCTCCAGTCGAGGTAATGGTGCTGAACGACTTTGCTGCGTCGGATGTCCCGCAAAGTCTTCCTCTGGTCGGCGTCGACCATGTTCAAGTACAAGTTCATTTTCCTACAGCCACAAAACAGTAGAAACCCAACAACATACATGGAAATTCGTCAATGGTGAGGTCTTAATCATTCCCACCCGGGGCCCTCGAATCATAAATTCGGACAGTGGACTAGGCCCCGAGAAAGGAAAAACTGTCACAACCAATCACAATCATTCACCATTCAAGCTCAAACACACTTGGAGCCCTCGGGTTGTAAACCCGGACAGCAAATTAGGCTCCAAGCGAGACAACCACAACTCATGTTACTCAGTAGGCCAACCAAAAGATGAACAAACAAAGCAAGCAACAATGTAGGCCTACCGAATTAATTAAAGCACAAACCAATTCCCGAAATTCCTCACTAAACCCACAATATCAATCCTCCACAAATGACAAGTAAAAATAGAGAAGCACACCTGGAGGCACAAGAAGATATCGTGGGGAAGGTGAGGGAAGACCGAGAGACCACAAAAATCGCCGGGAAACTCGCTGGAGGCTCGCCGGAGTTTCGTCGCCGGCGACTTCACTGGAGCCAAACTGACCCAAAACTTTGGGGAATGAAGCCCCAAGTACCAGGAACGCGGTGGTGGTCGCGGTTTCTCGATCGGAGGTTCGAGGAGAGAGATCGGGCCGGAAGAACACCGAAGGGTCGCGGTTTTCCGGCGACCCAAACCACCACGAAACTCAACCCCACTGGTATAGACTTGTGGGCGCCGACGAGAGGAGCACGGGGGTGGTCTCGGAATTCAATTTGGACCTCCGGTGAGTGAGATATGGCCGGAAAACCACCGGAGAAGAGAGTGGTTCGAGTTTCCGGTGAGAGAAGAGAGAATTTGGTCTGAAAAAATGGGGGAGAGAGAGGGGGGGACGCGGCCGAGCACTTTTTAAACTGGTCTCGGGGGTAATTACGGGCAGGATTACGGTCGTAATTACCTCCTGGCCTGCCCGTAATTTTATGGGCGAGAGCACTCTGCCCCCTCGAATTACGGGCAGAGGGAAGGCGAATTACGGCCGTAATTCTTCCCCCCTTGCCCGTAATTTCTATGCCGAGCCTGTTTTCCTCTTCTGAATTAATTACGGGCAAAGGGTAGATGGATTACGACCGTAATTTGTCCCCCCATGCCCGTAATTTCATCACCGAGGGCCCTTTTTCTCCAGTTTTTGAGCTGCAAATTCGAACATCCAAACCCAAACGTGCCCCGGTTCAAAAAATACACCACCATAGACCAAAATAGACCATCTGGGGCACAAGAAACATTCCAGAAAGACTCCAGACAGACTCAATGACTCGAAAACGACAAAAATTAAAAAGGAAAAAGGATAAAAATGCAAACCGTGGTGGGGTTGCCTCCCCACAAGCGCTTCTTTACCGTCTTTTAGCTGGACGCCAGTAGAAGAACTAAGGGTCCTCGAGCTTGATCAGCAGCTCTGCGCGCTCGACAGCACCTCCCAAATGCAACTTGAGGAGATGGCCATTCACCTTGAATGGCTCGGTTTGAGCATTGCTGATCTCCACCGCACCGTGCGGGAAAACTTGGGTGACCGTGAAGGGACCCGACCACCTCGAACGGAGCTTGCCCGAAAAGAGTTTCAGGCGTGCATTGAAGAGCAGAACACGATCACCTACCTGAAAATCCTTCGGGCCCCTCAACCTAGCGTCGTGGAGACGCTTGGTGCGCTCTTTGTAGAGCAGGGTGTTCTCGTAGGCGTGGTAACGCCACTCCTCCAACTCCAGCAGCTGCAACTTACGTTCTGTACCTGCAACACTCAAATCCAGGTTTAGCAGCTTAATGGCCCAGAAGGCCTTGTGCTCTAGCTCTACCGGAAAATGGCACGCCTTCCCATAGACAAGCATATAGGGAGAAGTCCCAATCGGATTTTTATAGGCAGTCCTATACGCCCAGAGAGCATCATCGAGCTTGGTGGACCAATCCTTGCGGGACTGATCCACCGTCTTTTCAATTATCCGTTTTAACTCCCGGTTCGTCAGCTCGGCCTGCCCATTTGACTGGGAATGGTAGGCCACCGACACCTGATGCTTAACGCCATAGCGAGAGAGGAGTTTAGTGAATTGCCCTTGAAAATGGGTTCCTCTATCACTAATAATGGCTCGAGGTGTCCCGAACCGGGAGAACAACTGCTTCAGAAATGAGCAGACCCGTCTTGCATCATCGGTGGGCATGGCTTGAGCTTCTGCCCGCCTCGAGACGTAGTCCACTGCAACCAATATGTACAGATTGCCAAAAGATGGAGGGAATGGGCACATGAAATCGATACCCCAAACATCAAAAATTTCACAAATAACAGAGATATGTTGGGGCATCTCATCCCGGGCAGAAATGTTACCTGACCTTTGGCAGCGGTCGCACTGTCGTGCGAAGGTGTCTGCATCCTTGAAGAGCGAGGGCCAATAGAAGCCCGACTGTAGCACCTTCCGCGCCGTGCGGTTTCCTCCATGATGACCTCCAGTAGGTCCCTCGTGACATTGAGACAGGATGTCTCCCATCTCATGCTCCATGACACAGCGCCGGATCACGCCATCTGCTCCGATTCTGAAGAGGTAAGGATCCTACCAGAAGTAGTACTTCAGATCGGAGAAGAACTTGCGCTTCGCATGAGTAGCCATCCCCTTGGGTAACTGCTTGCCCACCAGATAATTGGCAAAGTCAGAATACCAAGGGGCCACGCTGTCCACCAGTGTCATCGCCAGCAATCGCTCGCCCGGGAAGGAGTCGTCGATCTCCTCCACGAAGTTGTCCACCGGAGGGGCTTCCAACCGTGAGAGATGATCTGCAGCAACATTCTCGGCTCCTTTCTTGTCCCGGATCTCGATATCAAACTCCTGCAGCAGCAGGATCCATCGGATGAGCCTAGGCTTTGCATCAGCCTTGCTCATCAGGTAGCGAATCGCCGAGTGGTCAGTGTAGACCACCACATGGGAGAGCACCAGATAGGGTCGGAACTTGTCAAACGCATACACCACAGCGAAGAGCTCCTTCTCTGTGGTGGTGTAGTTCTCCTGTGCATCGTTCAAGGTCTTGGACGCGTAGTAGATGGGCTGGAAGTGCTTCTCGCGTCTCTAACCCAGAACTGCTCCGACTGCATAGTCACTCGCATCGCACATCAGCTCAAAAGGAAGAGACCAGTCAGGAGTCACCATGATAGGTGCATGGGTAAGCTTCTCCTTCAGAGTCTCAAATGCAGCCGTGCACTCGGGAGTGAACTGGAATGGTGCATCCTTCTCCAGCAGCTTGGTCAAAGGCAGGGCAATCTTCGAAAAATCTTTGATGAAGCGCCGGTAAAAGCCTGCATGACCCAGAAAGCTGCGAATCCCCTTCACAGAAATAGGAGGGGGTAACTGACTGATCGTCTCAATCTTCACGCGATCCACCTTGATTCCCTGCTTGGAGATCTTGTGCCCGAGCACAATACCCTCACGAACCATGAAATGGCACTTCTCCCAGCTGAGTGCCAAATTAGTCTCCTCGCACCTCTTTAGAACGAGTTCCAGGTTATGGAGACAGTGAGTGAAGGAGTCTCCATATATCGAGAAATCATCCATGAAGACTTCCATGATCTCTCCAACCAGTCGGTCGAAGATCGCCAGCATGCATCTCTGGAAGGTCGCCGGTGCATTACACAGCCCAAATGGAATCCTCCGGTAAGCAAAAGTGCCGAAGGGGCAAGTGAATGTGGTCTTCGCCTGATCCTCTGGTGCAATAGGAATCTGGAAGTAACCAGACATGCCATCCAGGAAGCAATAGAACTCATGGCCAGCCAACCTCTCCAGCATCTGATCAATGAAAGGTAGGGGAAAATGTTCTTTCCTGGTGGCGTCGTTCAGGCGCCGGTAATCGATGCAGACTCTCCAACCGGTCACGGTCCGCATCGGGATCAGCTCCTTCTTCTCATTCGGGACCACAGTCATCCCGCCTTTCTTCGGGACCACCTGAGTGGGGCTGACCCACTTGCTATCAGATATAGCAAAGATGATCCCTGCATCCATGAGCTTCACAATCTCTGCCCGGACCACTGCCTCCAAGTTAGGAGACAATCTCCTCTGTGGCTGCCTGACTGGCTTAACCTCATCCTCCATCAAAATTCTGTGGGAGCAGCTGGGCTAATGCCTCTGATGTCGGTGATCTTCCATGCCATGGCCCGGGCATACTTCTGCAGCAGAGCCACCAGCCTGCTCTTCTGCTCGGGCGTCAAATCCGAGCTAATAATAACTGGGAGCTTATTCCCCTCCCGGAGAAATGCATACTCCAGGTGAGATGGGAGGGGTTTAAGCTCCAGCTCTGGTGGCTCCTCCAATGATGTAGCGAGCCGGGGCGAGATGGGGATCGGCTTGAATGGTATCTCTCGCCCCTCGCTCGCAGCCTCGTCCAGCTTCGCAAGCTGCTCCTCCAGGTGCATATCCTGTGATGCCTGTTCCCCTAGCAAAAGACAACGCTCAAGGAAATCATCAGTACCCGCACTCGTGATGGCGAGTGCGGTCTCAAAATCAGCAACAACATCACAGTAATCTAGATCATCATGGAGCTGGGGGGTGTTTCATATTATCAGAAACAGAGAAGGTGATTTGTTCACCCCCAGCTCTTAAAATCAGTTTTCCATCATTAACATCAATCAGCGCCTTGGCGGTGGCGAGAAAAGGTCTACCCAGTATCAATGGTACATCAACATCCTCATTTATGTCCAAAATCACAAAATCAACAGGATATGAAAATGGCCCTACTGCAACTATCAAGTCCTCTGTTATACCCCCTAGGATGCACAATAGATCTATCAGCAAGCTGGATGCTCATCCTAGTATTACTGGGTTCACCTAGGCCTAGCTTCTTAAACAGTGAATATGGCATGACATTTATGCTAGCGCCTAAATCCGCCAAGGACTTCCCTACATGCAAACTACCAATCATGCAAGGGATAGTGAAACTTCCTGGGTCTTTTCGCTTCTCTGGTAGTTTGTTCTGCAGGATGGCAGAACACTCCTCGTTTAGCATCACCGTGGACAACTCCCCAAGCTTCCTCTTGTTGGTGAGGAGAACCTTCATGAACTTGGCATACTTGGGCATCTTCGATAATACCTCCACGAAGGGCATGCTAATATTCACCTGCTTCAGCATTGCCATGAATTTGGCAAACTCAGTCTCCAGTCGGTCCTTGTGCAACCGAGTAGGAAAGGGAAGCTGTGGTACATACTCCTTCACCACTGGTTGCGGTTTAGGAGCAGGCACCTCAACCTCCTTCTCCATTTCTTCCTGATTAGCTGGAAGTGCCGAAGCAGGGGTCTCTCTCTCTACTGCCCGAACAGGTGGATCGGCAGTCACCTTGCCACTCCTGGTTGTGATGGCATTGCAGTTGGCATTCGGATCCTGCGGGTGAGGGATGGTCTGACCAGGCAAGGTACCTGGAGTCCTCTGAGCAACAGCCTAGGCAACACTCCCAAGCTGGGTCTGTATATCTCGCAGCACCGCCTGCGTGTTTCTCTGACCAGCTTCTAGCTCCAGGAATTTGCTTGAAGCTTTCTCCATGAACTGCTCGATGTTATTGAACTTATTTGCGCTGGAGGTGGCCAGAGAACCCACCAAATCTCTCAATTCCGCCATCTGGTCACTCTGTACTGGGGCTGCTGGTGCTGCCCCTGTCTGCTGAAATGGTCGCACCTGTGACAGAGGTGGACCTAGCCCCTGTCTGGGCTGGTAGAGTGGCTGCTGCGGCTGCTGAAATTTCCCCTGCCTGGGCTGGTATGGAGGCCTCTGAAAACCGGGTGGTCCCTGGGGAGCTGGTGGTCTGGGATTTGGCCCAGCCCAAGAAAAGATAGGATGCTGGCGCCACCCCTCGCTATAGGTGTTGCTGTAGGGGTCGAAGCGCCTGGCATTCCCGATGAAGTCCACCTGCTCCTGGGGAGTAGACGATTCCCTCGTCGTCTGACAGTCCTCTACGGTGTGATGAGAGCTCTCACACCACTGGTAGTGCATCGCCTGCGGCTGTCCTGTACCTGCAATCAAACCAGAACGATCGATAGCTGAAACCAGCTTCGATACCACCTGCACCAAATCAGATGACTGGGTGCCCACAGCATGCACACCCCGTCCTGGTGCTCGTCTCGATCTCCTGGCAGTGCACCAATCGTACCCGTTCTCCGCCATCTCCTCAAAGAGTTGATTCAGCTGTGGCGGGGTTTTTGTCAGCATGTTCCTGCCACAAACCGAATCAATCAGCTGCTTGTCCTCCGGGAAGAGGGCGTGATAGAAGGTGCCCACCTTGAAAGCATCATTGAAACCATGATTGGGACACCTGAGAAAGAGACTGGTGTATCTCTCCCAAGCATCCCTGATGGTCTCATCCTCATCCTGAGCAAAATGTGTGATTTGCTTCTGCAGGTCAGCTGTCTTGGATGGAGGATGGTAGCGGGTGAGGAACTTGTCCGCCAGGTTGGCGAACGTGGTGATAGAGCCCGGAGGTCGAGTGTCTAGCCACTCCTTGGCTTGCCCTTCCAGAGTGAATGGGAAGTACCTCAGCTGGATGGCATCTGCCGGTACCCCACTGATCTTGATTCCATCGATGAGCTCGTGGAATCGCCTGAGATGTGATCGGGGGCACTCTCCCTCCTTACCACGGAACACCACTGAACCGCGCAGCATGGTGATTACTGATGTGCTCACCTCAAAATTGTTGGCTGGGACATGAGGGTGTTGAATGGGTGACCTCATATCCGCAGCTCTAGTGGTCCAGTAGGATCCCATGGTCTGCTCCTCTAGATTGATCACATCATGGTTCTGTGGATCAGCCATCTCTTCTTCTTCTTCGATCTGCAGCTGTGATAGCTCCTCCTCCGCAGCCAGTCGCGCCTTTTGAGCCCGCTTGAAGTTCCTGCAAGTTCGTTCAAGCTCCTGGTCTACTGGTAGTAGTTCTCCCGACTGGCTACGGGTCATGCACTACCTACACACAATCAGCAGAAGCAACCCGTGAAGGCACACAGGTGGAAGAGATAAAATGCAGTAAATAAAAAGCTAGAGTAACAAATTCTCACGTTTCCCCAATAACCTAGAGGGTTCCCCGGCAACGGCGCCAAAAACTTGACACGCCAAAACACAACACCAAACTGCGACCAAGTGTAATCGCAGTCCGGGAATGCAGTAACAGGCAAGTTCTATTATCAACCCGGGGTCTAGATCTACTGCTTACTCCGTGATTCTCTATTATCTAGCAAACTAATTCGAGTGATTGTTGTTTAAAGCAAAAGCAGTAAGAAAGCAGGAAATGGTTCGGTTTTCAAAAGCAGGAAAGAGTCACTCGGGAATGAGTCCCCCTAGCCCCTTAGTTAGGTTCAATTGTAATTCCCCTGGGTTGATTCACTGTTGATTCGACTGCGGAAGTTCCGACAGTAGCTTGGAATCTCTTAAGCTGACCAAGCCCTCTCAGTCTAACTACCCGGCAGACGACTAGTCTTCACCGGGATAGAAAGCTGAGGCTATGAACACAGAACTCCACTACTGGAATTGAATTCCAGTACAAAGCAGTAAACTGGCTAACTCTCGTATAGCCAACCTCCTACTATCGAATGAAGAGGCTCTAACAACCTAATCAGATTCTATCTATCTCAAGTTGCAGCAGAAATCGAGAAAAGCTGATCAGACTCCAATCAATTCAATAAACATGCATCATTCGATTAAAATCAAACAGTAATATCATCCCAAGTTATTACAATCAAATCCCTAACACAAGGAACTAGGGTTCTTCATACCCAAGTGAGAGAAAGGTTCTACTCCATAGAGAGAGAAAGGAAAACAGAAATCAGAGTAGTCATACTCATAAAGATGAGGAAAATCTGCTCTGGGATGTCAATCTTCACTCCTGGGGATGCAATCTGGGCTTCAATGGTGAGAAATCCACTCCAAAATAGCTCCTAGGGTTTGTTCTTCGCTCTTTCTCTCTCTAAAACTCTGTTTTTGCTCTAGAAACTCGAATACCTCTTCCTTGGCTCGAATCTGCCTCCAAAAACCCGACTCTGGGCGAATTACGGGCTGAATTACGGCCGTAATCACGTCCTGCCCGTAATTCGCCCCAAAACGCACGTTTCAATTAAGCTGAATGAGGAGGAGATACGCCCGTAATTTCCAAATTACCGCCAGTATTTTCAGAATTACGGTCGTAATTCTTGGGGGTCTTGCCCGTAATTTTAGCACCGAGAAGAAATTCTGGGGAAAGGCTCGGCAATTGTTTTACGGGCATACCCTGACAAATTACGGTCATAATTTTGCAGGGGCTGCCCGTAATTCCTTCTGTGAATCACCATCTGACCTCCAAATGACTCGAAACTTGCGCCTATGCACCTCTTTACTTGCTAGGACCTGAAATACGACAAAACAACACAACCTAGCGTAAAATAGGCCACGGAACAATCAATTTGAGCCAAAATGGACAGGAAACCAGAGTGAAAACACGTGCAAATACGATGCTATCACTGACTGTAATGGCTACCGAGATTGATGAAGGTTGTGGTTTGGTGATTCTCATTGGAGTCCGAGGAATACTTTCCAAAGAAGAAGAATATTGATGGTTTTTGTGTTGTGTGGTGTTTGATTTTAATTATTTTTTTGTTGATATTTGTGTTCCTATTGAAGAGAAAGCAATTATATGGGTTTTGAACCATAAATTATAACAAGGACAATAGGATAAGTTTGCTATGCTTTAGTGCCATAAATATGAATTAATTTAGGGAGACAAAAAATAACTCTATATTTCTAACTTTCTGTTTGGGGCTATGCCCCTAGTCCATGGACTACCTCTACCCCTGTGTGTAAACCGGATTTGCTAACTTTAAGTTAGAATAAGAGAACCAATTATTTCGACTATAAAACTAGTCTCGTTTATACTGAATGATGAAACCACCTAATTTTCTATGTCGATCTCGATTATGTTACTTACCAATATAGTTACGATTGTCATCGATATGATCCAACTAACTTAAATATGCTACAATCGGCTTTCCCTAGCTAATACCGATCGGGCATAAATATACGCAATCAAAAGCCGCCTATGAGATCCATTTGTTTTAAAAAAAAAAGTTATGAGATCCATTTGCTTTTTTAAAAAGATGAGATCAAATTTTGCTTCATCCGCACCTTAATCAACAATAGCTTAGTTTGGCCCTGCAGTAGCTTTTGCAGAAGCAGTTTCTGGCTGGAGCTTTTAGATAAGTACTTTAAAAAAAAAAAACAGTTGAGTGTTTGGCTGTAAATCTATTAGAAGTGCTTTTAATATGAGAGGTGTAAAATGACTATAAAAGACTTATAATATAAAATATGAATAAAAATTATAAATGATAAAAAGTAGTCAAAATGGATCTTGTTAGATTTCTTTTATATTAAATAATATGATTTCATAATTTATTTTATTTTTAAAATGATATAAATGAATTAAAATGATATTTTTTAAATAAAAATTAAAATATGATAAGGATAATCTTGTATTTTCAAAACAGCTTTTCGTAGAAGCTCATAATCAGATTTTCTGCTTTTATGTTATACAAAAAGCGTTTTTCAGCTTTTTAAAAGCTTTTAGAGGTGTTTAGCCCTACTTCAGCTTTTGAAACCAAAAAAATATTTCTAAAAGTCGGGCCAAACATAGGCCATATACTATACTAAATATGGTTTGGCATGACTATAATTAATAAAATTGCGTATTAAAACAAAATTCTGCGACGATTCAAAATAGTGGATCTTTCTACTGCTCATGTACAAGAATCATTAATTAAATGATCAAAAAATTATAACGCGAGGATCCGACAGTAAATTTAATTTATTACCATACGTAACTAGCTAGTAGTGATAAATTTGTTCTAAATGATCGACTACGAGTCTACGACAGGTTCTCAATAGGTCAAAAGCGTGTATAAACCTTACCAATTACCATATCACTTTAAGATGATAATCATAAAGTGTATTAATGATTTTAGCAAATATATAATTAGGAAAGTTGTTAGAAATGAATGACTTTTTCCCCAAAGTTTATTGTAGTCTCAAATAACACACGCCTACACATTCCATCGGGATTAGATAGCGTCACAACCCTCATAGGGGTTGTGATTTTCACTTCCTCTTTCGCAGCCATTAGATCCACCCTCTCTCTTGCTTTTTCAAATTAATGGTTTAGATTAAATGAAGGGTATTTTTGGAAGAGAAAAACTTACCACACAGGATCCTTTCTCATTTTCTATATAATCCGATTTCCAAAAAAAAAAACTCTTCCTCTCTCCCCTCTCTCTTCCCTCTCCCGAGAACCCTAACTGCTCTGTCTCTCCCTCCCGTTGTCGGCGCCGCCGCTGCCGCCGCCCCCTCCCGTCGCCACCGTCGTCGTCTTTCCCTCCCGTCGCCACCGCCGCCATCTCTCCCTCCCGCCGCAGCCGTCGCGTCCTCCGCCTCCCACCATCGTAGCCCTCTCTCCTCCCTCCAACTCCTGTCACCGCCATCTCTCTCCCGCCGTCCTCCTCTGCCGCCGCCGCGAGGTAACGACCTCTCCCCTTCCTTCTCCTTTCCTCATTCCTTAATTTTTTTCCTGATCTGAGATTTTTCAGATTCCAGATCTTGTTTTTTTTTATGTTTTTTGCAGTGGTACTGATTTCTGTCTAGTGGTACGTTACCAGTGGTAGTGGTAACGTACCAGTACTCAGTGGTAGCGGTACCTGTGAGTAGTGGTACTGATTTCTGTCTAGTGGTACGCTACCAGTGTAGTGGTATCGTACCACTATTCACCGGTAGCGGTACCAGTGGTAGTGGTAGCGTACCACTACTCACTGGTAGCGGTACGAGTGGTATTTGTAGCGTACCACTACCACTAGTACGTACCACTACTACTGGTAGCGTACCACTAGATGAAAATCAGTACCACTAGCACACTGACGGGGTTGTTTTTTTGCAGTTGGCCGGAGCGAGTCTGATTGGAGGATTTCACTGGAAAAATTCGTCGGCCAGAGAAACTTTGGCGGTCGGAGTGAAGAGGTTGCTGGAAAAGAGAGAGAGAGACATAAGCGTATTAATTATAGGATTTAAATTAAAAAAGTATTTAATTTGGGTTTTTAATTCCCAATCTGTAATTAATACAAAAATAAATAAGTAATAAATTCTGTTTTTTTTTTTCATACCCAAATTACCCTTGGATGTGAATCTCACATCCCTCTTATGGGATGTGACGGTAACTCATCCCATTCCGTCATGTCGGTCGAACAAGAGAGTGGGTTACCGTCCTTGATACTATATTTTTTTTATAGATAATTCGTCTTAATTATTTGATATGCTATTATACGATCTGATGACAGAACACATTCTAATTAATAAGAGTAATTAGCTTTTTAACAATGTGTAAATTAATTATGACTTATCTAAAAAAAAAGAAATTTTATTAGTTTTTTCTTCTATACATAGCAAACCCTCTCATAACATATAAATACGCATTTGAGAGTAGATACAGAAAGAAAAGTGTTATGAAACTAATGAAAATATAAACAACTACAAGAGAAGATTAGAGAGGAAAAGACACAAGAGAAGAGAGGGGAAGAGTTTTTCTTATTCATTCTTCCTTAGTACAAGGAGATCATCTATTTATAGGCACATATCACATAACCTCTACATTCTTACAATCAATATACATGAATGTGAGAATGAATGTGAAATAGAAATGGGGTGGGGGGGTTACATGTAACACCCAATTGTGCAACTAATGTGTCATATGGAGAAATAAATATAAGGAGATGAGTTACATAGAACTTGTAACATACCATGGAGCATCTAATGTTGGTCATCCATAATAATAATAATATTTTCATAACACTCCCCCTTGGATGACCATTAGACATGAATATGCCTCGTTAAAACCTTACTAGGAAAAACCCTGTGGGATAAAATCCTAGTGAAGGAAAAAGAGTACATAATCATCATAATACGCTATCTGAATCTGCCTCGTTAAAAACCTTACCAGGAAAACCCAGTGGGAAAAACCATGGTTAAGGAAAAAAGAGTGCAGTGCGTATATGATCCCCCTCATGACAACATCAAAGTATAGTGTTGTGAACAAATCTTTCAAATCTTCTCATGATAAGCTTCTTAGTGAACAAATCTTCTAGATTGTCACTTTATGCATTATCCATTAGGACCATTTTCTTCATACATGATCTTCAATATCATTTTTTATGAAGAGAATCCACAACTACAAGTCATTTAGACGTGTTGAATCACAAATCTTAACCAAACAATTCATAACAAGTCTCATGAATTGTTGACCATTGTGCATGATCAGTTGCTATTGTGATTTCTTTGGAATCTCCATGAGATACTTGTACGACCATAGGTAAACAAATTACTCATCTATGATCCTCATCGTTACCTATAGTAACGAAGTATAGCGAGATACATTTTCGCTCTAACGACATTAACATACGGTACTTCAGGACCTAATAATTCACTTTTATCTCAATGCCTAAATTGATCTTTGTTCACTTCTAGTGACCATGTGATCATTAAGCTGTTGAACATATGCAATTTTTTCCATACAAAATTGTCCTTTCACCTTTCCGACATTGTCGTACTGATTCAAAAAGGATATTAAATCCTTAATGTTCAATTTTCTTTCTTTAAGCAATCCATGTTGCATGAAACTCTTCTGAAGTTTAATTTTCTTTCATCAAGCAAAACATGCTTTATGAAGCTCTTCTGGAGTTCATATCAACTAAAAGATATGAGATCATTATAAAATAATTTCTCGACTTTTTTCTTCCAAATAACTATAAAACTTAGCTAACACAATTGTATGCAAACAATTACTTCATACCACACGGTCACAAGCAAAAGGCACGTCATACACACAATATCACTTAACCAAACCATATTCATAAATCAAACTCATAACTAAAACCACAATATCACGCACATAAGCCTATATGTCATTACACAATCACACATGCCAAATGCAAATGATCTAATGCACTTTATTCGATTTTAATCACGCAAGACTTATTCGACCACTTCCTTTAGTAGATATTCACTTAGATGAATATACCATATTCATCCATTTTATCTCAATCCATACAAGGGATTGTTTTATCGATCGATATTGTTCTCGAGAACTTCACATGTTTGCTTCTGACAAACTAATCCTTCAGGGAGTTTCGTATAAATATCATTATCAAGGGATCCATACAAATAGGCTATCACAATATCGACCAAATGCAAATTTCATGCTTTTTGAACTGCCAAACTATTTAAATTGCACAACATAGTTGCATCCACCACAAGAGAGTATGTCTCTTCATAATTGATGTCAGGTTTCTACCAGAAACCTCTCACGAGAAATTGTATTATATCTCTCGCAATTTCCATACGCATTTGCACAAAACCTATTTGTATCCCGTTAGTTTTACATCTTCAGGTGTAAGGACTTCTGGTCCAAAACTTATACCAAATAGCCTAATGCTTTCTTTTATATTGGCCAATATATATTCCTTTGCATGCATCAATAGACTTTTACTTTTGATCCTCTTTGTATCTATCACGTTCAGTGCTGCAGCATAATCAAAACCCTTGTCGACAATAAATACACTTCGGTTCCAACTTTTTTCATATAAGCCAATTAATTGAGATCTCTTCATTTTAAAACGTTCAGGTACCTACTATTCTTCTGGAACTATGATCTCAATTTTATGACTTGATTCTTCTAGAGCTATTTTATCCTCGAGTTTACCATCTTAATTTATAGCTCCTTCCTTTCTCGAGGATTTTTATCCTTGGAACCGATTGGTCTATCACGCTTCATACGCTCGTTTAGACTCATTAGATTATCCAATATGGACATCAATTTGTATTGGAGCATTCACAACTGGGCATTTGACATAATCACTCCTTTTAGTGAGTAAAAAGGCGTTTGGCAATCAATACGTTTTTTTCCTCCATGAATCACCATATGAACTTCAGGTTCATGTTTCTTCGTTTGAGGATCAAAATGAGATGATGATTCCAACTCACATCTATGCCCTAGTGTTTACTTTTCTCCCCCTTAACGTTCGAAAAGTAATTCATCAAAATGATGATATTAGCAAAAAGAGTCATGAACAAATCTCTCATTGCAATGGACACCATGTCCAACATAAGTTCTCATGGAACTCATAACGTGTTGTGGTGGATCAATTGGGATGTATTCTGCACACCCAAATTTTCTAGCATTTTAAATGTTTGGTCCCTGGCCAAAACCATTTGTATGAAAGGGGAGAACTTATGATAACTTGTTGGCTTCATGCGAATTAATGATATCATATGCCTCGATAAGAGATCGATAGACTTAGTTTGTTCTCATAAGAGAAGTTCTGTTTGATTGGATAATCATCAAAATATATCCATCATTCGGCAACTAATCTCGCAAACATCAGGTTGCATTTAGATAACAGACATATATGATGATATAGTTGATGAATCAACCAAAATCATAAAATTCATATATGATTTGCACGGTGAGTGTATTTTTCTGCATACACTTTTATAAAATCTCAACAAATTCAATTATTTTCACGAGTATATTCTCCTCGAGACCATGTATCACATAATCAATCTTTTGATTGATGAATTCTCTGAACTCTCACTTAATTTCCGTATGATATCTCAATCATTTTTGCATCTGTATCCGGGATGGTATGACCGGACATGCCAAAATAAAAAGTTATCTGATCTTGCAAACTTCTGGTTTACACCTTCATATGTACTAATATACATGTAGTACAAATTTCTCCAGTGAAGTATATGTTCTCTTATAACACATTTCTGATGCAATATAAATTATGATATTCTTTTCTGCGAATATCTTCATAATTCGGTAATGCATCTTCAACTGAGAGTTTAGTTCATTCACGTCTCAAAACATTAGCTCTTCTGGAGCTTTCACATACTCTTGTACTACATTTTGGTCATTAGGCACCTTTTGATTTCGGTGAACTATTGTAAGCGCATATACATAGTGATAAGAATATTTACATACTATTAATATCACCAATATATTGTTTAGTTACTTCAAGTAACAAAACACAATCTCTTCCGAAGCTTTTGATTACTTTCATACTATATGATATAATACCAGTATTGACTTTTGCAAATATTCAATTCTATACAAAAACATACAAAATAATAATAATAATAATAATAATAATAATAATAATAACAACATATATGTGTTTCATAACACATTTCGGCATACGAAGATTACAGAATATGATCATGACTTTTGCTACATGAATTATCATCCTCATTTATAATTATTTTATTTTTCACTTCCGGTGAAAAGAAACATTTGCTAATTGTCATTATCCAAACTTCCCATGTATTTTTCCATTGCAATGGTAACTCATATTCCGACATTTTTGTTACAAGATTCACATATATAAAATAAGTTCATAAAATTATATGAACAAATAACAAGATCAAATAATCTCTCAAAGACATTGAGATAGATAAACATACTAACAAGAAATGACATGAAAATTTGTATACCTTGATCGTGTTGTGATCTTACTCAAGTATATTTGATTCTGTAGAGAGACAATTACCAACCATGACTTTGGCAGAGCTTCGTGCTGATAACGTGTTATGAAACTAATGAAAATATAAACAACTACAAGAGAAGATTAGAGAGGAAAAGACACAAGAGAAGAGAGGGGAAGAGTTTTTCTTATTCATTCTTCCTTAGTACAAGGAGATCATCTATTTATAGGCACATATCACATAACCTCTACATTCTTACAATCAATATACATGAATGTGAGAATGAATGTGAAATAGAAATGGGGTGGGGGGGTTACATGTAACACCCAATTGTGCAACTAATGTGTCATATGGAGAAATAAATATAAGGAGATGAGTTACATAGAACTTGTAACATACCATGGAGCATCTAATGTTGGTCATCCATAATAATAATAATATTTTCATAACAAAAAGAGTATTTTCCAAACATCTCTAATTTTCTACACAAATCAAGAACGTTAAGAGACAGTATCACAACACTACAAGAAAAATGGCTTATAGAGACAATGAAAATGTGTCTCTATTGAATACCCATTTGTCTCTATATTCTTTTAGATGCAAATATCACATTTGTCTCCTCTAGAGCTAGATTTATAGAGACAGAAATGGAGACAAATATTATTTCACTAATTGAGAAAACAACATCTAATATTTTAGTCTCCAAAGACTCTTTTTAGAGATGATTATTTAGTCTCTATATGCACATTAGGGACATAAATATTTGTTTCCGATTTCTTCTTTAGAAACATATTCTTTTGTCTCTAATATTAGTTGGCGACACAAATATTTGTCACCAATTCGAAGTTTAGAATCAAAATCATTTGTTCTTAATATTAGTCATTCGAGACTATTACATTTGCCTCAAAATATTTCTTCACCATAAAATGTATTGTCAATTTCATTACTACTAGATTGCATTTCCTTGCATTCTGCATAGGGATGACACGAAATACGAAATTAATGGTCATTAAGAGCAACTACAAGACTCAATGACAAGAAATTTAAGTTCATTGAGAGCAACTTTATGAAGCAATTCAACCAATAATATTTCACAATACATACAACAAAGTAGCGTGTAGAAATATTTGATGGTCAAGAGAACGCTTACAATCCGTGTACATAGGTGTCTAGTACATTCATAACTATATAAGATCATAATAATACGATACTATACAAAAACCGCAATAGATACATAAAGGATCTACAAAACTCATTGCTCGATCATCCAAAAGTTAATCCGTTCAGGGTAGGGTCGGGTGGATTTTGACCATAAAATGCACCCACCCGCGCTTAAACGGATTGATAATTTTTAACCCACCACCCACCCACATTTAGTCTCGGGTTGGGTCGGGCGGATGGTGGATGATTTGGGTGGGTTTGTGGGTTCACCCACATCACAATGTATATAATATAAAGGAGTCAACTTGACATGGTAATAGGCGAAGAGAGTTATCTGGGGAAACAAGAAGATGAAATAGGGCAAAAAAATGTCGAATTAGTTCTTAAAATGATAGAAATTCTATTATGAAAGAGTTTTCTACAAATTGAGATGATTATCAGGTACAAGAAACTAAGAAAAATAATTCCACAAAGGAAAGAGCAGTGATCTAGGCATAAGAATTAGAGGAAAAAATAAAGGGAAGAAGAGGGGATTGATATTTGGAAGGTTGGCTTTGAGATTCAAACTCCAGGAGCAATCCTAGTTTATGTCTAACGTCTCCACTCTCCCCTCTCTAGCGCCGACGACTTTGATCTTTTTGCTATTGGGTTGAGCGGGTCACCCGCGCACCCACCCACAACCCACCCACCACCCGGCGGATGGCTCCTAACGCAACCCGTCACCCACCCATAGACCCACCCACTTAACGAAATTCGGGTCAAATGTGGGTGGGTCGGCCCAAACCCGCGGATGATCCGCCTGCATGCCCAGCCCTAGTAGCAACTGTTGCTTGGATTGGGTTGTTTCTCAGGACAAGGAGAGTCGAGATCTCTGAGCCAAGGCATTAACCCGAGATTCGGATCTGGAAAACTTCACTCCAATTGCCCTGTTTTCAACTATCGTTGCTGCTCAAGCATTTCATATATAGCTAAACTAATTCATGAAACATGTTTGTGAAAGTTTGAATCAAGAATAAGTAAACATACTGAAACTGTCAAGCATTTCAGCCTTTAAGGCAACCCATAACTGCATATAAAATCAAAGAGACTGGTAAGAAGACCATGACAAAAATATAAGGGGATTCAAAGGAAAAGAAACATGAACCCAGAACACAAGTACTCTAAACTAACACAGTTCGAGCATAGTTGTGCAAAGACCTGATAACTACAATACCAAGATTACTCAATTGCATAATTCCAATGTAAATAGCAGAAAGCAAACAGACTATGCAGATGGCAGACGCTCAGTGCATCTTGAACAACTCCACTCTATTAATCCATCTCAGGCTCCGCCATGCCAAAATCCTAACACACCATTTTCCAACAAACAGTGAAATAAGGAACACGCATACCGAATCTTACAAACTTAAACAAAATAGATGATGATGCTGAGATATATATATATATATATATATATATATATATATATATATATATATATATATATATATATATATATATATATATAGCGAGTACAGGTGCTTTTTCAGAAGCAGAAAGAGAAATTAACCAGAACTTCAGTTGAACCTGATTGTCAAAGGCAGATGGACACAGAGTGACCAGGGGCGAGTTCGATAGAGGGAGTTGGCGACCTGGAGCGGGGAAGGATTGGACTACGACAACGATTGGGAAACCTGGATCAGGAAGATGGCGATGATTGATGGGAGTTTTCGGAGGCGTCGCCGACGTTGAAGAAGGAAGGAAAAGCTGTTGGGTGCGAGGAGGGTGAAGCAATTAGGGTTCCACACAAAGGGGAATAACTGGAGGGGAAGCAAAACGATACATATAGAACAATGGACTTAAAAAATTGGCGGATTTCAAATTTCAAACCAAAAAATTAGGCGGACTTTCCGAAACACTGTTGACTTGAGAGGTTGGGCGGAAAATTATGATAAGCAAATTGTGTTTTTCTTTAAAAATTATTAGATTGTTTGTATATGATATAATTATTCGTGATATTTTGTATTTGTCTCTAAGTACTATTAAATTTGTCACATAACTATTAGTGATATTTATATTTGTATCTAAAAAATTATTAGATTTATCTCTATATGATATACATATAGGTAGGTGACATATAAACTTATCTCTAAAATCTATGATATTTGTCTCTGCAAAATATACAATAAATAACATTTATATTTGTTTCGAAACGCAATTAGATTTGTCTCCATAGATATGATTTATAGATTATATAAGCACAAAAAGGATAAATGCCTCTAAAGCTATTATTTTAATTTATTTTACATAAATTATAAGAGAATATATTATAAAATGGAGACAAATAATATTTTTGCCTCTAAAGACTAGCTATAGAGACTAATACAATAAGTGTCTCTGAACATTTGTCTCTAAACATCCTAAACTAATTCCCACATCATCCAGCATATACACACACGTACCTGTACACATGCAATCAGACGGCTTCAAAGATTCTACTTGTATTTTATAGGCTGTATGTAAACATAATACAAGTCATTTCAATAGTCAAGAATCCGAATGAAGGAACAGCAGTCTTGTATGACTCCACATTCTATCCTCCTCCTTCTAGCTCCATGCCTTGCGACAACACAAGGTATAGCAAATTATCTTTAACCAATAACTAAATTGAGAGTTCACCATCCAATTCCAAACTCTCTCTATATATAGACGACTGATTCAACAGTTCAAACTTGTCAATTATACAGTTATTAAATGGCTTCCACCACTTTCGTCGGGCTGATCTCTGTTACTCTTCTGCTGTTGCTGCTGGCTGAAGGAGGTGGAAATGCGGGTGATCCGACGAGAGGGTTCGTGGCGCTGCCACTGACTGCATCGCATATGAAGGTTCAGTGGCCGTATGACCTGCAAAAAGGGGAGCGTTACAGCTTTGAAAATGGCGTTCACACGCTCAAGGTTTACTCCAACGACAAGTGGGTCTGATTAGTAATATTAATTACTAGCTTATAACCCGGCCCATTGGCCGGAATATTCATATTTGATTATTTTTATTTTTATTTTTATGTTATGTTTAAGCCAATCAATCGGTTTAATTTTATTGACAATCATTCGATCGAGATGATACATATAGAAAGAATATATAGGACTAAAATTCGGAGAAATACCATCATCATTTAAGAATATAAAATATATCATTAATTCCATTTTCATAATGATAATTAAGCACTCGTTAAAATGTTATTGGTTAGTTGATTGTCAAGAAAGAGGGTATAAAAGCTTAGTGAAATTCCACACGACTCATAGATAGTTTGAAACTAAATCTTAAACCTCACAATCCTATATAAGGGTTTAATGCGCTCCTTTTATGAACAATATGCCACTAATCAAAAAGAAATGGAGAGTTGTTGATTCAAGTCAACTATATACTAACAACTCAGCTAAGAGGGGACCATCAAAACTTGAGAGCAAACGACAAAATTAGGGTTATCTCCAACATACTAATAGACTCAATCAAAGTAATAAGGCACAAAATTAGACACTCTTTGTCTATCAGTTCCAGTAGGTTGAATAAAGAATCGACCTACTTCAATAAATCAATCAATGATTCCTCGTTTTAAGATAGAAATAGGTTGTGATAGATGTAAAAACCATAAACATAAATATCCAATAGCCACCACTCTTCATTGTACAACCAAATTTTTATCTCAAGAGACATATGTTTCAACCAAAACTTTAATTTCTAATCCTCCTTCTGCAACTCCATTATCTATTAAACTCTTTTACTTTCCCAACTTAAATCCCCAAAAATAATATCGACGTTCCAAGAGATATCGGATGATTGATTTTCAAAGGCGGCCTTGTACTGGAAAGTGAATGGGGCGCAAACTATTGTACGATGGAGGAAATTTTCGAGGAAGTTAGAAAGAGATAAGAACAAAGATAAAAACCAATAAATTTAAATTGAAAAATGCAAGGACACAACACGTAGTGACAAAATTAGTTTTTTCCATGTTAGCCAATTACCAATTTACCCTTAGCAAAAATTAAGGAGAGAGAAAGAATTTTGAAATTGAGAAAATTATATGAAACTCTACTATAAAAATTGAAGTATCAAGCACCATAAAAATACATATGGTATACTTGATGGGCTTGCTAATCATGATGGAAAGTCCTGCAATATTCAGAGAATTGAACTTCGTGTATATTTTGTATTAAAAAATACACAACAAATTTGTTCAGTGTAAATGGTTGTGATTGTTGTCTTTGTTTGAAGAGACCCGGGTTCAAATCCTGATGTTGATATTTTTATATGTGAGATAAATAATTAAGGGTGTGCCTACGGTGACATGCATGTTACGATGACTTGCACTTTCCGGTCGACCTCAGTTAGGATTAGGTCGACCTCATTTAGAATTCGGTCGACCTCATATAGGATCTGGTCGACCTCATTTAGGATTCGGTCGACCTCATATAGGACCCGGTCGACCTAATCTGTTGTTTCAGTGTAAAAACAGTTCATGGTGCCTACTTTGGATATTCATATCATACAATTGGCTAGATGGAAATTGAAGACTAATGACTTGTTTTGAAGCTGGAGTATCCCTCTATATATTGAAGTGATTGAGAGCTCGATAGGAAGTCCAGAAGACCATTTTTGAACCTCATCAAAAGGTTATGCCAAAACTGGGAAACTGCCTGGAAATGGCTAAGTTTGGAAACGTGTTTGTGAAGCCTATTTTGGAGCTCAATTCGAGAAGCATGAATGCGAGTTGAGTCCAGGAGCCTCTACCACGTTAAATTAGGTATGTTTTTATACAAATTCAAGGCATTGGATGAAAGATTGGATACTGTAAGGCTTCAAACAAAACGGTCGAAGTTGCTACGAAGGCTGTTTTTCTGGCAGACTTCGAGCACAAGCAAGCTGCCAGAAAAACAACCTTCGTAGCAACTTCGAGCCTTTTGTTTGAAGCCTTAAAGATATTCAATCTTTCATCCAATGCCTTGCCTTTGTATAAAAAAAATACGTAATTTAACGTGGTAGAGGCCCCTGGACTTGACTCGCATCCATGCTTCTCAAATTGAGCTCCAAAGTAGGCTTGACAAACACGTTGTCAGACTTGGCCATTTTCAGGCAGTTTCCCAGTTTTGGCATAGCCTTTTGGTCAGGTTCAAAAATGGTCTTCTGGAATTTCTATTGAGCTCACAAGTACTTTAATGTGTAGAGGGACACTTCAGCTTCAAAACAAGCCTTTGATCTCCAATTTCCATCTAGACAATTGTAAGATATGAATCTCCAAAGTAGGCACCATGAAACTGTTTTTACACTGAAACAACAGATTAGGTCGACCTGATCCTATATGAGGTCGACCGAAAAGTGCATGTCACCGTGACATGCATGTCACCCTAGCAAATTCCAATAATTAATTGTGAAGACAAAAATGTCTTTTCTACTTTCCCTCTTGTGGAAAAAAGTACACAAAAGTGTACTATATATTATTCGGAGTTTAGTTACCTCCATATTGAAACTGGGTAGTAATACTACTGGCCCAAATTTTTGTTTGCTTTTTACTATTTCTTCTCTTATATATTCTCAATTAGGGCTGGCTATTTGGTCCAGACTGTTTGGTTTTACCCGAAACCGGATCATATAACCCGGACCGGGACCGGATAGCAAACAATCCAATCTCATATTCGGGCTTAGATTTGAGGTTAAAAAACCCGGATAAAGACCGGATAAGAGACCCCCAACACCTAAAATCAAGATCAAATTAGGACCGGACTGTATCCAATCCAATCTTTAGTCCTTATATTCCCGAAAAGACCGGACTGAGACCAGATCAATTTGGTCCAATTTAACCGGACCGGACCATATAGCTACCCCTATTCTCAATTACATCTTTTGCTATCGAAGATAAAAACATCATATTAATTAATTATTAATTTAAAAAATTAATTCACATAACTGCTGGAATCATGTCAGGTAAATAAATGGAATCAAGAGAACTGATAATTAAAAAAAAAAACACGAATTTCCATTTCTGTTTCTAATGAAACGATTTCCAGTGTCTCGTGATCTTTTTGTGGATTATTTTATATTTATGAGTATTTCTAATATCTATAAGAATGTTATAATCAATATAATATCTTTATTTCAATTGGAATGATGTATCAAATTAATAAAAATATCGTTATATCACATTAATAAAAATACATACGAATCTTGATGAACCCTAATAATATGAGAATTCTATCGGAGTCAAGGTAAACATGAAAGTTAGAAAAAATGGTATTTAGACATTGAATTAACTTGAGTTTGAGACATGATATGATATGATATACTAAATGAGTGAAACATAGGTAACAATAATTCTCTAAATCATATTTCATAAGATCAATAAAATAGAAACAATAATCGATGATTTTGATTCTTCAAAACACATTCAACACACTAATTAAATGCACCATCTTAAGGTGTAGAGAATATGGGTCTAGAAAATTAGGAGGACCTCTAATTCACTTAATAAGGGTTAGTTTATAGTATCATGTCTCAAAATCATTTTTGTTGAAGATCTAGATGACATTTTCTGACAAATGGTACTTGTTACCCTGGATTTATAGTGGTAAGATAGAAGCCCCACACAACCTTATATAATCTACTAGCACCGGGCCCGGTCAAGGACCGGGAGAGTTTGATTATATATATTTTGATGTGTTGTTGACTTGTTGTCATTTATAATAGGTAAATTTTTTGGTATAGATAAAAAAATATAGAAATGAATAACAAATATAAACAACTAATAGCGATATTTAGAAAGTAAATGATGTCTATTTATTTTGTATTTCATATAGGACAACATGAGAGTTTTCTTCCATTACACACACAAAATCAATCTTAATCATAAAAGAAAATTATTTTCCATTCATGTAGTTTAATCAAATATTTTTTCTTAACAGTTATCATCTTTATTCATCATGGTACGTTATAAATATGAAATTATATCATACAATAGGGCACATCAGAGATTGATCAACAATATGAAGTAGAAATCATGTGTTTTCCATATTAATCAGTGTTATGGTTATTATTGAATTAGATCTTTATACTCTATACAGAATCGTTAGGGTTTTAAATTTTAATAAGAAGAGACAACAATTTTCATTGTATGTTGATTTATGAACATAATGAGGCTAGCAAATTCGTAGTTTATAATATCGAGAAAGTAGTGGAACCATTTTCGTACAGTATAATCTTATCAAAAACAACTTTGGATATAGCTAGATAAGCCATATACATATTCTTCTTCCTTTAGTGTATAACTAGCTAGGTTTGGTACCGCAATTTGTTGAGGTAAGGGTCTGAGTCTCCTCTTAGACCGTTGGTGGTTATAGTAAGGTGTGTTTTAATTGTTGTGTGATTTATTTGCATTTGGATGAGTTATTTTTCTTGATGAAAAAACTAGAGAGAATGTTATAAAAAGAACATTAAAAAAATCTTGAAATTTTTATGCCTTGGTATAAATTTATTTTTTCCTCCAAATACAAAGAGAGTTTGTAAAAGAAAATGATTGCCCTAAGTTTAAGAAATCACTTGGTGGGCCCAAAGTCTAAATCATACTGATACTTTAAAAGTTCAAACAAACATATTTCTTAATATGAGGCCTTAAGTCTATTTGCACATGTTCTTTTTTTAGGAGTGAGATTGGCTTCTTCACTTATAATCGTTCATCTCTAATATATAAGTTTAATTTTGAAAAAAATCTTCTACTCTCTTCAATGGAGTGATGGTAAAAGATGACATTTGACTTCCGCTCCTACTAACAAAATGCAATAAACGAAAAACTAATTTTAACACTTCAAATGTTGAAACTTTGCTAAAACAAATATAAAAATGGCACACACAACACAAATTAATGAAAATCTAATTTTAGCTTTTCAAATGTAGACACATTTTGTAAATAAAATATAAAAACTTAGTACACAAGACAAAAAAAATCTTGACCCCAATAGCACAATTCAAATGCAAAGTCCAATTTAATGACATTATTATATATAAAACTAAAATTTTAGTTGAAGTAATATAGTTTAAAATTGGTCCATAATGCAAAAAGATCATAGACTCCAATAGCATAACCCAAATAAAAAAGTCTAATTTAATTGCATAATTACTATACTAGCTTTGTCCCCGGCGTGTTGGCCGAGAGAATTTCGTTCGTCATTTATATCTATCCATTCATTTTTATGTTTAAATGATTTAGTATCTTGTAAGCTTCTTTATATTTTCACTCATTTTTCAAATAATATTGAGATGGAATGTTATATTAAAATTTTAATTGAACGTTCAACATCTCGTCTAATAACTATTATCCTTATATAAGCAACACATATTTCTTCAACAAAAAATTCAAACTTTTACTCGAAAAATACTAACTCTTGGTTCACTTCTTATTTCATAGGTGTACTCTATTGAAATTCCCAACATTTAGCGTACTCACTTATAATAATTTATTTCCATAATTATAACTCATGATTTGGAGATTTAGGAGATTGAAATTCCCAACATTTAGCGTACTCTCTTGTAATATTCATTTCTATAATTATAACTCATGACTTGGAGATTTAGGAGGTATTTATAGTCCTTCGAAAAATTATTAAAATTATGACTAATTTGATAAATTCTTATAAATTAAGACATTTTGTATGCATATGAAATTTGGGACGTATTGTAGATACACATTTTTAATATCAAAATATTAAGTTTACTATTTAATACTAATTAAAAATTATTTATTGACATTACAATATCATAATTTTGATTTCACGTGAAAGGACTACCTATATCGACTTTGCTCACTAGCCTTCTCAAAATGACATCATTAAAAAAACGTTTAAATACTGATGAAGGGTAGAGCAAGGAAGTTAGGGGAGCAGATCCGGTGAGTAACCTTGTGGTGAGTAACCCTATGCATAACTCAATAAGAATCTGCCACATCAGCGCCTCCTTCTCTCTCCTGGAAAAGTCATTAATTTTATTTCCCTTAATCTTCAGCGGACGATTTCTCACTCGTTTTAACTCGGAAATTAATTTTTTTTTGCACAGTTAGATCAGATTAATTGTGCTCTTCAAAATGATATCCACTTTGATATTTTTTGGAACAAAAAAAAATTTGCCAGTTATTACCAGTCTATACCATATGGTATAGTCAATACCATAGGTATTAAATAACAGCATACCATATGGTATGAAAAATACCAGTCAACACCATATGCTGTTATTTAATACCAGTCAATACCATATGGTATTAAATAACAGCATACCATATGGTATGAAAAATACCACCTCATACCACGGTGGTATAGTATGGTATGGAGTTGGTAATGAGAGGTTTGAAATTTTTTCCCCCAGAAAATTTTGAAATCCAATAGATCATGATTAAATCGTTCCTTTTGTGCAAAAATTTCAGAAAATGACTAAACAACGAAGGAGATACCATATGGTATGTAGTTGGTAAAGAGAGGGATGAAAATTTTTTTCCTCAAAAATATTGAAAATGGATATCATTTTGTAGAGCACAACGAACTCGTTCCATCTGTGCAAAAAAAATTGAAATCCGAGTTAGAATGAAGAAGATATGATCCAATTAAGAAAACTAGGGAAAATAAATTCCTTTAATTCTCAACCCTTAGATCTGCAGCCACTTAAAAGAAGGGTCCAAATTTGGTTACTCATTGTTACTCACCCTAAGGTTACTCACCCTATCTTGAGCCGGGAAGTTAGGCAACGGTTAGGGGGGAAAGTAATAGAGGTTGGAAAGCTTATGTGGCGGAGGTGGTTTTTAGAAAGTGCTTTATATATTTTTATAGATAGATAGATAGATATATAGATAGATAGATTTAAAATTAGGTAAAATACATTTCCATAGCCATAACTTTACACTCTGTGACAATTATAGCCAAATTTTGAAAAATGCACAGAAATAGCCAAATTTTGAAACATATTTGACAAATTTAGCCATTTTCGTTAGAAATTTTAATGGTGTTAGAGATGCCGTTAACACCTGTGAACAGCAAGCTTAGGTGACGCCTCCTCAGCTTCCACGTCACTTCCCAGTAGCCACGTGTGCGCCATGTCAAATTAAATTATATTATTAATTTAAAAATATTATTTCCAAAAAATGCCAACATAACATATTTTTCTTCTTCATCTTTCCTGGGTTCGTTCTGTAAAAAAAATAAAAAAAACTTTCGTGGGTTCGAGAGAGATCTGAAGACAACACAAACTCAATACACCCATCCTTTTCATCTTCATCTTCCTCCTGCAAGCTTCTATCCCCGTAGCACTGGTCGCCAGTGTCAATCCCTACTCCCGCGAGCAAGCCCTTTTAATTTACAAAATCGCTAACCACATTAGAGCTTCACATATTAGGGTTTGTTAAAAATCCCTTTACAATCGATTCACCAGCTCTGGTTTTGTCACCCGCCGGATCCGGAGTTGATGGCTTTCCCCGCCGCCGCTGCCGCCCCGTCCTCCCTTAGATATGAAGATTGCTTCACCAGCGACGACTTCGACTTAATCAAGTCGTCGTCGCCATCATCATCGTCTTCCTCTCATGTGGCAGAGATGAAAGGGTTCGCCGCCGTTTCGATTGGAAGAGAGAATGAGGGATTGGGTTAGGGGTCTTAGCCATTTCAAGCTCTCACAAAACCACCACAGTGGCGGAGGATAGCATGTGGGGCTTTGTCAGAGTCGAAGACCCAGCTCGTCGGAGTCGTCGACCCAAATCTCCATATCTGTTTCCCACCCGCCAGATTCGTCGCGTCCATCTTTAGCCTCTACCTCCCGTCAACACCAATTACAAAATCCCAAAACAACACCTCAGCAGGCAACGGCGTATGCTCTAATCCAGAACCCACAATCGAACAATCCCAATCCCAATCTCATCAAAGAGGCGAGGGGAAAGGTATTGGGTGGATCTAGCCTCGTATCCCTTGCTGCTTTTAGACAAGACAAATAGAAAGAAAAAGTAGAGGGGTGGTGGGTTTCATGGGAGGGGAAGGGTAAACAGAGAGGCAAAGGAGAAGAAGAGAGATCTTGGATGCAGGGGAAGGATATTAGGAAATAGGGATCGGGGGAAATGATGGTAAGAGGCGAGAGTTGTTTTTTTTTTTTGTTAATGTTTTTTATTTAATAAATATAATTAAATTTAAATTACAACTTGTCATGCCACGTAGACCAACGAATGTTTGTCTATTCAGCTGTCGTTAGCGTTCCGTTAAATTAATAGACGGAATGGCTATTTCTGTGTATTTTTTAAAATCTGGCTATATTTGTCACAATGTGTAAAGTTATGGCTATGGAAGTGTATTTTGCCTTAAAATTATACTCATTCTAATTTCTGTCGGACGGGGAGAGCAGGGCATACAGTACATAATTTGGGGAAACGGTTGCACATAATTACAATACTCCTGATTATAGCCTACCAAACCCCTAATGCAAACAAGCGCTTTATATATACTAACTAACAAAAGCCTGCTCGCTATCGCTTCGCGTATCAGAAAAATAAATATTTTAAAGAGTAATAGTTTTAATGTTGACCAAAAGTGAAAGCAATTTTATTTCATTATTAATAATTCTTTTCATAGGTTTGTTATTTACAATATCATATCGATGAACTTGCATAAGTTAGAAGGGTCGTCGAATATATTATTTATGTTTAAACTTCTTTCATGACGCCAATGTTTCAATTTGTATGGCTAGTAGTTGATCCTGCCATAACTTTTGCATAATGAAGTAGCTTCTCTGAATCTTTTCAAATTAGGTTGGATACCCATGGATTTGGGTTCAATTGTCTTTCTCAAACAAAAGGAAAAAGCAAAATGAAAAACACTAAAGTTAAAACTCGCTACTGACTCAAAACTCGTAAATACCAGGTTCAACTCACTTTGACCTGGTTGGACCAAGTTTTGGACAAATTCACACCTAACACTAACACACCAATTACAAAAACAAATAAAACTCGGTGCCGCCGAAAACTTGTAAAATCGAGTTCAAACCGCTTTAGTCGGATCGAATTAGGCTGTATACCCATGCGTTTGGACTCAATTGTCATTCTCAACCAAAAGGAAAAGGATAAAAAAATACTAAATAAGATAAAACTCGCTCATGACCCCAACAACAAGGAAAAAGTGGAAGAAAAAACACTAAAGCGAACGAAACTCGGTCCCGATACTAAACTCACCAACATCGAGTAGATATGTTATGGATTTTCGGTAGCTGCATTGGGTTCAATTGTGATCATGCTCAACAAAAAGGAAAAAGAGAAAGAAAAAAACACTAAAGACGATGAAACTCGGTCCCCATACAAAACTCGTGGTAGCGGCCTTAGGAAACGTTGGTGGGGAATAACTTAGGATTCCGCCAACATTATTTCGAGATGGGCTGCCAAAAGGTGGGCAATGGGCGTTGATTTGTATTCAAGTTAGAATACCCATGTGTTCGGGTTCAATTGTGATCATACTAAACAAAAAGGAAAAAAAGAAATAAAAAAACACTAAAGAGGATGAAACTCGGTCCTGATACAAAACTCGTGGTAGCGGCCTTAGGAAACGGTGGCGGGCAACAACTTAGGATTCCGCCGACAGTATTTCGAGATGAGCTGCAATATGGTGGGTAAAGGTGATGATTTGTGCAAAAAGCCATAAACGAAAACCTAGCGAACAATAATTAAACACAAAGGCAATGATTTATGCAAAAAGTCATTGACAAAAACCTAACGAGCAATAACAAAACACAAAGGCGATAATTTATGCAAAAAGCCATAGACGAAAACCTAGCGAATAATAACTAAACACAAAAGTTGTAGAATGGAGAGTGGTGTAAAAGAAGAGCTTGAAACTTCCCCACTTGCACTTGGAGGAGTGTGAGAGCCACTAATGAATAGTAATTCACAACATAGGCTAAATTCACATCTGATTCAACATGCCAATTATAAAAACATATAAAACTTGTTGCAGCTGAAAACCTGTAATATCGGGTTCAAATCGCTTTAGTCGGGTCGAATTAGGTTGTTTACCCATGCGTTTCTACTCAGATAAAACTCGCTCATGACCCAACAAAAAGGAAAAAGTGAAAGAAAAAAACACCAAAGCGAACGAAACTCGGTCCCGATACTAAACTCGCTAACATTGAGTAGATATGGTATGGATTTTCGGCAGCTGCATTGGGTTCAATTGTGATCATGCTCAACAAAAAGGAAAAAAGAGAAAGAAAAAAACACTAAAGAGGATGAAACTCGATCCCGATACAAACTCGTGGTGGCGGCCTTGGGAAACGTTGGTGGGAAACAACTTAGGATTCCGATGACATTATTTCAAGATGGGCTGACGAATGGTGGGGAAAGGCGATGATTTGTATTCAAGTTAGGATACACATGTGTTTGGGTTCAATTGTGATCATACTCAACAAAAAGGAAAAAAAAAAGAAAAACACACTAAAGAGGAAGAAACTCGATCCCGATACAAAACTCGTGGTAGCGACCTTGGGAAACAGTGGTGGGGTAACAACTTAGGATTCCGCCGTCAATATTTCGAGGTGAGCTGCAAAATGGTGGGCAAAGACGATGATTTGCGCAAAAAGCCATAGACGAAAACCTAGCGAACAATCACTAAACACAAAGGCGATGATTTGTGCAAAAAGTCATAGACAAAAACCTAGCGAACAATAACAAAACACAAAGGCGATGATTTGTGCAAAAAGGCATAGACAAAAACCTAGCGAACAATAAGTAAACACAAAGTTTGTAGAATGTAGAGTGCATTAAGGGCTTGGAACTTTCCCACTTACACTTGGAGGAGTGTGAGAGCCACTACTGAATAGTAACTCACAACCTAGGCTTTTATATATTAAATAGGCTTTTATGTATTAATAGTTGTCATTCTCAACCAAAACGAAAAGGATAAAAAATACTAAAGCAGATAAAACTTGCTCATGACCCCAACAAAAAGGAAAAAGTGAAAGAAAAAATCACCAAAGCGAGCGAAACTTGGTCCCGATACTAAACTCGCCAACATTGAGTAGATATGGTATGGATTTTCGGTAGCTGCATTGGGTTCAATTGTGATCATGCTCAACAAAAAGAAAAAATATAAAGAAAAAAACAGTAAAGACGATGAAACTTGGTCCCGATACAAAACTCGTGGTAGCGGCCTTAGGAAACGTTGGTGGGGAACAACTTAGGATTCCGCCAACATTATTTCTAGATGGGCTGCAGAATGGTGGGCAAAGGCGATGATTTGTATTCAAGTTAGGATACCCAGGTGTTTGGGTTCAATTGTGATCATATTTAACAAAAAGGAAAAAGAAAGAAAAAACACTAAAGAGGATGAAATAGGGTCCTGATATAAAACTCATGATAGCGGCCTTTGGAAACGGTGGTGGGGAACAACTTAGGATTCCACTGACAGTATTTGGAGATGAGTTGCAAAATGGTGGACAAAGGCGATGATTTGTGCGAAAGGCCATCGACGAAAATCTAGCCAACAATAACTATATACAAAGGCGATGATTTGTGCAAAAAGTCATAGACGAAAACCTAGCGAACAATAACAAAACACAAAGGCGATGATTTGTGCAAAAAGCCATAGACGAAAACCTAGCGAACAATAACTAAACACAAAGGTTGTAGAATGAATAGTGGGGTAAAAGAAGAGCTTGGAACTTCCACACTTGCACTTAGAGGGGTGTGAGAGCCACTAATTAATAGTAACTCACAACCTAGACTTTTATTAATAATTTCTCTCCGATTGCTTTAATCCATCCCTCCCAATTTTGTGGTCGACAGGGATACGATTACTCGTCTGGAGTGTGGCAATTCAAAGGGCAAGGGTTCGTTCCAGGTGGCACCTCTGGTGTTTGCATAATGCAAGTATTTGGAGCAAGTGGCCATGCTACGACTCTAATGCTTCGAGTATATGGCGATAACCTAGCCGTCTACAGATCCAAAATCCTTTCCAACATCCACAACAGATGGTTTAGGTTGAACGTATTTCACGACGTGGATGATAGCAAAGTTATGGTCTACATTGACGGATCTCTTGTATATAAAGGAGTAGATCACGGCGGCAAGTCTCATTACTTCAAGTTTGGAGTCTATGCTCAGGACGACGATTCTCATCTCATGGAGTCTCGTTGGAAAGGAATCAAGATATTCAAGAAGAAGAAGTAATACGACGACATCCCCACTCAAGATTTTGTAATAACCAATGTTTTAGTATCAAATGTCATACGTTTTATAACTTAAGCTTTCCCCTATGACCTATGGTTTGTCGATTTGAACTTTGATGTATGGGTAACTAGGGTATGCCTTAGAGTTTAGACTTAAGGTTTTCACCCAAAAAAATTTAATGGTTTCTTGAGGTGGGTTAGTGGAACGTGAATGATAGATGCTTTTGAACTTTGAAGAAGTGTAGTTTGAGGGGTTGAATTTAGGGAGAATTGAAATAAGATTTAGGAAGAGAGGGGGTTAGGGTGGTTCATTTTCTCAGTTTTTTCCTTTTTAAAAAAAATTGACAGTCAAAATTGCTCTAAAGATAGTTTTGGAAACGAAAAAGATCTCACATGTGATTATTATAGTTTAAAACTTAATGTCTCTCCACCCCTCTCTCTCCCAACTGCCTCTCTTCCTCTCTCTCTCTCTCTCTCTCTCTCTCTCTCTCTCTCAGGTGATGAGTTGTCGCCAACCCTCCCTCATTCTCTCCTTAACGAGAAGGTGCCGCCCTCCCTCCCGCCCGCTCCCCTCCCTTCCGTCACGCGAGTCAGCAAATGAAATAACGACGACGTCCTTGGTAAGGTGACCGCCTCTCTTACTTCGTCGACGTTTGAAGGAGTTAGCGGTTCGGCTTCATCAATCGTCAAAAGAGGAAGACTAGGAGAGAGATGGTAGGGTTGTGTGGGTGGGGAGAGTGGGGTTGTGAAGAGGCTGCAGAAAAAGAAAATTTAAATTAAAGTTTAATGAAAATTTGACTTAACTAACCTCTATTTTTTGTTAAACATAGCGCTAGGGGAGCTATTACCCTTAAACATTAATCAGACGGGGTATATAGACCCCAATAGTATTAAAATATAGCCAGTATCTCAGCATAGGACCTAGGACATCTATCACATAGACACCAACAGGTAGAGAGTGGCCAACAAAGGCTTAGTAATCTGCCACATAATTGCTCTCGTGGTAGACATGAGTAAAAGTAATCTCCCAATCCTTCTCCCTCAGTGCCCGAATAGCTGCAACCAGCGTGTGATAAGGATGACACTACGTGTCATTCTGCAGAAAACTGAGTGTCGTGGACAAATCAGTCTGCAGTAAGACTCTTCTGAACCCCATTTCCCCAAGCGATCTGCAGTCCATGGGCAATATCTTCCAATTCTGCGTGGGTAGTCGATCCACCGCCAAGGTTCACTGCGAAGGCCTTGATAAATCTCCCTTCACTATCATGCAACACTCCAGTGTTGATGTCTTGCCCTGGGAGAGAATGACTAACCCATCTGTATTCAAACAAACTCAATCAGTCGGATGTCTTTGCCATCTGATGAAGCTCGTGACCCTTGGTTCCTCGCTCCCCATAACTCTCTACGCATTGTTGAAAGCTGCAACAGTTGATCTGCAAAGATCTTTAACTTGATGGCTCAACTGTCTGGCCGAAGATAGATTTGTTTAAAAAAACCACTAGTTTGTATTCTTCCATAATTGCCAACATAGGTTAGCAAACAGAGTTGCATCCACCACTTCACTACGGCCTGCAGGGTAATGCCTTGCCCATCTATTCAAATTCCCATCAAAGAACACATTGTACGGTTCACATGTAGGGAACTCTGCCCATAAAAGGCGAGCGTAAGGGCAGTCACCGAAGACATGCATAAAGTCATAAACTTTTCTGGTCCTCCTCCACAAATAGGGAAGCTATCCGAAGTTGCGATGTGGTGACGACTTCGCTCTGCATTAGTAAGAAGTAGGCGTTGGAGTACTAACCAGAAGAAAGTATTCATTTATTGTGGTCCTTGGATGCGCCAAGCTGCCCTCCACATAGGATGCGATTGATGCTCTTCACCTCCCCCTTGAATTAGCTCATAGGTCATTTGAAGAGAGAACGTCCAGAGGGAGAAAGTCTCCAAAAAGAAGTATCAGGTTCTTCCGTATGAGGAACTGGGTGTAGTTGCAGCTGGAGAACAAGCTTTTTCAGGCAGAAATGCTTTGACGAAATCAACATGCCAACCCCCATTCATCACTAATTCCGCAACGATAAATTGATGGCCTCCTCTGGCAAATTTGCGACGAAGTCAGCCAGCGGGGGACCTTCTTGGAACCACCTGTCAGTCCATATCAGGGTTTGCATGTAGGAATGGTAATGAGACAGGTCTGGGCCGGGTATCTCGATGCCCATACCGGCCCCGTGGCATGTTGCGGTTACTTAAATCGTGTTAGTATTGGCCTTTATTGGGCCTTGTCCGAGTTGTAGTAGGTATGGATACTTGGCAATACTTGACTCTTCTCGTTAGGGTTTTAACCCTAGTATATCTCTATATAAGACTTAGCTACGAACCTGTCGTAAGTAAGCCATCAAAATGTAAACCTAATAAGAGATCAACTATGACCTCTTCAGAGCTCACCGTGGATTAGTCCTGTTCACATCGAACAGGGATACCACGTCAAATTCTCGTGTTCTGTGTTATTTCATCTTCCGCTTTATCAAATTCTACATGAGAGCAAAACTCGATCCTTATCAAGGGTTTTGCGCTTCCGCTCATCATCAACCATTTGTCTACGAGGTCATTGCACCCGTGTTCCCGAAATTGCCCATAGCAGGGCTGTTCAATTCCGAACCAGTTCTCTGCAAGCCTCATCATCAGTCATAACAGAGTTGCAGTCGTGACTACATCACTGCCGCTACCAGTTCTGATTCCCTTTTCATCGCCTAGTTGCCATTCAAGGCAAATCATCAGTCGGGGCCACTATTGCTCATCTCCTTCACTTATCAAAGTTTTCCGCTTCCGATGCTAGGTTCATCAGAGTCACCAGAATGCATGGTCGGATCATTGGCAATTTGCAGCGCCGAGTCTGTCAAGCCCAGCGCTGAGTCTGTCAAATCCAGTGCAGTGGGTTCATCGTCAAATCATGGTGTGGCCGTTTTTTTTTGTTCCGCTGGTGCAACTCTCAAGACAGGTTGGGCGGAGAATCTTAAATTGGCTACGTGATTTCAAGCACCATCGAACATGGATACCACGTAAAATTCTCGTGTACTGTGTTATTTCATCTTCCGCTTTATCAAATTCTATATGGCAGGTCGGGTCCAGGTGATATAATTCATCACAGGGCATGGGTCGGGACTGTACATGGGCGCTGGGCCGTGCTTGGGCCGGCACGGCACGGGCACGCTTCGGGCCCATTTATTTCGTGCCGTGCATGGCACGGCCCGTCAGTTTTCGTGCCGTGCCATGCAAGCCCATTCTTCAACTTTGCTAGGCCCTGTCCAGGCCCGGGCACGGTTCGAATCGTGCCGTGCCTATTCGTGCTCGTGCCATGCTCGTATTCGTGTTCAATGAAAAGGACGAAAACAAAAGAGAGAATGAAAAAGAATGTGAAAATTGGACGGGGGAAGATAGTATTAACCGATAATGTTTGAGAAAAGTAACAAATATGGGGGAAAAGAAAATTAAAAGTATAGCGAGTGTGATTTGGCTTTGTTTAATTCTTGGTCCATTTTTACTTATGTTAGTAATTACGTATATATCTGTATGACACTTCTAACAACAACAAATAATTATTTTTCTACTTGTGTTTTGTAATATTTGAACATATAATTCTTTTTATACTTATTTTCTATCAAATAAATATTATTTTCGTGCCTTGTGGGATGGGAAACCTATGGACAAGTACTCGGTTAAGCGGGTCTGGGATACTCTACGTCCAAAAAGCAGCGCTGTGGAGTGGTATAGGTTGGTCTGGGGGCCGAATCATGTGCCTCGTTTTAGTTTTATTGCCTGGCTGGTTTTACTTGATGGCATTACTACGAAAAGTAAACTGTTGCGTTGGGGGAAGGTGAGTGAGGATAAGTGTGTCTTGTGTGGCATGGCCAGTGAAACACGGGATCACCTGTTTGTTGCTTGTGAGTTTGCTCGGCTGTTGATGCAGTGGTTTTTGCAGGATGGTTTGTTCCGAGGATCTTGGGTGGAGACTGTGCAGGCTCTCTGTGTAGCAGTGCAGCGTGATCCACAACGAGGAGTTAATGTTAAATGGTGCCTCTTCGTCACTTATATTTGGCAAGAACGTTGCAGGCGATGCCATGATGAGGCTCCGCGAGAGGTTAATGTAATTAGGGAATTAATGTTGAGGGATTTACACATATTAGGTCTGCAGTAGTTGTGGTAGTGATGTAAATGAGCTGCTGGTTTTTTAGTTGCTGTTGAGGTCTTTTCTTTTGCTTTGGGATGCCGTTTTGGTGTCCCTGTTTTCGTTGTATCTTGGATTGCTGATTTGGCAATTCGTTACTTAATATAAAGGGGTAACTGATTCAACGAAAAAAAAAAATATTTGAACATATAATTCTTTTTATACTTATTTTCTATCAAATAAATATTATTTTCGTGCCATGTCCGTTCTTATACTCAATAAAGTCTCGAAAATATTAGGCCCGACACGGCCCACTTATATACCGTGCCGTGCCCGTGCTCGTGCCCGTGCCCATGAAGTTTAGGCCCGGCACGACCCATATATTATTCGTGCTCGTGCCGTGCTCTAACCGTGCCGTGCTAGCCCGTGGGCGGCACGGCCCGGTGCCCACGTACAGTCGGTATAGGTCGACCCATATGGGTATGTAGTTTGAAAGGAAAACGCAAAAAATACTCATTTTTCAATAAAACCCAAGAAACAAACCAAAATATTATAAAATTATTCATAAAATTGAGGTTCTCACCTATATACAAATTTATTGTAGCACAAACATGATGTAATAAAAGTATAATCGTAAGTAATTTGAGTAAAATTACATGTAAGTTAATGTAAAGGCGGGTTAAAAATGGGGCGGGTGGACAGGTCAGGTCGAGAAAAGTACCAATGCCCTCCTTGCCTACAGGGCGTGGCAGACCCGCCCAAAACAGGTCAAACAGGTAAGGTAAAACAAGTCAGGTCAAAATTTCCATCCCTATTTGCATGCCACTTTCAATATTCCACATCGTACCTACCGGGATATGATCCATCACACGGAGCACTCCCCGCCACAAGTTTGAGATTCGGCCATTCACCCTTGGTTCCCGTCCCCAATTTGTTCGCCTTAGATACTTCCCCTTAACAACACGAGCCCAAATACTCTCCTACTCCGTAAATAAATGCCACACTATCTTCACCATAAATGCCTCGTTCATCTTAGTAGCGCACCTCAAGCCCAAACCACCTCCTCTTCAGGTTTGCACATCGTGTCCCGGTATACAAGATGTATTTTCCGCCCTTGCTCCGAACTGCCCCAGATGAATCCTCTTATTTTCTCATCGATGTAGTCCATTACTGACGCTGGCAAGAAGGAGCTTTGCATGGTATGCACAGGCAGGGATGACAACATAGATTGAGCCAGTGTAATTCTTCCAGCGAGCGATAAAGAGTTTACCTTCCATCCTGGTAGCCTTGCATTAATTTTGTCAATCAACTCTGTATAAGTAGCCTTAGATACTCTGTCATTTATTACTCTCACTCCCAAATCCCGTCCCAGATTCTTAGTTTTTGGGCTATCCAATGTCGCGCTTAGAGTAGCACCCTCACTAGCTTCTATGTTCCTTTAGAAGAAAACTCTCAACTTAGGGCGACTGATTTGCTTCTCGAATGCTGCACTGAACTCCTCGAGACTCGTTAGGATCACTTGAACCTGCTCCACCCTTGCCACACTAAACAAAATGAGGCCATAGGCAAAAAAAAAAAAAAAAGAAGACATAGTTAGCATGGTGGGGCCGCGCGAGGAACAAAAAGCTACTGAGGTAGAGCGGACGGAAGGCGGCGCCGGCGTAAGAATCGTTAGGAGCGTGCTCGCCTAGTTCTCGGTCGGGAACGGATGGGGAGGACTGAGGGAGGTTGATGGCGGAGTGAGAACGATCGGGAAGGGGAGGAGAGTGGAGACAGTGGTCCTCGTGTCCTCTTCAATATATATATTTTTTAGTTTTCTTTTGTTTAAGAAAAAATGTGCGAGATTACAAAAAAAAAATGACATGTCATGCCTAGTCAGCATAGCTTGTTGACTCACTAACGGGTATATTGTTAACCGTAAGTTTTAGCGGTCAATTCAAATAGCAGGCCAAATTTGTCTATTTATTTGAAAAGTTGGTATAACTGTAATATTCAAAAGTTCGGGACAAAACTGTCACTTACATCAAAATTTGGGCCAAACTGGATATTATCCCTTAAATATATATACTAAGTCGGCCTTCATCAAAGCATCTCCCGAAAACCTAACTGAACCGTTTCTTCTCCCGCAGTCGGGCCGCGTCCGTCTTCTTCTGGAGACGCGGCGCCTCCAGTCTTCTCCGGCAGCCGCGTCCACCGTCTTCTCCGGCAGCCGCCGACGCCGTGTCCACCCTCTTCTCCAGCCGCCGCCACCACCGGTTAGTTACCCGTTATACTTACATTCCCCGCTTTTTGCTAGATTCTTTGTTGCTATAATTACCTGTTGAGTGCAACTGTTCCTGTGGTTTATAACCTCATGAAGCTTTAAATTGTTGGATTCAGGTACGTCCACCTCAGTTGGTGAGAAAATGGTTGAAATTGAAACTCTCGCGAACCAACTGGAAGTTGATATTCTCAAGCAGCAACGGGTAGAAGTTTTTGCTGAGAAGAAACTCCTTGAGGGCAGGGTTCACGGTGTGATGATGAATCTGTCCAAGCTTCAGGTTGAAGGCATTAAAGAATATAATAGATTATCTGAGCAATTAGATCAGTTGAAGGCCGAAGGTGAAAAAGATAAACTTAGCTTATTGAAGAAAATTGAAGTATTGAATGGTCGGTTGGAAAAGGGAAGAGCCAAGCGGACTGCAGCGGCAGCATTATTCTCTCAATCCATGGATACTGGTATGAAGAAAATGCAACAGTGGTCTGAATCCAAAATTTCAGGGCTGCAAATTATGCTTGAAGAGTCCGATGGTGCCTTGAGCAATGTGAAAACTCGACTTAAAGAGACGGAAGATCTATATGTGACGAGGAAAGTAGATTGCGAAGAAAGACTTCCTAGCAAGGTTACCTACCTCGAGGGAAAATTGGCTGAGATATCTCAGCGCTTAAAGGATTCCGAAGATGAGAAGAAGGCCCTTCAAGGGCGAGTAAGTACACTCGAGGAGGATCTCTCGCGGGCAAGAAGGGGGAGATGAAAAGATAACTAACAGAGTTTATGCTTAGTTGGAGTTGTTCAAATAGGGTGGTTGTAAGTATTTTAATCGGCATATTTGGTTGATTTGCCAAAAAATTTACCTTGTTTAGTTTATGTGCTTAGGTGGTGGTTTAGATACCGCTAACCAATCAAACTCTTTTGACAATTTTGTGGACATGAACTATCTACATTATTATGTTACCCTGTTTATCTGTTATAGCCTTCCCTTCAACTTCTTTTGAGCTCAGTTTTACACAATGTTCGTTCTAGTGTTGATTTCAGATATGCAAGCTTGAAAATAGATAGGAGGGTGTTGGTCTGGTTGTTTTATTTACAGGTGAACCTGCTGAATTCTGTGGGAAATGGCTAAGAAGGGTTGTGATTCTCTCGAATCAGAAATGCTGACATTGTGATTTGTTATTTTTTTCGTCTCCTCAATTTTGTAATCACTACAGATGGTATACCAGGGACTCGGAGTGCCCTGTGCTTGATTGTCTCCGAGCTTGCTCTCTCTATCAGAACTACCGCTTGCCACTGGTGATACTCCGATCTGGGGATGACTATACATTCAGTTGTTATACAGAAGCTACTCAGCACCAATGCACATTTGGACAAGCGAGCGGTGGCTCACCACTTCAAGATCTTCACCAAAAGGATCACGGGACGGGGTGTCCATGATTGATTCCGACAAAACTCTGATAGGTCTTGAATGCTACAAGTTTATTGCACACTTGGCTGGAGAGAAGAAAGCCCGGTTCTTGTTGTCAACATCAACCCACTTTTTGATGAGATAGTGCAGCAGACGACGAAGAGATTAGCGTATATAGTCCAAGGGATAAGGTTATTTAGAAAATGGGTGGGTTTTTTACCAACAGTTTCAGTCCAAGAAGTTCTGCCCCAGACATAAGAAGGTTTGCACCTGTCAATGTTCCCCATGCACTTGGTATAGTTGAAGTTTGCTTGTTTCCACTTGAGTATAGTGTTCTCTGAGATGCGTAATTGTGAACAGTGAATCCCGTGTTTGTTTTGGTGCATTTGTTAGGACCAATGGACCATGGAATTTGAATGCAGATAATCGCATATACTCACGACATGCTCCTTTTGATTGAAATATGCAGAGTTAATATGCAGAAGTTTGTGTCTCTAGCTGGTGGTTGTTGGATTGTCTGTTTGATTATCATTAGAAGGAGGTTCTTGTTGATGATACAAACACAGCATACCTTGTCTATATTGAACTCCAGGAAATAGAATAAACTGGTCTAAAAGACCTAATGGGCGAAACAGAAATCCATGCTTTTGGATTCTAATATATTCAGTCTTTACAGAGTAATTGTATTGTTCTAATTATTTTTCCCTTGCTTGGTTTTTGAAATAAATGATTTCCCTTTTTGTTGATTCTAAAAGGTTTGTTTTGCTCCAGTACAACCGCCAGATTATGTTGTGGTGTTGGAGACGGACAGGAAGAGCTCAGTGATTTTGGAGGCTGCTAGGCTTCAAGTTCCCGTTGTAGCACTCGTGGATTCAAGTTTACAACTGGAGTATTACGAGAAGACTGCTTATCCTTTGCCTGCTAATGATTCAATGGAATTCGTGTACTTGTTCTGTAACATCATTACCAAGACTTTCTTAGCTTGAGTGTAAGAAGATGAGAGAAGCCAAGGGAGATACAGTTGAAGATGAGCCAGCAACTTCAACAAATGAACTTGGGTAATATACTCTGATATAGTAAGTATCTATCATGAGTATTGCTTTGGGAGCATAAGTATTGGTGCCTAGTTCTTGAGAGTGTGAAAGAAGTTGGGATCAGCCTATATCGTGGTGCTGCCACTTCTTTTGATGCTACCTGTTTCTGTGAACTTAGAAGTCTCTAGAATGGATTATTTGTGCCGCGGTACGTGAAGCAAGTAAAGTATAAGATGTCAGAGAAGGAGGCTTTGGGATGAATTTAGTCTATGCTATTGTTGCCGTTGCCAGAGAGCATTTAGCCTATGGAATAGATGGCAATGATTGACTTAATTCTTTTGTTTCTGCTTTGTTAAAAGAGGCTTAATGGTTTATTTTATTGACAAGTCAGTTGCGTAGTTTGGTTGGTTGGTTGAGGTTTTAATCAAAATTCTGCATTGTAGGAAGGAAGTCCACCGGTGTGTCAGTATGAACAGAATAAGATTTTTAACTGATGAAGTCCTTGTTCTTCATTATGAGAGATTAGCACCTATTTTTGAAGGTGGTTCCTCTGATTTTTTCTGTGGTTTGTTTCATTTACACATTGCACAGCTATGAACTGGCAACTTATCATGACTGAAACAGAAGTAGCTTTGTCCAAATGCAGATTCTGTGGGAGCTAGGCAGATCTTGGATAAGCTTGTGGTGGTGAAGCTCAATGGTACTTTGGAACGGCTGTAGGATTTAACGGCCCTAAGTAAGCATTATCCAGTCGTGCACTGATAATATGTATAACTGATAGCACTGGCTTTTTTCATACTCTGCCATTTTGGTTTTTTTTTTTACTTCCACACATTTGCCCAAAACCATTAAGGTAACTGTAAGTATTTGAAAGCTTTCAAAACCTCATTTACCCTATCAAATGGTTTATTACTAAGCAAATGCTTCCTACCCTAAAGCTAAATCCTGCCTTTTGGCATTTTAATTATTGCGTTGTAGAAGGCTTATTAAGCTCCATGCGAACATTTATTACATAGCTGATTGTTATTTACAAAGGTGTAAGAATGTTGAGAGTGATCTCAAACTTAGTACCTATTGATGTTCATTATTGCCTCCACAACCAACCCAGAGAATGTCAGGTGCGATGGATGACATCCTATAGCCACCAACATATAAACTATCCCGACATACCCACTAGTGCCAGAGCACAAATTGTATGTCATCCATGCACATTATAGAGGGTACCATTGATCTCTTCTGAACCTATTATGATTGGTTATTAAGTGTGTGCTCAACAATGTGGAGTTGCGGGACTTCCCAGTTCCCATGTCGTATGTCTCATTAGCAGCCTTTATGTTATAATTGCTCCTACTACTTGTCTTTATTTATACTCCAACCAATTCTGTCCCAAAAACCTTCCTTTTAATAAGTAGTACAATAGCTCTAACGAGGTTTGTGTAATAAATTTTCCCTGGCATCCCGCCCATGTGCTTCTATGTGTAGGTCCCTAGTTGAAGTATGCGACGGTTTGACTTCTCTTGACTTAGTTGTGAATCAAATTCAGGTAATCACATTGGTTTTCCTAGTATGTAGTCTTTCATTTATCACATCAGTATACTAGACTGAGTTTCACTTATTCTGCTACATCTCCAGGCTCTCAATAACAAGTATGGGTCTGATGTCCCACTGGTGCTTATAAACACTGGTGCCACTCATGATGATACCTCTAAGGTAAGCAGCCATTACGTATCCTTCTTGAGTTCATATTCGTAAAATAGATAAATCTAATTGTTGTCCTTTTATTGTATTTTGTGGAGAAAATTTCCAGGTCAAACATAGATAGTCTTCCAGTTCAACAGGTTACTTGTTCTGTATACTGTTTTCAGGTGTGAACAGAGTCATATCTATTGTAGCCACTTTATTGACTCAGAATGGCACGATTTGATGTCTCTAGGGTCAGCAGTCTGGGGAATCACCATGAGAACGAGAATAAACCGTACGATTTCTGATCCTTTATTCTATCTTTATGATTATGAATAGTTTGTGACCTTAAGTAATCGTTTGAAGGTAGTTGATTCAACGTAATCATATCAGGAGATACAAATTAGTATTTTCTGACCCTGTTAATGGTTGATATATTTTCATCAACTATGAACTTGTGAAACTCCTATGGCAAACCACTCCTCTGTCATTTCTAATTTAAGAGGCCAGTTGTCGAGTATCTTCCTTCTCTGCCCCATTATCGCTGTTTGTCCTTCTTTTCCTTATTCTGGGGCCTGTAAAAGGGCCTTGCTTGTGTTTCCCAAAAGTATTGTTACCTGATTATGACGAAAAAAATTGAACATCGTTTTTCATGTGTTCTACCCGAAGGTGCCCTTCTCTTCTGATCATGCAGGCAGCATTATGCTCTCTGATTAATCGTGATGAACTGGATGTCTTACTAATGAAGGTGCACAGTTGTTTCTGTTGTCTTTTTTCATTGACATTACTTTCCAGAAGGCTTGTTAGAGGTTTGCTTGTTTAATTACTGCCTTTCAACCTGTTTACAGGGGAAGGAGTATGTTATTGTTATAAGCTCAGACAACTCAGCTGCCTTGGTTGATGCCAGTACAGACCTTACTTCCCACTATTTTATGATTTGTTTTATATTTTGCTCGTTCTATTAACGATGTAACAGTTTTCCCTCGTCTTTCATACAATATAATATTTTTTTTGACGAATGTTTCTTTATTGTTTTCACAGAGATCTTGAACCATTTGGTCTTGAACAAAATCGAGTACTGCATGGGGGTACCAAACCTCAACTGTCATTGCTCTTAGTTAGTTCTGCTTTACAGTTGGAAAGAGGGAACGTTCAGTTGTAGACGTTGTTTAGGTGACGCCAACGACATCATATTATTACTCAATGAGTCTGAAGGAACGTTTCACTCAAGTTTTACTTTCATTTGTTCTGTACTTTATTAGCAAGTCTTCTTTTGTTTTGGATCCTAGTTATTAGGTGATAGAAACCTAATTCAAAGGATCTATCGATTTGGTTGGTGAGATTGGGAATTGATAGGAGTTTAGGGATTTATATAGAATTGGGGAAGAACAGAATTGAGAATTAGGGATTTAGAAGAGGAAATTGGGGATCGAGGAGAAGAATGGCGACATCCTAGGGATACGTGACGAAATTGAGAGAGATTAGGGTTTGAGATACTATTCTGAATAATTGTTCTTGCTTGACCATAACGTAACCCCAAGTACATATTTATAACTAAGGAATGGAAAACTCTGGGTTAATTGCAAGTAGAGGTGGCAATTAAGATCCAAATCCATGAATCCAATCCAATCCATCCATCAAATTATCCACCTAATCCAATCCATTTAAATCCAATCTATTTGATCCAAATCCAATTGGATTGGTGGATTCATGGATCAATCCATGGATCCAAATGGCAAATTACGATTTGGCACCTATATTTTTTACATTTTACATTTTGGTACCTAAAATTTATATTTTTATACGAAAAATATCATTGGAAAATTACATTTTGGTACCTAAAATTTTTCATTATGACATTTTAGTACCAAAACTTTTCAAAATTTACATTTTGGTCCAACCCTTGGATGTCATTTGGATTCATGGATCAATCCACCAATCCATTTGATCCAATCCATGAATCCACCAATCCATTGGATCCAATCCATTTGATCCATGGATCCACCAATCCAATCCATGAATCCACGAATCCGATCCAATTGCCACCTCTAATTGCAAGGATGGTCACTGGGTTTACTAAAACCGTTCATGTTTGGTCACTGCAAATATTTAATTCCATTCATGGTCACTAAGATTAGTTTAATAGTTCAAGTTTGGTCACTCTTCGTTAGTCTCCGTTAGTTTTTGCTGATGTGGCAGTCAACTATTATAGTTGACCGTTAAATGAGTGACGTGGCCATTAAAAAAAAAAAAAAAATAAAATTTAAATATTTACAATTTCCACCTCATTTTACAACTATTAAAAAATAAAAATAAAACTTACCTCCGCCATCTACTAGATCGCCACACAATCCTGCGGTCTGCAAGGCCGCTGCCCACCAAACACAGACCGCACCTTGGAGGTGCGGTTCCCATTCTGACGTGGCGCAAAACGCACCCTAGAGGTGCGGTCCATAAAAAAAGGGTGCTATCAGTGTTAATTTTTTCGGTTGGGTGCTATTTTTGTAATTTTTATAAAAGGTGTTATTATTGGAAAAATCCCTGAATATTGGGTTAATGCAGAAGCTTTTCTGGCTTTTTCTTTTGAACTGATACATGGATGGTATTTGATGAAATGCTAGAGTGGTGCTTGCTTCCAAGATTACAGAACAGACCAGCGTAGGGGCTTAGATAGCGTCACAACCCCTGTAGGGGTTGTGATTTTCGCTTCCTCCTTTGCAACCATTAGATCCACTCTCTCTTTTGATTTTTCAAATTAACGGTTTAGATTAAATGAAGGGTATTTTTGGAAGATAAAAACTTACTATACGTGATCCTTTCTCATTTTTTATATAACCTGATTTCCTAAAAAAAAAAAACTCTTCATCTCTCCCCTCTCTCTTCCCTCTCCTGAGAACCCTAACTGCTCTCTGTCTCTCCCTCCCGTCACCGCCGCCATCCCCTCCCGTCGCCACCGTCGTCGTCTCTCCTTCCCGTCGCCACCACCGCCATCTCTCCCTCCCGCTGCCACCGTCTGTCCGTCTCCCTCCCGCCGCAGCCGTCGCGTCCTCCGCCTCCCGCCACTGCCGCGCCATAACGCTCTCCCCGTCGCAGCCCTCCCGCCGTCCCTCCAACTCATGTCACCGCCATCTCTCTCCCACCGTCCTCCTCTGTCGCCACCGTGAGGTTACCACCTCTCCCCTTCCTTCTCCTTTCCTCATTCATTAATTTTTTTTCCAGATCTGGGATTTTTCAGATTCCAGTTCTTGTTTTTTTTTTAATGTTATTCTCTAGTGGTACTGATTTCTGTCTAGTGGTACGCTACTAGTGGTAGTGGTAGCGGTACCAATGAGTAGTGGTAGCGTACCAGTACTCAGTGGTAGCGGTACCAGTGGTACTTGTAGCGTACCACTACCACTAGTACGTACCACTACTACTGGTAGCGTACCACTAGATGAAAATCAGTACCATTAGCGCACTGACGGAGTGGTTTTTTTTGCAGATGGCCGGAGCGAGTCTGATTGGAGGATTTCACCGGAAAAAAGTTGTCGGCCGGAGAAAGTTTGGCGGTCAGAGTGAAGAGGTTGCTGGAAAAGAAAGAGAGAGAGAGAGAGATATATATAAGCGTATTAATTGTAGGATTTAAATTAAAAAAGTATTTAGTCTGAGTTTTTAATTCCCAATCTGTAAATACAAAAATAAATAAATAATAAATTTAGTTTTTTTTCATACCCAAATTTCCCTTGGATGTGAATCTCACATCCCTCTTAGGGGAAGTGACGGTAACTCATCCCCCAGCGCAGAGGTGCCTTTCTCTGGTAACAAGAATGAAGCTCGATGTGTGCAGAGGAAGCTGTTGCTTGAAGCCATGGAGATGGAGCTTCCGGAGGGCACTATCAGGTACTCATCAAATGTGGTTTCCATGTAGGATTTGGGATCGGATTCCGGGTGCTTAGTGAAGTCGCTGCATCTTTCTGATATTGGTATTGGGAATTAGAAGAAATTAGAATTTCTATTTATCTATTCTGAATAAAAGTGACAAGGAGGTGGAAATGAGATGTCAATTTTAAATAATATTATTTTTAAATTGTCACGTCACACATTTAACGGTCAACTTTTAGAGTTGACCGCAATGCAAGCAAAAGTTAACGGAGTTGGACAGAGAGTTACCAAACGTCAACGGTTTTAGTAAACTGAAGTACCACTAATAGATTTAAATATTTCGAGTGACTAAACTTAAACGCTTTTTGTAATGTCAGTAACCAACCATGCAATTAACCCGTACTTTAGCATTATATATTAATAATTGTGGAACTTTTTGATAATCTAAGAATGTTTGAGTATTGAAAGGAATTATTCGGGTTATATGTGATGAACTCATAGATATATTTATCTTCCAAAGTCTAATAGTATTGTGCCTAGATTTTTAAAATACGGGCAAAATGTCTATTATGATCGTCAACATGAAGATTTTCATTCTCCTCGTTAGGATTGACTATTGGAATCGTAATCAACACTTTCAACGTCAATTGTGGGGCTATGATCAATATGAAAGCTTTGGCTTGGACCATCATTGTTACTCTCACTTGACTTTCCATCGAGATTGTAAAGTATCATAAACTAGATTAAAAAAGAAAGCAACAATTAATTAAAGTGTTACCAAAGTATCATTCACAAATTGAGATAGGTAGAGTGAAAAAAATAAAAAGATATTATTATTTTTAAACTCAATTAGCTCTTTGAGATCTTGGCGTCATTAGTGCCGGCGACAGAATTAGACATAGGGCTGAAGTGGAAAAGGACAACGATTTAATATAAGATTTGTTGATATGACGGTATATATGATGTGGCAATTTTGATTTTGGACACAAAGTTGACTAAAATTGACGAAAAGATTGATTTGTTAGTTAGGGAAAACATAGGGGATCAATTTGTTAACATTGAACAAAAAGTTAACGATTTGTTAGTGCCTCACAAAAACAAGTGACATTTTCTGCAATTCACCTCTTAGTGATAGGGTTAATTGCATGGTTGGTCACTGAGATTACAAAAAACGTTCATGTTTGGTCACTGAAAATATTTAAATTCAGTCTTGGTCACTTAAATTAGTTAAATGATTCAAGTTTGGTCACTCTCCATCTATTTCCGTTAACTCCAGTTTACGTGGCAGTCAACTTTCATAGTTGACCATTAAATACGTGTCGTGGCAATTAAAAAATTATTAAAAATAAAAAATAAACTTTTATATTTTCCACCTCATTATTACCTTCATTAAAAAATAAAAAAATAAAAAACCTATAATTGCTCCCAGCTACCGCGTACCCCTTCCCGATCCCGCCGTGGTCCCCCAGCTCCGCCGCTATAATTGCTCCCACAAGCACCTGCGAGACGAACATCAGCACCCCCCCAAACAAGAATAGATGCCTCCTCCCGACTCTATCGATGATCACCATCGACAGGAACGCCGTCCCAATCCCGACGGCGCCGGTGAGGATGGCCGACATCAGAGAAGCGCTCTCTCCCATTCCGATTGTTCGGAAGAGCAGGGGAGCGTAGAAGGCGATGACATTGATTCCGGTGACCTGCTGGAAGAACGGGATCGCGACCGCCATCACCAGCTGAGGCCGGTAATTGGCTTCCAGAATCTTCCTGAACGGGTTGCGATCGATCGATTTTGAGATCTCGTTCGCTTTGATCAGATCCGATAGCATCGACAAAAACGTCTAAATACAACAGTTCCAATTCCAATCTCCAAGCTAAAATCTGCGCGCGTGACATATAATTACTTCCATATATTTCACATAAACAAGTCCATGGCCAGTCCGAAATTGAAGGCGCCGGTGGCGATCATAAGAAGCTGTACTGCTCCCTGTCGTAGGTGGTGCTGACGGTCAGAAAACGGCCCCAAACCGTCACCGGCGGCGGGTTCGTGGTGACGGAGGATTCGACCCAGAGTGTCGTTTTTCGGGTGGAAGGCTGCGGGGTTCTGGGATCGCAAGGGGAACTCATGGTCCGCGACCGCGCCGGAGACGCCTTGCTTCCGACAAAAACGTCTAAAGACGACAATGTGGTTCCGTTCAGAGCCTTCTACTTCTCTAAAGACGAGAAGCTTCTCGTCTTCGATTACATGGCCGCCGGCAGCTTGTCGGTTGTTTTTGGTTTGGTTTCGGTTGTTTTTAGGATTTTTATTTTTTAATGAAGGTAATAATGAGGTGGAAAATATAAAAGTTTATTTGTTTATTTTTAATAATTTTTTAATTGCCATATCACGTATTTAACGGTCAACTATGAAAGTTGACTGTCACGTAAGCTGGAGTTAACGGAAATAGATTGAGAGTGACCAAACTTGAATAATTTAACTAATTTGAGTGACCAAGACTAGATTTAAATATTTTTAGTGACCAAACATGAACGTTTTTTTGTAATCTCAGTGACCAACCATGCAATTAATTATATACTAAGTCGGCCTCCAATCCATCAAAGATCTCCCAAAAACCTAATTGAACCGATTCTTCTCCCGTAGACGCGCCGCATCCCACCGTCTTCTCCGGCAGTGACGCCTCGTTTACTTTACGGTCTTCTCCGGCAGCCGCGCCTCGTTTACCGTCTTCTCCAGCAGCCACCACGACCGGTTTGTTGCCCATTACTAACTTTCCCTCGCTTTTGGCTGGCTAGATTCTTTGTTGCTTGCTATAATTAGCTGTTGAATTGCAACTGTTCCTTTGGTCTATGATCTCATCTCTTATGTGTTATTGCTTTTATTTTATTACCACCCACGGCGGATTCAGAATCAGGATACGATCACTTGTGTCGGTGATAAAATGAGTGAAATTGAAATCCTCGCACATGAACTAGTAGTTGAGGTTCTCAAGGAGCAAATCAATGAAGTTTCTACTGAGAAGGAACATATTGAGAGCAATCTCAACCGTGTGACTATGGATCTGTCCCTCCTCAGTAAAGAGGAGCTTAGGTTATCTGAGCTATTTCACCAATTGAAGGCTGATATTGACAAAGAAAAGCTTCATTTATCTGAGCAAGTTGAAAAATTAGAGGGTGTGTTGAATGATGAAATAGCCCAGGGTCGTGCACATGCCGAAGCCTCCTCAAAGTCTCATTCAAGCAAATTTAGCAAACTAGAAGATTCAGCTTGCAAGAAGATTTCAAAGCTGGAAACTATGATTCGAAAGAGCATGGAGGAGAAGCTACTCACGGAAGCTGCACTTGAATCTACGAGGAAGGAATATGCAATGACGGATCCAGAGTATCGTCAACTTCTTGACCGGTGTGAGGAGCTTGAGAACAAATACAAGGAGGCTATAGGATCCTTGATGAAGTCTAGCAAGGAGAAGAAGAGTCTTCAAGAGCGAGTTAGTAAACTTGAGGAAGATCTCTCTCTCACGGGCAGGGCAGCCCAAGTTAAGTTATGGGGAAGAAATAGGGGAAGATGAAAAAGCAACTTCTTTAGAGCTCAGTTTTACTTACATAATTTTCCCTGAAATACACTCAATGCATGCAGGATAGTGGATACAAATACAAAAGGGGAATATGAGTTGTTATCATCTTTATTCTCTCTCTCTCAACACATTGTTGAACTAATCTCGCTTTTCACAATTATTACTATTATCATTATCATATTATAAAATAGAATAGAGGTAGCAAATGGATTGATCCATGGATCAAATGAATTGGATCCAATGGATTGGTTGATTCATGGATTGGATCAAGTGGATTGGTAGATTATCCATTAATCCAAATGACATCCTCAACCAAGGACCAATATGTAAAATGTAAAAAATTTAGGTACTAAAATGTCATAATAAAAAATTTTAGGTATCAAAACGTAATTTTCCAATGATATTTTTCGTATTAAAAATTAAATTTTGGGTACCAAAATGTAAAATATAAAAAGTATAGGTACCAAATCGTAATTTGCCATTTGGATCCATGGATCAATCCATGAATTCACCAATCCAATTGAATTTGGATCAAATGTATTGGATTTAAATGGATTGGATTATGTTGATATTTTTAATGGGTTAGTGAATTGGATTGAAAATTGCTACCTATAGAATGAAGATACTACCAAAGGACTCTCTGAAGTCCCCAACCTTTTGGCTGGGGCATTTTCATGTGTCGTTTAAAGATGCAACACTTTCAAACTCCCAAAGCTTTTTCATTGATGAGGAGGAAACGTTATGTAAAATTCTACGAGATCGATCGAGAAATAAAACGCACGAGACAAGATTTACGTGGTTTCCCCGTTCATGAATGAACGAGACTAGTCCACGGAGAACGTGAGTTCTCGGCTGATATTTTATTTATGATTAGGTTTTCTTCTCTCTTGGAGAGGCAGACGTGAGCCTTGCTCTCCTTTTATACAAGACTCCAGCCAAACCCTATCAACACTAACACGGGTTGGCTAATTACAATAGGATCCCAAACTTAATAAAAAACATGTGTCATTAAGTATAGGGATCACAACACTCCCCCTCAAGCGAAGGAATGAATATCAAGCAGACCGAGCTTGACCAGAAGATGAGAAAACTGATCAACGCTGAGACCCTTGGTGAATAAGTCCGCCGGCTGCTCCTGTGTAGCAATCTTGATAGGTAGAACATCCCCTGGCTGCACACGCTCACGAACAAAATAACAATCCATCTCCACATGCTTAGTGCGCTCATGGAAAACTGGATTAGCAGCAATATGGAGTGCTGCCTGATTGTCACAGTATAGAGGAGTTGGCTCCGAAATGTGAACACCCAAGTCACGAAGAAGCCAACGAAGCCAGAGAACTTCACTCACCATGCTAGCCATGGCACGGTATTCAGCTTCAGCAGAAGAACGCGCAACCACAGATTGTTTCTTGGTGCGCCAAGAAATGGGAGAAGCACCCAGTTTGATGAAGTAACCTGTTGTAGAGCGTCGTGTAAGGGGACAACCAGCCCAATCGGCATCACAATAAGCCGTCAAAGAGAGGTCCGGAGATGCCGAGAGAAAAAGACCACGACCAGGACACGTTTTGAGGTACCGAAGAATACGTGTAGCTGTGGCAAGATGAGCCTGAGTGGGCGAATGAACCGCCTGGCTAAGTAAGTTGACCGCATAGGTGATATCCGGTCGAGTAACAGTAAGATACAGCAATCGCCCAACCAGCCTGCGAAAAGAAGCAGCATCGGCGGCAGGGGGTGACTCGTCGTGACCCAGGCGATGATTTTGTTCTATAGGCGTGGGACTGGGTCGTGTAGCCGCAAGACCCGATTCAGCAAGAATATCCAGGACATACTTTCTTTGATTGAGAACCAAGCCTCGAGGTGATCGAGCAACTTCAATGCCAAGAAAGTATTTGAGAGGTCCAAGATCTTTGATAGTGAAACGATCATGGAGAAAGTCCTTTACATGCTGAATGAACTGCATGTCATTTCCCGTAAGGATAACATCGTCGACGTATATGAGAGCCACAACAAAAGTAGCACCCCGACGATAAGTAAACAAGGCATGATCAGCACGGCTCTGTGTAAAGTTAAGTTCCCCAAGAGCTTGTGTGAACTTCTGATACCAGTTGCGTGATGCTTGACGCAACCCATATATAGATTTCTTCAATCGACATACACGAGTCTCGCCGGGCCGAGAAAAACCTTGAGCAATCTCCCCATGCAGAAAAGCATTGTTCACGTCCAGTTGATGAAGAATCCATCCCCGGCTAGCTGCAACGGTGAGTAAGCAGCGAACAGTGACTAACTTTGCAACGGGGGCAAAAGTATCGTGAAAGTCAATGCCTTCTATCTGCGTAAAACCCTTTGCGACAAGACGAGCCTTGTAGCGTTCCATAGTGCCATCAGCATTGAATTTCACCTTAAAGACCCATTTGGAAGCAATAGCACGCTTCCCAGGAGGTAAATCACACAACTCCCAAGTACCATTGGCCTCCAGAGCACGGTACTCGATGAGCATGGCATCGCGCCAATGCTTGTAGCGAACGGCTTGATAGTAAAAGCGAGGTTCATCAACCCGGCTAACCGCAGCTACAAAAGCATGATGTGCTTGTGACAAACGTCAATATGTCAGGTAGTCCTCTATCGGATACTCCACTGTAGCCTTGTGTGCCGAACCTGGGAGATCCACATCATAACCGCGAAGTCGAGTGGAGAGCTGTCTCACTCGATCACCACGGCGAAGAACCGGTGGATTCTCGGTGGGAACAGTAGCAGTGTCGGGTGGAGCAGGCGACGAGGACGATGGAACAGTAGATGAAGGTGAGGATGTCTCACCTGGCGAGGCAGTTGACTCGGCCAAAGGGGAAATTGAAGCCAAGGTGCTGGGAGACACCTCTTCCGTCGAGGCGGGGCCAGCTGGTGAAACAGTGGAACCCTGCACAGTCTCGAGTAAAGCTGGAATGGGTGAGTCGCCAACATCATCGTCCCAAACCGGCTCAAGTGAAGGTGCGGATGGTGATGGGCGATCATGAAAGGAAGAGGCGGAAGGCTCCTGAGAAAGACGGTAAGGATATATGTCCTCAAGAAAGTGGACATCACGTGACGTGTAAGTCCTCTTATCCTCCAAATCATACACACGATAACCTCTCTGGGTGCTAGGATACCCGATAAATATGCCTGCACGACCACGATCTGCAAATTTGTCCAAGCCCCGTCGATTATCACGAGCATATACCAGACAGCCGAAACTTCGTAGATGCTGATAACTAGGATCCTTATCAAACATGATGTGATAAGGCGTACGATTACCAATCGTCACTAAAGGCATGCGATTGATCAAGTATGCTGCGGTAAGGACACACTCACCCCAGAACTCAAGAGGTAAATTTGTGTGGAAACGCAATGCTCGAGCAGTCTCCAGGAGATGTCTGTTCTTTCGCTCGACAACACCATTTTGTTGCGGTGTGTCGGTGCAAGAAGTCTGCAAAACAATCCCTGATTCCTCATAGTAAGTACGTAAAATGGCAGTATCAAACTCCGGACCATTGTCCGCCTGGAGGCGACGAACCTCCTTACCAAATTGGGTGCGCACCATGTGAAAGAAAGCCAATAAGTGGCGTCCAACATCGGATTTATATCTCAACAAATAAACCCAAACTGCTCGACTATAATCATCAACAATTGTCAAAAAATAATGTGCGCCCGAAAGAGAAGGGGTCCGATAACCACCCCAAATATCCAAATGTAGGAGTTCAAAACAAGACTGCGTCGTGATTGAGCTAGACCGAAAAGGATCACGAGCTTGCTTTGCTCGAATACATGAATGACAAGGAAAATGCTGCTGCAAGAGAGGAGCGGTAATAAACTTCTGCAAATGTCCCATCTTCGCCACGGCAGGATGTCCCAACCGTGCATGCCAGAGAGCTGTTTTATCCACTGCTTGACGAGCTGCATGTGCCACCGGATGTCGCTCTTCAAATAGTCGAAGATAATACAGCTCATCTACATGCTTACCCATCCCAATCAGCTTCCTGGATGGTAAGTCCTGAACAATACAGAAGTCACCAAGAAAGATTAAGGCTACCGGCAGATCGGCCGTCAACCTACTAACGGAAAGCAGGTTGCACTGAAAATCCGGCACATATAACACTCTGCGTAGTAATAATCCATTAGGCAATTCCACCGAACCAATACCCTGAACAGGAACTCCTGTTCCATTAGGTATCCGAACCTGTAATGTTGGAGGTGACTCCAACTCATTTATCAACAAAGATTTATCAGTGACTATGTGCTCGTTGCAACCAGAATCTATAACCCACGAAGCAGAAGAAGTAAAATACGTACCCGCCATGTTGGATACAAGATCCGACGGCACTTGGCCATGCATCTTTACGTCCGAACTGAGAAAGGACTTAAGCTGCGCGAATTGACTTGCTGTGAGGCCAGGAATCGGACTAGAATCAGGTTCGGCATCAACATTAGCGGCTTGAGGAGATGCACGAGGGCCCCGATCTGATTTCCTCCGCGCGGACTGTTGATCGCTTTCTTTCCGAGGTGGATAGCCAATCAGTTTGTAGCAAGTGTCACGTGAGTGACCCGGCTTCTGGCAGTGGCTACAAATTGGCTTCCCATCCATGTCACGCTCCCCCTGTCGAGGATTGCGGTCAGTTTTGCGTTCACCCTGCGCCTGAAAGACAGCAGCATCGGCGCGCGGCCTCCTGCTATTTGAGATATTACGCTGCTGTTCTTCACTCATGACCAAGTGATAAGCTTCTCCTAAGCTAGGAGTAGGTCTCGTGGCAAGAATCTGCGTTTTCACAGTACTAAAAGCATCATCAAGCCCCATCAAAAAATCAAATAGACGCTCACCTTCCTTAACCTCTCGCTGACGACGTTTAACATCGCAGGTGCATCCACCACATGTGCACTCAAGGGAGGGCGCTAAGGAGCTGATTTCGTCCCATAAACCTCGGAGTTTAGTGTAAAAAGAAGCGACAGTAGTCTTCTCCTGCTGCAACAAGTTTATCATGCGCTTCAACTCGTACATACGAGCAGCGCTACCATGCCCAAATCGCGATTGCAAATCGAGCCAAATGTCACGCGACGTTTTGGCAAAACGCACGCTGCTGCGAACATTCTTGGTCATCGCTGTCTTAAGCCAGCCCTTGACCAGGGCATCACATTGCTTCCAGATATCATACTCCTCTCCCCCTGAAGTCAGCGCCATGATAGTCCCATCAACAAAACCCAACTTATTTTTTGCTATAAGAGAATCCGTTATATCCCCAACCCATTCTCCATAATTCACTTCGGTGAGAAGTTCTCCAACAAAAAGTTGACTAGGATTGTCGGACTGGTGGATGGTGAACGGAGACGGCCGAGCGGCCAGCACGCCACTGTGAGTGGTGCCATTGCCGCCGCTAGCGGTGCTTGCAGCTGAACCCATAGGAGTTGTCTCTCCTTCGCCAGCCATGATGAACAAACGAGGTGTGAATCGATCACAGCTCTGATACCATGTAAAATTCTACGAGATCGATCGAGAAATAAAACGCACGAGACAAGATTTACGTGGTTTCCCTGTTCATGAATGAACGAGACTAGTCCACGAAGAACGTGAGTTCTCGGCTGATATTTTATTTATGATTAGGTTTTCTTCTCTCTATTGGAGAGGCAGACGTGAGCCTTGCTCTCCTTTTATACAAGACTCCAGCCAAACCCTATCAATACTAACACGGGTTGGCTAATTACAATAGGATCCCAAACTTAATAAAAAAACATGTGTCATTAAGTATAGGGATCACAACACGTTAAGATTGGACAGCTGCAACCACCCATATAATCGAATTCGAAAGAAGATAACAACATTGGACAGGACACTTGCTTATTAGTTAGAGATTCATTTTGTGAGAGGTGGCATGGAATGGAATGGAGGCATCGAAGAAACGAAACCAAGGCCGGTGGGATAAGGAGCATTTCTACTATGTTATATAGTATTGGTGATTTAATGTACAATTTAAAGTTGTACCATAACATGAAATGTATAATTTTAGATTGTACCATATAAGAATTTGTACCATTATGTTATGATACAACTTTACAACTTGAAGTTGTACCATCACATAAAGGTACAAGTTCAAGTTGTACCATAACAGAATTTGTACAAATAGTATAGGTATAATCTAAAGTTGTACCATAACGTTAAAGGTACAATTTTAAGTTGTACCATAATGGCAAAAACCTATAGCACCAATGCTATATAGCATTGTAAAATTCCTCGTGGGATAAGCTGCTGTTATTGTGATAAAGGTACAATATAGAATGAAACACTACCAGTTCCAGACGACTCTCGGAAGGACGCCATTAAAACAATCAAGTGGCACAAATGCAAGCTGCCGTGGTCATAACGCATACAGGCAGTAAGCTGCTGCTGCTGCTGTCAAAAAAACACGCAGAACGCTCTTATATTTGGAACTTCAAGTTACAAACAAATCATAATTTTGCACAGTTAGGAAAGTGTAGGCTAGCTAGGCTCTGTTAGTTCTCACGTGATTGAAAAGTGCAGGGAAGGGAGAAGGCAGCCAATATTTGTGGAAAATGCAGGGTTAAGCACCACCTTGAATAGGGGTGAACAAATACACCCGCAAACCGACCCACCCGTCCAACCCGACCCAACCCACCCGTATTTATCGCTATAACTAAGGTTTTGGGTTGGGTGAGGGTTTTCTTTTGTACAACCCGCCTCTTTTGGGTTGGGTTTGGATTTTGGATTACACAACCCGTAGAACCCGACACAACCCGTGTTCCAACTATTGATATGAGTTCGTATCCAAAAAATATTTATGTCGTATATAGTAATACTTATGAGAAAATTAAGATATTTCGCTATGTTTTTCTCACATGATCTCTCTAATCTAATGCATTTTTTGGGTTAAAGTTTAGACATAGATTTAATATAGCTATGATTCACGTAATCCTTTTTCTTATATACAATTTTAATAGAATAACATATTATGGATGCGTTCGTTTATAACATTTTTAGCCTATTTCAACAAATGTCATGAAAAAAATAGATATATGTTGAAGTAAATCACATTTTATTAAAATTTAAACAACATTTGTGAATTTTGATAAATTTCACCTCCGTTTATTCGTTTGAAATTTTAATTAGTTATAAAATATTTTTATGGTGTAGACTAATTACATATTTTGTGTTGGGTTGGGTTTTTACTTAAAAATATCGTCAACCCGACCCAACCCAATTAGAGACAAACCGTAGGGTTTTAATTTTTTTGGGTGGGTTTGGGTTTAATATTTCCCAAACCGTAGAGCATGAGTCGGGTGATTAAAATAGCTAAACCCGGACCACCCGACCCATGTACACCCTTAACCTTGAATGGAAGACCAACAGTGAGTAAAGCAAGTAATTATAGGAAGCGGATAGTGTCACTAACTGATGAGTCAGTAACCCATTAGTAACTCTTTCTCTGATTTCCACGTGTCAGTCCTCTTTTTTTATTTAAATTAAATACGGAAGGGCATTAAGGTAAAATTGCACTTACATATATTTTAATACTAACGCTGACTTTTGACCGGACCACATCAGCACCTCCTTCTCTCTCCTCGAAAAAAGCTTTAATTTTTCTTCTCTTAATCTTTAACGGACGATTTCTCACTCGTTTTAAGTCGGAATTTAATTTTTTTTGCACAGTTAGATCAGATTAATTGTGCCCTTCAAAATGATATCCACTTTGATATTTTTTGGACATAAAAAAAATTTCCAGTTATTACCAGTCTATACCATATGGTATTGACTGGTATTAAATAAGACCATACCACATGGTATGGTATTATCAATATATATTCCGTTACCACGCAATATCATACATTACCATAGGGTATAGTGTGGTAATATCAATATATATTTCGTTACCACCCAATACCATATGGTATAGTGTGGTAATATCAATATATATTTCGTTACCACCCAATACCATATGGTATAGTGTTGTAATATCACACAATACCATATGGTATAGAGTGGTAATATCAATATATATTTCATTACCACGCAATACCATACATTACCATAGGGTATAGTGTGGTAATATCAATATATATTTCGTTACCACCCAATACCATATGGTATAGTGTGGTAATATCAATATATATTTCGTTACCACCCAATATCATATGGTATAGTGTGGTAATATCAATATATATTTCGTTACCACAATACCATATGGTATAGTATGGTAATATCACACAATACCATATGGTATAGAGTGGTAATATCAATATATATTTCGTTACCACGCAATACCATACATTATCATAGGGTATAATGTGGTAATATCAATATATATTTCGTTAGCACCCAATACCATATGGTATAGAGTCATAATATCAATATATATTATCTAAAAGGAAAAAAACAGAAGGAGGGAGAGAAAAAATAGTCTTCTGATGCCTCTCATTTCCTCTTCCTCAATCAAGAACACCAAAATGCCAAAAAAATGAGAAAGATCGGAATTGAGGCTAAAGAGTTGATGAAGAGAAGAAATGCAATGAAAGAGAGTGGCTACAATTTTTATTCGTCGATTGCTAGAGAAAAAAATGAAGAAGGAAGAGAGCAGATCTAAATTTGAAAAGGAGATTGTGAAAGAAAAAGTAAGAGAGAAGGAATAGAGAAAGAGAAAGGATCTGGAAAGAGATTGAAAGAAAGGAAGAGAGAAGGAAGAAAGTTGAGTTGCAGAGAAAATGCCATTCTCTCTCTTTCATTGAAAAGTCAGCCATTGAAATGTGGAATGAATACAAAAAATTAAAAATACAAAAACGGACAAAAATGCCCCTCCCCACCCCACATCCAGCCCAGCCACACGATTGCTCTATTCCCAAATCTACGGCTCCCGTTTGATTACTGATGGGTTACTGACCCTATCTTGGACCGTAATTATATAGACCAAGAACCTAGCTGCTAAGGTATAACTCTGATGAAACATATCCATAAGTTGTTAATCGTTCCATAATGGCAACAAAGAACAACACACTAAGCCTACAGACCAAGAGATAACAGAGAACATCCTGAGGTTAATGACAGGCTTGACTTATTACCCTCCCTCCCAAGCTAACTCCAAACAGAAAATAAAAAAGATAGATAGCTGGAACAAACAAGGTTACCTTTAGCTTTAGGGGGTTTAGATTAAAAGTTATGTAATTAAAGCTTTGTTGCTGCCTTGAGGGTGTTGCCATTCCATCCTCTAATGGTGGCTGTTTCATGTATGTAACTAGATAGATTCTTTTGACTTTGCAGCAGTATGACTTCTCACTTGCACTCTTCTCTCCCTCCCAGTCTTCTATTTTCTTTGTTTTCGTTTGTTGGATGTTTCACACCTTGTGACATCCTTGGCTCCTGCTAAAGATTGTTTCCTTTGTGTTGTATCTGCTTCCATTAAGCTTGCAAGTTCACCTGTCATGAAAACAATATAGCTCTGTAAACAATCAGGATGATCAACTGAGAATTCTGATACAATCGAATAACCTGAAATCCAATATATTCTAACAAAACAATATGGAGATTCCTGCCCGCAGCGCCTGCAATTCCTGTTTTCCTGCGCTCTGCGCAGTTCACGGGAGGCCAATTTGGTAAATGGCTCCGTTCCATTGAGATGGGCCACGTAGAAATCAAAGCCCAATGCAAATTTAAAATGGCTTCGTTCCATTGAAATGGGCCGCGTAGAAATCAAAGCCCAATTCAAAACTTAAACGTCGCTGCTGGCTCCGTCATCGGGTCGGATTGGGCTGCCTGACGGACCGATACTCTTCTCTCTTCCCATCTCTCCCAAACGAACCACAACTTCCAGCTTCCAGCCGCCGAACTCGATCTGCTCTCAAAATTCCCTAACCTCGCCGCGAAATCCCCTATCGTCGCCTGCCCAAACAGCCTCGCCACGACGCCACAAACTGAAAGAACATCAGATGTAAGACATCACGATTTTCAGCTGTGAGGGCCTCCGACCATTCAGGATACATAAGCGCCTCTTTGATGGAGGAAGGCTCAAGAGGCGGCGATGCAGAAGACGCAGAGGAGGCAGGGCAGCCAGCGGTGACATGAAACAGCTTTTTGGGCCGGAAAATCCCATGCTGGGCCCGAGTGGTCATATTGTGAGTGCGGGCCGGCGGAGCAGGTAATAAGGGCTGGGAAGCAGCCGGGCCAGAGGGCGGCGTGACGGGCTCAGGAGCAGGCCCAGTATCCGCCGAATGCCCAGTTGATGTGGAGGAGTCCGCTGCGGAGGGAGCAGTTGATGAGGGAGAGTTGGGCCCAGGAGGAGACGGGCCGACAGAGGGAGTGATGGGCCGAGCAGCCTGCAAATGAGTGATGGTGGGACTTGAGTCCAAAAGCCATGACGCTGGAGATGGTGTTGCGGGAGCCACAGGAGAGGAAAAACCTGGAAAAATAGTCTCTACAAACCGAACATGCCGGGAAAGAAATAGACGATTAGTGAGGGGATCAAAACAACGATAGGCACTTCGCTGGGGGCAATAACCAAGGAAAAGACAAGAGCGAGAACGAGGGTCAAGTTTATTAGTGGAGTAGGGACGAAGCCAAGGGTAGCATAAACAACCAAAGATTCGGAGCTTATGATAGTTTGGCGATTGATTAAAGAGAAGGGTGTAGGGAATTTGACCGCGAAGAGCGGATGAAGGCAGGCGATTAATGAGGTAAATGGCGGTGGAAAATGCAAAAGACCAAAAAACAGAGGGAAGGTTGGCATGATGAAGAAGAGTGATACCGGTCTCGACGAGATGTCGATGTTTGCGTTCGGCTAAACCGTTATGTTCGGGAGTGTGAGGTGGAGTGAGAAGATGACTGATCCCGTGAGTGGTGAGGGTGGAAGTAAGCTTTTGAAATTCACCGCCACCATCAGTGTAAATACGACGTATGGATGTGGAGAAATAATTTTCAACCATAGTACAAAAAGCAAGAAAAACTGAAAGAACATCAGATTTTCGCCGAAGAGGATAGTACCATGTATAGCGTGTGAAATGATCAACTATAACCAAATAATATTGGAAACCATCAATAGACGTAACAGGAGCAGGGCCCCAAACATCAGTATATAGGAGATCAAAAGGTCGAGTACTCGAAAGAGATGAAATACCAAATGGAAGTTTATGAGACTTATTAGAAAGACAGGCATCACAATGACTCAAAGAGGAAGAAGACACAGGAAGGGAATGAGCACGAAGCAAAGTGCGAAGAGACTGATCGGAAGGATGACCCAGCCTGGAATGCCATGAATTGGTGGAGGTGCGAGTTGTGACCAGCGCCATTCGAACAGGTACAGTCTCTGGCGGCAGCTCATACACATCACCTCTGTTTTCCCCTTTCAACAACTGTGCCCCCGTGCGAAGATCCTTCACAACAAAATGAGAGGCAAAAAATTCAACGGACACTGGATTAGTACGACATAATTGAGCCACAGAGATAAGATGCTTTTTAATGGCGGGAACATGTAAGACATCATGTAACGAAAGTGAACAAGAGCCAGTGGAAAAATGAGAAGTGCCAATATGACTAATCCGCAAACCTGAGCCATCTCCAACAAGCAGCTCATCAGGGCCGGTATAGTCGGAATACAGAGATAAGTTACCAAGATCCGAGGTAACGTGATGGGAGGCGGCAGAGTCCATTAACCATGAACCTTGTTGCTGAGATGGACCATTAATTGGGGTCGAAGAAGATGGAGCAGTGGCATAGTGGTGAGGCAGCGAATGGGCAGCACCAGAGGGAAATGAGGGCTGGCCCAAAGAAGGAGCAGCATTAATGTAATGAGCCTGGGCCTGCCGGTTTTGGAGATGGGCCTGGCGGGCCTGAGGAAACAGTTGGAAACACTGGCGCACCGAATGGCCAGGTTTCTCACAGTACTGACAGACGGTGCGGGCCCGATGGGGATTGGGCTGGAAGGAATCAGACGGGCTGGAGGCCCGTTGAGACAAGCCCTGCTGTCCGCGAAATGGAGAGGCACCACGGTAGGGTTGTGATGGAGGAGCGCCGCCGCGGGGAGAGCGAGGATGACCACCAGATCGCTGCCCCTGTGTATAGAAAGCAGTAGGAATAATAGTGGGCTGCTGAGATTTAAGATCAGATTCATATTCCACTAAAGAATCAACAAGATCCTCAAGAGTGAGGCCAGGTCCTCTCGCACGAACAGCCGCAGAAAAAGCCTTGTAATCATCACCCAGACCTCTGAGACAATGAACAACTAAATCAAGATCCTTGACAGGTTCGCCAATAAGAGCGAGCTCAGCGGCAGTGGATTTGAGATCATTGACGAAAGCAAGAACATCACGATCGCCTCTGGTAATCTTGCCGATCTTTCCTTTCAAATGAATAATACGCGATTGGGCGTTGCTAGCGTATAGCTTCTCCAAGATGAGCCACGCATCGCGAGCAGTAGAGGCAGCAGAAACAAATGAATAAATCGATTCATCAATGGAACATCTCAAGGCGTGAAGTATAAGCTTGTCTTGCCTGAACCAATTTCGATAGGCAGGATTGGCAATAGCAGCACCATCGGCTGAAATTGACTGAGGAGGAGCAACTGTGGAGCCATCTATGAACCCAATAAGATCAAGTCCCATTAGCAGAGTTTCCAGCTGGGAACGCCAGGATGCAAAATTTGTCGGAGTAAGCTTCAAGGGAAGCTGAGCGGCAGGATTGAAGGTAATGATTTGAGTTTCAACGATTTTGGATTCAACAGATGAATCACCAGATCCTGAACTGACTGTCATGGTGATAAAGAACAGAGAAGAATCGAACAGAGAAGAGAAGAAAAACACAGCACGGTGAGATGGATCGAATCTAGCTGATCGTTGCTAGCTCTGATACCATGAAGAGATTAACAGAACTCAATAATGAGGAGAATCCAAGATGATTTGTTATTGATGATTCAGTGTGTTAATATACAGATCTTGGGGAGACAAAGTAGGCACGTAGTAACAGACTTGATGTGCACTTCCCACAAGATTAGGAACCGAAAACAGTAGTGGAGAAAGTGATAAAAGAATAAATAAAATAAAACATTATTTATCTCTAATAGACCTCTCCCCCAAACAAACCACAACTTCCAGCTTCCAGCCGCCGAACTCGATCTGCAAACAACCGATTCGTCCCAAATTCAGTTGCTCAAACATTGCACGGCCATAACACTTTGGTACGATACTGAGAACAGATTCACCCTAACTGCTGCAGTTGTTTAACAGAGATTTAAGAATGAAATGTTTGCTCTTACTTCTGTAATAGGAAGTCCATCATAAAGGTGGAGGGTTTTCTAACTACAATAGGCTCTCTCTCAGTTGAGCCACGCAAGGCAGCAACCATACAGCCAGCACTTGATTTGTGAATGAGAAATTCGAAGTAAGGAGTAAGGACGACTGCTCGAGTAAACCAACCAGATTGGTTAGTGTGTGAAAGAGAAAGCTCAAACTCCCTCACCAGGCCACTCAGCCTCGCCGCGACGCCACATCCTCGCCGGTCAATTACAGCTCCTAACGTCGAATTCTCTGTCTTTATCGCGACTGCCTCTCTTGACTGTCTCTCTGTTCCTGTCTTTCGGGTCTGCTGCTCGCCGCGACGCCACCGCCTCGCCGATCAATTTTCCCCTTCCCTCGAAGTCCATTACAGCTCCTAACGTCAACCTCTCTGTCTTTCTCGCCACTGCCTCTCTGTTCCTGTCTTTCGCGTCTGCTGCCTCTCAACCTGCCTGCCGAATTTTCCACATCCCAGTTCGAGAGATTAATCAATCGCTCTGCCTCTGTAAGTTCTCTTCATTAGATTACCCTCTGTCCCTCTTTCTAATTTAATTTATGCAATTGAAATCTGAAACCGCCCAGGAAGAGCAGACCTGTGAAGTAAATTTTTAGTTTAGAAAGAAACAGATGAACCCATGTTTATGATTGACAAAAGCAGAGATTTTATTCCATGTCCTGCCCTTTTTCTGAACCTAAAATTTCTGCTCCTGTTTGAATTGTCTACTTATTTGAGAGATTTCCAGTTTTGATGCCCGATATCTGATGAACCCATGTTTATGATTGACAAAAGCAAATATTTTATTCCATGTCCTGCCCTTTTTCTGAACCTAGAATTTCTGCTCCTGTTTGAATTGTCTACTTATTTGAGAGATTTCCAGTTTTGATGCCCGATATCTGATGAACCCATGTTTATGATTGACAAAAGCAGAGATTTTATTCCATGTCATGCCCTTTTTCTGAACCTAGAATTTCTGCTCCTGTTTGAGTTGTCTACTTATTTGAGAGATTTCCAGTTTTGATGCCCGATATCTGATGAACCCAGGTTTATGATTGACAAAAACAGAGATGTTATTCCATGTTCTGCCCTTTTTCTGAACCTAGAATCTCTGCTAGAGTTAAGGCATTGGCTCTCAAGTTTCCTGGTCTAGAGTTTGGGTTACGAAAGGCTTCCTCCGTCTTCTTGCTTCACATAATGTTTGTTCGGGGAGTTAGAAGTAGGCTATATAAAAATTGGCGTGGGTTTCTATTTTTATTGTGGATTTGCAATATTAGTGAGATAAAAATAGGCGTTGCATTGCATGGTTGGCTTGAGAATTTTTATATTTTGGTGGGAACTTTTACATCTGCTGGATTTTATTAAATGGTCTAGAGTTTGGGTTTGTAGCCAATTAGTTAGCAGAGCAAAGCAGATACACTCGATCTCATGGGTTATATGTATTACAGGTACTCATTAGCCCGCTGGAGAGGAGCTTAGTTGTCATTTTTCAGCTTCTGAAGGGGACCATTTTCAGCTGGGCAAATCGTCGAACAGGTTCTGGGCAGGATAAGAAAAGGGCACCCTAGGATTGAAGAAACCACAATCGTTAACGTCTTTGTCCGTCGGTGAGTTGTTTCCACAATCGTTAACCGCCTCGCCGCGAAATCCCCTATCATTGCCTGCCCAAACAACATCTATCGAACTTCCCCTTCCCCTCCGGCAGCTATTGAAGAAGAACCCCTACAAGCGAATACACAATTATCAAGATAGAGAAGAATGAGGAAAACTCCAACTCAAATATCAAGATAGAGAAGAATGAGGAAAACTCCAACTCAAATGATCTCCCAATATTGATCGAGGTATGTACAAGTAATGTATGTGATTCTATGAAAATGATATCTATCACTGGAACTTCTATCTATTGATTCATAATTACCATGCACTCTGCATTACTTGAGCTTCATTTTGTCACGTTAATTTTGCTTTGTATATGATTCCATGCATGTTATTTCTATTACTGGAACTTCTATTTACTTAATATTATTACCATGCACTTTCCATTACGTCAGTTTCATTTTGATATGTATATAATTCTATTACTGCTATATAGATACATATTAGGAGAACTTTCATTCATTATTATAATCACAAGCAATTGCAGGAGGAAAAAGTAGAACCTGCTAATGGTGTACCCGCTGCCGTTGATGGTGCTGAGAAAAAGCAAGATATTGCTAATGAGGCGGAGGTAAATATTATACGATATGATAATTTACTTTTACTTGCACAATAATTATAATACCTAAAATAAGTGCTAAATATAATGTAGAAAAATGAGGAAGAAACTCCCCAAATGCAAGAGAAGGAGGCCTCTACATTTAATGGAGCACAATGCGACACCAATGGCGACAAAGCAACTACTATGGATGGACGTACTGATGTTGTCGATGGAGCAGGAAGTGAAAAGAACCAGAAAAAACGGAAACATGGAGTTGTCTACGACGATGAGGAGTAAATAGAAGGATTCATGTGGTTTTTCTTTCATTTTTCGTATGAGGATTTAGTCGGTCAGGATGTCGGTTGAACTATTTTATTCTCTTCATATATTTATAATTAAAGAGGATGTCGGTTGAACTATTTTATTCTCTTTTTATATTTATGGTTAAAAAGGATGTCGGTCAAACTATTTTCTTCTCTCTTCATTTCGTATTGATTTTGGTACTATGCTGTTGTTTTTCTTGAATGAGAGACTATGTTTGTTCTTCCTCTAAGGATTCACAAGAGGCAACAGCGGAAACCAATTATAAGCCACTGTTGGCTGATGATGGTATCCGATGATGTGCCATCCAAAATACTATGTAAATTGACTGCGGTAAAAGTCTTTTTCGATGAAATGATTGGTTCAAGTAGGGACTTCAAACATTGCCTTTTTTTTGGACTGCATAGTCGTGCACTTCCTCTGCAGTCTGCACAGCACAATGGAGTTTCAGCTCAAAGTTCTTGAACTGGGTAAACTGTGTGATGGAGATGCCTCTTGAAGTTGTGTTCTCTTTTACATTTTCGAATTTATTTCTTCATTTCTTTTTATAATTTTGAGATAGGAGACAAGAATGTTTTGTTACTTCCCCACTTGGTCGCGGAAGAAGTAAAATCCATATGGAATATGAATGTGTGATTCCTTACAATAAGGATAAATTCGTCTCTCATTGTCCTAAATCCTCCAATTTTACGATCAGGACAAATCTACGGGAGAGTTCAGAGTTTAAAAAATTCATTCAACCACAGCCTGGTATGATTTATAAACGAATCCGGCCAACCGGCCGGACACGTGACTAGTATGGATTAGATAGATTCTCGTATATACAAACCTAAGTGTATAGAGCAAGATCACTTAGCGCGTGGATGAAAGCATCTAGGATCGCCAAATTTCTTCCATCTTTCACACTAGATTTGAACCCCATTTGTTGGCTGGATACATTTGATCAATTGTATAAACAATAATAATAATTTTTCTGATTTGCTATCATAAATTAATTCAAATATTAAATTATTGAAAAAATATAATAAAAACATGAATTGTAAATTTGAAAATTTTCCCACATCCTAACCGACTCGTCAACTAATATCAATGTCGAATTTTAAATTAAATCATGCAAGGGAATCAACTTCTTAAAAGTGTGTTCAAATCACACTTCAATTAGAATTACTATAAATATTCTTTTTGACTTCGTGATTGCTTCCTCAATAGCATTATCATCCCCACCAACAACAATACCTTCATCTCCATTAATAACACCTCTATTTCCACTATCAATATTTATTATTGGTCTCCTATGTTTAAATGGTCTCTTCCTTCTCTTGAATTTCATTAAGAGCTAAATTGAATGGTAATTTATTTAAAATATGAAACATATTTTTTTAGCCTTTTTCAAGAAATGAATATTGTCTCATATTTGCTCTTCTTGCTAATTTTTTATACTTCTATCTCCACAATTAGTTGTCTCTAGCTACTTTCTTCTCAGCAACGTCATTATCTCTGAAAGCACTACCTCCACTATCGTAAGACTCTTTCTTCTTCTTCTTCTTATGTGTTTCATTTAAAGCAAGAAATTAATGACAAAATATTTACACATGTGAAACACCATTGTTTTATCAAGTTAAAAATAATTTTCCTAAAAGAATTTCATATTGTTTGTATTCTCACTACAAATTACAATATTACATGCACAGAGAAACTTCCACCTAATTAATAACTTGAACAGTTAAAGTGACTTTGAATGGGATTTGAAATAAAAGTTTGCCTTTTGCAGAGTGAACAAAGAAAATTTTGACATTTTCGGTTGGGCATGCCTATGATGATTTTGTTCAAACTCCAAAAAAATATATGTGAAAACTTTGATTCAGCTGTGGATTTAGTCTCCAAGCCCACCCCAATTGACATGTCCTAGAAGCACAAGGTGGTTACAACTTAGAGTGCTTGCCTTTATTTTGTATTTTTGTTTCTCATTTAACATGTGTTTTTTGCCTTACAGGAGATGCTAGCAAGTCTTGAAAAGGAGCTCGACTTCAGACTGATGATAGGGTGAATAGCTATGCTATATTTGTTCTTTTGGTCATGTTAATACAAAGGAAAGAACACCCTTGTGGTATCATTGTAGATAGTGGGTTGAATTCGAACAGAAATGCCATTTCTACTAATTATTTTAGTTATGATGTTTCTGGAATTGAATTGTTCTTTACAAATGGGATCGATTGCCCATGCTAAGTTAGCATTGCGGTGTTTGGCAGGTAAAGAATTAGTAGTACAAATTCCTTGCTGTATTCGGAACACTGGTTTCTCCAAAGCTTCGAGCTTCCCAACAGTCATTTGAGAAAGGTAAACTAATGTACCTGACTCAAGCAGCTAACATTTTGGTGATACATACTAATGTCTGACATGGCTGTGAAACAATTGACATGATTGTAGAGATAACGAGTTTGTCTTTTCGTTCATCTAAGATGAGTTTGCTCTCTCTTTTCTTTTCCTCAGAAGGTTTTCGAAGGAGGTACCGACAACGAGTTGGCTATCACGAATTTCAGTTTGAGGATTTACCCACGTCGCTACCTGTTTGAGGGTTTAGAAGGCCGAGAGATGTGAAATTATGCCTCTTTGTTGACAGGGTTCTCAGCCGGCACCAGAATCTCGATTCTCTGGGGCACTTTTGCTCCTATTTTTCAGGCTCGCCCCGAAGCTGAAAGTTACAGTCCGATTTTGGGTTTAACATGAAGTCCATGGTTCAACAAATTGATGTTATGCTTTTGGGGAAACATAATGCTAGCTTTCCCAGTCTATGATTTGCACTTCATAATTCATATGGGTATCAATTATCACCCATGTTGTGAGCTTTACTTAATGTTATTGTTTTTTATGAGGTTGTTAATTGTCTTTGACCTACTTTACTTTTGTTGTTCGTGCAGGTTTATGGAGTTTCCTTCATCTCTTACCTCTCAAAGCACAACTAATTGTATCCTTCTCATTGTAGAATTGGAAATTAGAAATTTAGTTCCTATGCAAGTTTATGGAGTTCCCTTCATCTTCTATCTCTCAAATCGAAGCTAATTGCATCCTTCTCATTGTAGAAATAGAAATCAACCACTTTTATAAAGTCCTTATCTTCCCTCTTGCTCTATATAGTCTTTCAGTTATCTTGAACTTTGTAATAGCATAAAAAGGTAGCAAGAATGCCCAGTCAGTTCACTTGTGCAACCAGCCACCGGATCCAAGCCAAATTCATAAGCAAGTAACATTTTATCAAAACCACCAAGCAAGCACTTGTGCTACGCTGAAAGTGGAAACACTTGGCCCTATGGAAATGTGTTTTTTTGTTGAAGTTAGCTGGTTCGCATACAACATACTTCTGAGTCTGAGAGAACCGGCCTGGGGAACTTGCATGTAAGGTAGTTTTGGACTTCCAATACACTTCTTTTAAGGGATCAAGATGTACGTCCTCTGATGCAGACATTCCAAAGTCCCAAAATCATAATCCTTAAAAATGAAATGGCATAGTCCGTACAAACGGAATATAGATTAAACTAATACATTCATTTACGTTGCGTAGAAAGCATAAGTGGTGGTGGGAATGCACAATCGAATGCTGACAAATTTTAAAAAGGAAGATAGCAGCAATTTAGCAAAGAAAGATGGCAATAAGGAATTCAAGTATGGACTCCGACTCTAACAGTTGACGACGGAAAGAATTGAAAGCTAGAACAAAGAAAGGAAGTTTAGCCTATGATGCATCCTCAACCGAGGCTAGTTTATGCTAAAAGCATTATCATTCACATTACGATGGTCGATGGGATCTTGAATATGCCTATGATGCATCTTGATGGCTTGATTATGGGCAATGTTTCTCACTAAAGCTGCCTAGCTTGCGTATGGTTCACACAAACAAATTCATCTGTCCATCCATTTATAAATCTATCATTTTGAAAGGAAGTGAAGAACACAACAGAAAAGAAAAGAATTTGCAGCAGTAGCAACATTGGAGAGAGACTCAGATACAAAAAAATAGTGACTTGACGATTTTTTTTATCAGAGATCCCCTGGTCTTTTGTTCAAACATTAAGAAAAGTCACAATCACCAAGATAAAGACAAAAGTAAAAACAAACCAGGAGTAGGACAACTATACTTGAAGCAAAAGAAAAGGAATGGAACGTGTTGGATGTGAGCTGCAGTGCCAAACTGAAAGAGCACGGATCTAGGTGTGCGATTGAGGATCGTGATTGGTATGTGAATTAGGGATTTGGGATGAGGTAGAATTGGGGAATTAGGGTTGAGAGAAGAGGTTTCCGGTCACCGGGATGGTGGCCGACGAGTTGGAGAGGGGAAGAGAAGGTTCGGCTATGATAGGGAGAGAGAGAGAGCTTTAGGGAATAATTCTGTTGTTATTGCTTAACCCTAGCTTATGCCTAACACAGAATATATATAAACCGACTAATTCCCTATAACTACCCAAAGACTTAACCTAACCGATTTAACCCCAATAGTTCCCAAAATAGCCGACATAATATAAAACGTCAAATAACAAATAAACCCCAAATTACTAAATGTCTGACATTCCATCCCCCTTGAAACCCACCTTGCCCTCAAGGTGGACCTTCTTTCTTCTCGTCCTTCTTCTCTTCCGCTTCTCGCGCCTCCATTTCTTCCCCTTCATCTTCCCAGTTCCCCACCAGCAGCATGAGATGACCCTTGGCGCATTGATGCCCCACTGTATACCTTTCGTCGCAGTTGAAGCAACGTCCGTCTCTGCGCTTCTGATCCATTTCCGCCTGTGTTAGCCGGACAAACCCTTTTGGTGGCAGCCTTGACTGGAATCTGCTCGCTGCTGATGCGCCGGTGGCCGCCGGGCTTGCATTTCCCGTCGGTGGTGAGGTACCAGCTCCTACTCCCACTCCTCCACTGGCCTTCTGGATACGTCCAGCCGACGTCCTCCAACTAGCCAGCTCCTCTTCCTTGCGCCCTGCAATCCTGAAAGCAACTCGAAGAGAGTCAGGTTCGAAAACCTTTACTGCGGTTGCCAGCTCCGGGCGAAGTCCCGCCATACACAATCCCACCAGGGTCTCCTCCGTCATTTCCTTGCACTGGTTTCCCAGTTTAAGGAACTCCGCGCGATACTCGGCCACCGACCCTGTCTGCCTGAGCTTGGCCAGCTGTTCCGGAGCCCATCCCTCCGCCTTGCCAAACTGGTAGCGTAACTCATCCTGGAACCTGGGCCACGAGATGAACTCGCCAGCTGCTGCATAGGCCCGCTCGGTCCATTCCCACCACTGGAGCGCATCCCCTTCAAGATAGAAGGATGCCAGGTGCGCCTTCCTCTCTTCTCGGATCGGGTGGTTCCGGAACCACCTCTCAGCTGCATACAACCACAAACCCACATCTCCCGAGCCATCGAATTTGGGAAACTCTATCACTGGCGGTTTAGTTCTAAATACCAATTCCTCTTCAGTCTCATACAGAGGGTTATGGTACTCATACCTGCCTGTGTTCGGTGGTGGTGGCCGATTCCCCGGTCCTTGCCGGTAGTGGCTGCCCGCGGCTTGCTGCTGGGGAGGGTAGGGCCAGTCGCCCGTCACCTCCTGATGGTTCCCCTGGTACTCGGGTTTGGTCCCCGACCCTTGCCCGATATCCTGCCAGCCTCGACCGCGCCCTCCTCCTGTCCGCGGTGTGCTCCACGGGGGGTATCCGTGCTCCGGGCCCCTGCCGGGACCTCTGCTCGGCCCATACCAGCTACTGCCCGTCTGCGGATGACCCGGACCGGTTCGGTTCGGTCCAACCGGTTTCGGTCCGACCGACTGCCCACCCTGCGACCAGCCCGGTTTCGGCCCCGCGACCCAGCCCCATCTCGCCTCCTCTGGGCTCGGGTCCACCCATCCCTCCGGGTCACCAAAACTCAACTCCTCCTCCTCGGGCCAGGGTTCTTCTCTGTCAGGCCCAAATGACATTGGCTCTCCTTCGTACCCGGCCATCTTCTGCTTTCCTTGGGCCTTGTCTTGGGCCGGGTCCGTCGGAGTTGGCAGCAGGCCAGGCCCGCTGAATGCAGGCATGATTGCAGACCTGGCGCCCGAATTTCCCGGCGCTCCTCCCGACGCGGCCGTCCCCTGCGTCGCTCCGGCCTCGGTCCCGCCGCCCGGCGGCTTCTCCGCCGCCTTCTCCTCCCGGTGCGCGCGCGCCCCGGCCTGCCCCACGCCCGCGTCGCCGCGCGGCGCCCCCTGCTCCCCCGAGCCCGCCGCGGCAACCTCCGCCGGCTTCCCTCCTGCCGCGGCGGCTGCTGCCGGCGCCACTACTATAGCCGGAGCCGCCAGCGGCTCCCTGTTCTTCAGGACTTGGGTCAGCACCTCCTGCATTGTCGCCGCCAAGGCTCCACAGATATTTTCAGCCACACTCTTGCCCATCTCTTCGATGGAGGCCTTGATTTGGTCGCCCATAGCTTCGATGGCTCCGATCGAGCCTTTCGAGGCCTCCGCTGCCCTCACAGTGACCTCGGTCAGACTCTCCAACGACGCTGCCAGCGCGTCATACTTGTTGTTCGTCACATCCTTGACTGTCACCACCTCTTTGGCCTGGCGCGGCGGTTGCTGTTTGTCCGCGGGGTTCGACATCGTCAGACTGTAGTATTTCTTCAGAGAATCGGCACACCAGCCAGGCTCTGATACCACTGAAAGAGCACGGATCTAGGTGTGCGATTGAGGATCGTGATTGGTATGTGAATTAGGGATTGGGATGAGGTAGAATTGGGGAATTAGGGTTGAGAGAAGAGGTTTCCGGTCACCGGGATGGTGGCCGACGAGTTGGAGAGGGGAAGAGAAGGTTCGGCTATGATAGGGAGAGAGAGAGAGCTTTAGGGAATAATTCTGTTGTTATTGCTTAACCCTAGCTTATGCCTAACACAGAATATATATAAACCGACTAATTCCCTATAACTACCCAAAGACTTAACCTAACCGATTTAACCCCAATAGTTCCCAAAATAGCCGACATAATATAAAACGTCAAATAATAAATAAACCCCAAATTACTAAATGTCTGACACAAACTTACTGTTGGATCTATATAAAAGTCAAGAGCTTACCAAGTGATTTGGCAATTGAATAGGAGTGGTTGATGATGATCCACGGTTGTCGGCCTAGTACAAACAATGAGATAAAAAAGATTATCATGTATAGTAAGGGAATGCAAATGAATAAAGAGAAACATGGTACTGATACTAATAATAGTCTGAAATGAAGCGATGGGAGGAGCTGCAAGGAATCTAATAGCTGAGCACTAAGGTGATTGTGCTGCAACTGATACCAGCAAAGGCTGCAAAGATAAGCAACTGACATCATAAGACTTTGTATATGCTTGAACGAAGGGGAACTCTAGCAAGCCGTAGCCTAAGCATGCTGACACGCTAAAACACAACACCTAACAATGGCCAAGTGTAACCAATGAAAGTGACTGCAGTATAGTGGCACAAGTAATAAATATCGAATCAACGGGTCTCTAGAGTTACTTTTACTCAGCTTCAGTTTATTATCTAGCAAACTAGATTAATGATTGATTTATAAACTACTCTACTGACTACTCTACTAATTACAAGCTGGGAACTCACTTAGGAATGATTCCCCTAGCTCCTCAATTAGGTCCAAGTTGCAATTACCTTTGGTTGATCTACTGTTGATTAAACTGCGGAAGATCCTAAATTAGCCTGGAATCTCTTAAGCTGACCAAGCCCTCTCAGACAGAATACCCGGCAGGCGACTAGCCTTCACCGGGATAGACTGCTAAGGCGATTCACACAGATCTCCACTACTGGAATGAATTCCAGTACAAAGCAGTGAATTGATTGACTCTCGCACAACCAATTCACCGCTATCAATCAAGGAAGCTCTCTTAACCTAATCAAATTCTATCTATCATAGGTTAAAGCAGAAATCAAGAGAATTTGATCAAGATTCAATTGACTCAACAAATCATGCCTCAATCGATTATAATCAAATAATATAGCATCCAAAACTTCATACAAGAAAGATCCTAACTCATGGAACTAGGGTTCCTCAAAACCTAAGTGAAGGGAAGTTACTCCATAGAGAAGAGAGAGACTGCAGAAATCTGATCTAGATCTTCAATCTCCATCTCCAAGCTTGATTCCCGAGCTCCAATGGTGAAGAAATCCTCCAAAATAGCTCCAAGAATGTTCCCAAGTCGCTCTCTCTCTCTAGGGTTCGTCCCTTGGGTGTTTGGGAACCAAAAACCCCGCTCTCCCCTTTCCTTTTGCTGAAAATCGGGTTTTAAACAGGAATTCCCGATCACGCGGGCAGGCCACACGGCCGTGTGGCTTTCCCAGCTGCCCGTGTGAAGGCTCGGTGATTTCCACACGACCACGACTCACACGGCCGTGTAGGGTTCCAGGATGCCCGTGTGGCTTGCTCAGCCTCTGTTTAATGCTTCGTTTCTCCCTCGTCTGGACTCTGAATCAGTCGCCGTTTGATCCCAGACGCTCGTAGTCTCGTCCTCTTTCTTTTCATGACAAGCTTGCATGATTCTTTGTCCATAAAGCTAGGTAGAAATCCATTCTTCTTCAGGTCATGCCCGAGTTTCTTCTCCTGAATCGCCAATTGATCTCTGATCGACTTGAAACTTGCGCCTATGCATCACTTTATGTGCTAGGACCTGAAATGTGACAAAGGAACACAACCTAGCGTAAAATAGTCCAAGAAAGCAGAAACTCAAGCCAAAATGATCAAGAAACGAGGGTGCAAACATGTGCAAATCCGATGTTATCAAATTCCCCCACACTTAACCGTTTGCTTGTCCCCAAGCAAACCTAACTCAAACCAATGCAGCTCTCCAAACCTCTATAGCAACAAATAACCCCGATCGTCGGTAGAGGATTTCCTAGATCATATAGCAGCTTACGAGGTCAACTGGTCTTCTAAGCCGTCCCCTATCTCTCTCAATGCGAGTACTAGACTCAAGCCAGGAACATGAGAAGAAGTAGAAGTAAGACAGTCAGTTCATGGACAAAGGGACTCACAACACTCACAACCAAGGACTCGTTGTACCGGGGTGCTCTTTCACTTCATTTCACCGTTGGAACCCCTTTTTCTCACTTTCATTTACATTTTTCTTTTTTTCTTTCATTTGGTGGGGTTCCAACTGCAGTCTTTTGCACGGTCGACCCTTATTAGTCGAGCAAGAGCAATTTCTGTACACCTGGCGCTCGCCAGAGTACTTCTTTTAACTCCTTTTCCTCAACTCGTGTGGAGGGTCAATGAAATTAAGGGGGGTCGGAAGCTCTATCCGTGCCCTTAAAAACACATCCTCAAGTAGGCAAACCGTTCAACGGGTGGAAGTTTTACTTGTACTAGAGACAACTTAGCTTCACCTTGTAGGAGTACCCCACTAATGATCACTAAAATCTCTTCCAAAACCCGATTTTGTGCAATGAACGGTGCCGCACACGTTGGGCTTACCCCATGTTTAAGATTTAATGATTTTGACATGGAGGACCAACTGCTTCCCATTCCTCACATGAGCACCCTGTTCGATACACGAGTCATAACACAATCCAAACAGAGTCCACATTACCACATGAATTCAACGGTCTTAGCTCCACTAATTCACAAAATCAACTGACACAGCATAGAGCTAGATAGGAAAAATCTTATACTTCAACATCCTCCCTAGTGCTACACTACCTCCCTAGGTTGCACATTACTATAGAGACTGTCGATTCAAGGCATACTGAGCAGGCAATTTGCAAGGAAACATGTACTTGGAGCCCTCAAATTTAAAAATTTGGACAGTGGACTAGGCTCCAAGCACACAAACAGCCAAACATTCACCCGCATACATAATCGAACATCCCCCCACACTTAAGCACGACATTGTCCTCAATGGAGGAAAGATAAGGAGGGTAGAACGAAGTTACCAGATCAAGGGTGAATGATGATGGACGGGTCAGGCGGTGGATTCCAGAAAGAGAGAGTAATCAGAACACAAACACCACACAAAATCTCACAAAGGTTGAGTTATTGACTCTAAAATCAAATAACACAACTGACTCAACCGAGGAGAAATAGAGAAAGAAATGCAAACCGACTGGTTGGGTTGCCTCCCAACAAGCGCTTCTTTCACGTCGTGATCCGGAAGATGGCTCCTAAGTTTCGGTCCATGCTAGAACCTCCTTGAAGTTGAGGTTCTCATCTATGAGGTGGAGTCTCAAGTCACAAGCAGGTGGTGTGGCAGGTGATGAAGGCTCGTGCACTTGATGCAGATGAAGTCTCCACCCTCGAGACCTCTTCTTCTCTTCTCTCATCTCATTGCCCCAAACCAGATAAGACAGCATCGATTGGCCACCATCGCGTCCACCAAGAGGGACCGATGTCGATGTGGCCTTGGTCTAGCAAAGAGACACTGCAAATGGGTCCTTGCCAAGCAGCTCCTCGAAGTTTGGTGGAGATATCACATGTAACTCATGGCCGGTGCAGGCCTCTTCCACCTTAACTCCGTCCTCAGCCTGGATGCCAATTTCTTCTTCAACCTCCCTTTCTTCTTCATGTGGTATCACCCCTGGGAAATGATCAAGAACTCCTCCTGCTTCACTTTCGTCATCCTCCACAACTTCTTTCTGCACCCTTTCTTGCTCTTCTTCTTCTAGCAGGGATTGGAGAGCAAGTTGCCAAGAAATTTCTTTCATGAGATCTTCTTGCATCTCCTCACTCATGCCCGCCTCTTCAAAGCTCGGTGTGGGATGTGGGAAGGTGTGGTCGGCTATGATAGGACATTCCTGATCATGATCATCACGAGAGCTCTCCGTGACAACTTCAGTGTGCTCCACAATGTCCTTGTAGCCTTCTTCTTCCTCCTCCTCTTTTAGTATGGTAACATAAGGGTGATCTGGAGCAGGTTGTGCACAAGATCGCTCAAGATCATCGACGCTCTTCTTAAGGCTCAGGAGGATCTCCTCTGTTTCACGATAGGCCTGGACACAATGATCCATCCTGGAGCATGATCTCTCACAGTCACGAGCAAACTGCTCCATGAGAAGACTCAATTCATAGTTTGGATCTGGTTGTGGAGTGTAGCATGGCTCTGCAGAATGGCCCGTGAAGGCCGCCATGGGGAACTCCAGCTCCGATGGCCCTTCTGATTGTGGGAGAAAGTCTTCTTGGTAATGAGGTTGTCCTTGATATGCCCAGGGGTCTGATTGTTCTTCGTAGTAGGGAGGTTGGTACTGAAACCCGACTCCATAGTCTTCTCCTCCTTGGTTACTCCAGGAAGTCTCGGGGTAATACCACTCGAATGGTGGTGGATACCCCCAATGATTGGAGAAGCCATGAGGGTCCATGATTCAGATCTGCACCAATAAAAACAAAAACAAAACAAAAACACCCAAGTGAAAAGCAAGGGCGGAAAACAAAAGAAAAACGCTAAAGTAACAAACTTCTGCCTTTCCTAATAATCTAGAAAGTCCCCGGCAACGGCGCCAAAAACTTGACACGCTAAAACACAACACCTAACAATGGCCAAGTGTAACTAATGAAAGTGACTGCAGTATAGTGGCACAAGTAATAAATATCGAATCCACGGGTCTCTAGAGTTACTATTACTCAGCTTCAGTTCATTATCTAGCAAACTAGATTAAGGATTGATTTATAAACTACTCTACTGACTACTCTACTAATTACAAGTTGGGAACTCACTTAGGTATGATTCCCCTAGCTCCTCAATTAGGTCCAAGTTGCAATTACCTTTGGTTGATCTACTGTTGATTAAACTGCGGAAGATCCTAAATTAGCCTGGAATCTCTTAAGCTGACCAAGCCCTCTCAGACAGAATACCCGGCAGGCGACTAGCCTTCACCGGGATAGACTGCTAAGGCGATTCACACAGATCTCCACTACTGGAATGAATTCCAGTACAAAGCAGTGAATTGATTGACTCTCGCACAACCAATTCACCACTATCAATCAAGGAAGCTCTCTTAACCTAATCAGATTCTATCTATCATAGGTTAAAGCAGAAATCAAGAGAATTTGATCAAGATTCAATTGACTCAACAAATCATGCCTCAATCGATTATAATCAAACAATATAGCATCCAAAACTTCATACAAGAAAGATCCTAACTCATGAAACTAGGGTTCCTCAAAACCTAAGTGAAGGGAAGTTACTTCATAGAGAAGAGAGAGACTGCAGAAATCTGATCTAGATCTTCAATCTCCATCTCCAAGCTTGATTCCCGAGCTCCAATGGCAAAGAAATCCTCCAAAATAGCTCCAAGAATGTTCCCAAGTCGCTCTCTCTCTAGGGTTCGTCCCTTGGGTGTTTGGGAACCAAAAACCCCGCTCTCTCCTTTCCTTTTGCTGAAAATCGGAACAGGAATTTCCGATCACGCGGGCAGGCCACACGGCCGTGTGGCTTTCCCAGCTGCCCGTGTGAAGGCTCGGTGATTTCCACACGGCCACGACTCACACGGCCGTGTGGGGTTCCAGGATGCCCGTGTGGCTTGCTCAGCCTTTGTTTAATGCTTCGTTTCTCCCTCGTCTGGACTCCGAATCAGTCGCCGTTTGATCCCAGACGCTCGTAGTCTCGTTCTCTTTCTTTTAATGACAAGCTTGCATGATTCTTTGTCCATAAAGCTAGGTAGAAATCCATTCTTCTTCAGGTCATGCCCGAGTTTCTTCTCCTGAATCGCCAATTGATCTCTGATTGACTTGAAACTTGCGCCTATGCATCACTTTATGTGCTAGGACCTGAAATGTGACAAAGGAACAAAACCTAGCATAAAATAGTCCAAGAAAGCAGAAACTCAAGCCAAAATGATCAAGAAACGAGGGTGCAAACATGTGCAAATCCGATGTTATCACATGCAGACTTCACGAAAAGTAGTTCGGAAGAGAGCAACCAACGACTTCCACCTCTTCAATTGAGGAAGTCAAGAACATGACAATAATGGCTGGCTGTAACATCAGAGGAATTTCAAATCATTTCTATGGCATTTTACTAAAATTAGTTTGGTATTATTAAAAAGTCTACTATGAAATATCAGCAAGAGATCAGTTCAGGGTCTTTTTTATAAATGATATGAATGAGGTAATGACTATAATGTGAAAATATAAAACCTCAATGGAAAGGAGGGTTAGTGGAAGAATAGAGGAAGAGCTAAACAGAATTAGACCCATTCGTGAAACTCAACAGCTGGCAACTGCACAATAAAATAAGTGAAATAAATATGCAGTTGGTGAAAATAAGTGACTGATCTCGGTAAAAGTATAACTCACCGGTCATTGATAAAGAACAATTTGTCTAAGCATGGAACAACAAAGCTTGATAATGATAAAGTGTTCCTAGTTGGTGACATCGCAAAGTAGCTTTGTGTTCCAATAATGTTTGGATCAGGGAACAATTACAGGTTCCTTTTCGCTCATGCGTAATTACAACCCTAGTAAAAAATCCAGTTATGAAATAAAAAGGAACCAGAAACAGCAAGCAAAATAATAGAAAGGAAACAAACACAGACCTTTGGGACTCCTTTTGAACTAGTTGATAGAACTCTTGAATCGTAACACATAGATAGAGTCAAAGAACTTAATTTCCTACACTTGGAAAACAAGTCCTAAATGGGTAAGGATCTTAACCAAATAAAAGAACTGAAACCATTTTTTCCCAATTCACTTACTGTGGCATGCAGAAAGTAACCTCTGCCATTTCAGCACCCAACTACTAATGTTATTGAGAATGTAATATCTATCTAGCCAAAATATATTTTCATTTCAAATTTCTTAGAAGCAATATAATATGCATAGTACCTCTACTTGAAATTTCGTTCTCAACTGGTACCTCCTGTACAGCTGAAACTTTCGTAGTCGTTCCCTTGGAAGACTCACATTCCTTGTTCAATTTGTATTCAGTTTCTAGAATTGGAGTCGCAAGGAACTCTTATAAAGCAGGCTTTAGTTTGGCATTTTGTTGTGTATTGGCTTCCTCAAGACCAGCCTACAGGTGATGGCAACACCAAATGCAAACAACATCAAATACAAAACATAGAAGCAAGAATAGAGAACACACAAATGTTCATGTCCTGGTAGCCCAAAGCCATAGCTGTTAGGTGAACAAAGCAAAAAAAAAAAGCTTAACTCATTTCCAAGTACACGTGAAAGTGAAATGTCCAGTTAGTCGTGCAAACTCACTTGTAAGGTAGACAAATTGTCTATTGCCAACTAACCATCGTTAGTTGGCAATTGAAGCCATGACAAAGGAAAATATAAATCCAGAACATGGAAATAAGAACACAGACAACGGTATAAGCCAATTGAAAGCCATTCCTTGCACGGTCAACAACAACCTCCTTAGGCTCAAATATATTATATATACCAGCATAGCAAAGGGCTCTAAAATAAGAAGGGAAAAGTTACGTGACCTCGTTCAAGAACTTGACGGGTGAAGGACAATAGACTAAGCAAGCAAGTTGAGTGATTATGCTCTAACAGTACTATTCCATGTTAGACGTAAATGGCATCATGAATTATCAATGACACCTAGCTTTTATCCGGAAAAAATCCAAAAGTACCACTGTTTAAAAAAAAAATTCCAAAAATACCACCCAATCCCAAAAAATTCCAAAAATACCACCCTTTTTCAAAAACCGCCACCCCACCCAGCGGTTTGGTCGAAAACCGCTTGTCGGGGGCGCGGTTTTGGACCAAACCGCGGGCCTAGGGGGCGGTTATAAAAAAAAAAAAATTTGGACCAAAACCGCTGGGTGGGGCGGCGGTTTGGCCCAAAACCGCCACCCCGACCAGCGGTTTGGTCCAAAAGTTCGGTCGAATCTTCAAACGAACGTAACTTTGCACTCGGGTATCCGATCGTAGCGATTTTTTTTTTCATTTCGCATAACTTTTCAAGATCTACAACTTTTACTAGGATGAAATTTTCAAAACAGGAACTATTTGTGGATATACGGGACCTTGAGAATAACTTTACCTTTACTTTACAGAAATCCATGTACATTTTGAAATTATGATTATATTAAAAGTTGTAGATCTTGAAAATTTATGCGGAATCAAAAAAAAGTTCATAACATTCGGAGTTTGGAGCACAAAGTTATGGCCGCCCAAAGTTTGACGAAAGGCGAGACCCGGCGGTTTGCGGCTTGCAAGATCTCAAAAAGTTTGCGGCCTCCATTTTTTGAATCCGAATAACTTTTTGAGATCTTGCAAGTCTCAAACAGTCGGGTTCCGTCTTCGTCTCGAAAAAACGCCATTTGCCACCCCGAACGACCTTTTTTTTTATTTCGTCAAACTTTGGGCGGCCATAACTTTGTGCTCCAAAATCCGAATGTCATGAATTTTTTTTTATTCTGAATAACTTTTCAAGATCTACAACTTTTAATATAATCATAATTTCAAAATGTACATGGATTTCTGAAAAGTAAAGGTAAAGTTATTCTCAAGGTCCCGTATATCCACAAATAGTTCCTGTTTTGAAAATTTCATCCTAGTAAAAGTTGTAGATCTTGAAAAGTTATGCGAAATGAAAAAAAAAATCGCTACGATCGGATACCCGAGTGCAAAGTTACGTTCGTTTGAAGTTTCGACCAAACTTTTGGACCAAACCGCTGGTTGGGGTGGCGGTTTTGGGCCAAACCGCCGCCCCACCCAGCGGTTTTGGTCCAAAATTTTTTTTTTTTTATAACCGCCCCCTAGGCCCGCGGTTTGGTCCAAAACCGCGCCCCCGACAAGCGGTTTTCGACCAAACCGCTGGGTGGGGTGGCGGTTTTTGAAAAAGGATGGTATTTTTGGAATTTTTTGGGGTTGGGAGGTATTTTTGCAAATTTTTTTTTAAACAATGGTACTTTTGGATTTTTTCCCTTTTATCCGCCTACCCATTCGAAGAAAATACTCGAACTATAGTACAAAGAGCAAGTATGTCAACCTGCAATGGCTTAAATTACAGACCAAACAATTAATTCCTACAATGACGCTGAATCTATAGACAATGATGAACAAAACATCTTGTCAAACTAACTAATCATTAGTATGAAACTACTCCCTAACCTGAAATAAGAAACAATTGTAGTTCACATATCTCTTCTCACAATGAATTGGTTGCAACTAGTCTTAATCACTTCCTCCCAATCTCAATTTTAACAAATCAATACTATAATGTAAGATAAGAAGCTGTTTTTAAATCCATCAAATATTGCTTAATAATATAATCAATTAAAAACGAATAAGACTTTCAGTTGAGATCATCACCATTTGTGACTCTTGCCACATGATCAGTTGCTCAGATCCTTGCTCCCATTACCGATATTGGATGTGCTTAAGGACAATTCATTTTTTCTCGCTAAATATTAATGAAGGGTATATTCCAAACCAAGAGCAAGAAAGTGGGAGCCTATGGGAAGTACACAACATGTAATTGAAGAAAAGAAGAAAATTTTGAAGTTACAACAGAACACAAAACTTGATAATTGCAATAGATGCAAAAGGATTGGATTATACAATCAATGGAAAGAAGAGCATGCTTTGAAAAGTGATAATCTGCAAGTAAAGGCAACCAATCAAGGGTTTCGTCAATATTTCACCTTAATGCTTACAAGGTCTACATCCCGTTCCTAGCGTGTGGAGACCTTAGCGGCTATGACTCGGACCGATCGTACCCTCTTCCCAGAAACTCAGAAGGGGTTTACCAGAGCTTGAATCCAGTTCAGCCCCCTATTGCCCCTCCTTATAAGAGAGCCCTCGAGATGAAGAAAGCCTCCGCTCAGGGCGCTCAAATTGACTTTGAGAAGCTTGCTTTGGATTCTTCCAACAAAAGTTCTGTGAGCTAACACCCATTGTTATATTTACTAGACCGAATTCAAAATCGTTTGTCGGAGTAGGATAGTCAAAATGTCGAGTCAACTCTTTCAAAGGCCAATTCTTTTTACTAATTCCTCAGTCAAACAGGGTACATTTCATGAAAAAGCTATTGGTCAGAATCTTGTGCTCGGTGGGTAGCCTGGTCTGATGACTTAATGTTTTAAGACACTAGAATCAATATCCGCGGTTATGCTGCGAGAACTAAAGTTGTAGCACTATAATCGTATATTGTCTAGTTTATTTGACAGCAAACTGGAGGTCATGCTCCCGGTACCAATGTGATTTAAAAGTTTTGAAAGTGTATGCATGAGAACTTCGTATCTTCAATTCCATATTTAGTCGACAGTTATATTCAAGACTCATAAGTTGGATGCACTTCTAAGAACACATTGATTAGTAATTTTGGTGAAGAAAGCACTGTCCGATTTTGAACAAAATCATGAGAAATAAACCATGCATCTCTTTTGCACTTGTTGGGGGCTGATGATACATTGTGTTGATGTTGCAGAATGTTAATAAATGAACACAGTTCATACAAACTGAATACTATATACAAAGAAATCATCAAGCACAATACCTGAAAGACTTCTTATAAAAGTGTATATTGTACAGTGAGGTTCAAACAGGTTCATACAAAAAAAAAAACATTAAACAGAGCCCAAAAGGGAGCTAGGTAAGTACACACCAGCCATTTGTTTCATCTCCTTAAACTTATGAAGTTGCATTCGTGTCAAATGAAGAATCGTGTGGTGATACACATCAGCCACTCATTTCTTCTTCTTGACACCTTGATTAGTTTATACAACATTTGTTTCTTCTATCAAATAACAAAGTAAATCAAAGTGAGAAAAATTAAGTCCATATTCAAAATATATAAGAAAAGAAAGCTAAACACTAACTCGAGGCACCTTTTCGTCCTACTCGTACAACTGTTCGGATCTATCAAGTACTTTCTCTTCCTTGACCAAGATGAAAAGGACTTTCATGAGCCATCCAATTGAGAAGAGCCATCGAGTATAAATTCCTGAGCTTGATTTATTTCATTTTGAAAAGTTTCATGACAGGATTTAAATTGCATAACCACATAGTATGTGCATGTGGAGCCTTTCTTTTGGTCCTTATGCCATCACCCCAAATAACAGAACCTGTATCATTGCCAATGCAAACAACCCAGCTTTGAAAAGTGTAAATTGGAGGGACATAAGGTAAGTTAATGCATAAGTGAGGGCAAAAGCGTAGACCTGAATGGTTGTCCCACTGGCGGACCAGAATGGTAAACTCGCTCCAAACTCCACTGCCATTCACCAGCCGCATTAAGTCATAAACGAACATAAAGATCAAGGAATGAATGGAAAGTTATAAGAGAGAGTGAGAGAATTACCTGGGACTTGGGAGACAATGACACTGCAATTTTGACGTTATTGCAAACAGAATGCAGTGCAAACAAATGACCAAAATAGGAAGCTGGAAATACAATCAGGTTGCAGACCTGAATTGGAAGTTGGTAAGGCACAAAGAACATTTGTTAACCTCTGAAATAGCATGATTTCTTAAACCTGTAATAGATTAAGAAAAGAAAGTATCAATTAATTAAAATCCAAACAGCAGACAACCAACAACCATGGCATGTCAAGACACCCATAATCATCTTTTCCCCTATCCTTTTCCACCCAGTCTTCACCTTCAAACGAAACCCTTCGGTCCCCTCTTTGAAATAAATAACCATGAGAGTATATTACACCTTAGTATGGTTAATCAAACCTTTTTCTCTCATCCTTTCCCTCCCCCTCTCTCATCTATTTAACCAAGCAAAGCCTAGCTATAGCAACTATTGCAGCTTACTTACTATACCCTGCTATATGGGGGAAGTTAGTTACTAAACCCCAAAATAACAAATATGAAGCCAACAATATACCCAAAACTATAACTTCCTTCCTTCATGACTCATGAGTAACATCTTAGCAACCCCAAACTGCATAGATGATTCCTTACCATGATACCCAATGCCAGCAACAAAGTCCCAGCCACACAAAAAGTGTGCTCATCCTTCTCCCCACCTTCCTCGTGATACATTAGGGGCATCAGTTCCTTTTCCTGCAAGCAACTGAACCCAATCTTCTCCTGACAATCTCGATTATCTACCTATAAGCCAGTTTCCCCATCACATGTGGCAAATAGCAAACGTTTTGAGCTGTCATGCACCTATCTGAACGAAGTAAACTCAAAGAATAATGAGAGGAAGCGACAGTATGACTACATATGGTATTTCACCCATGGCCTAAGCTTAATTAGTTTACCAAGGTTGCAGCAAGAAAACACACCCTTTTTTCCATCTCTTAAAAACATAATGAATTGCAACCAGATTTGCAGAATGCAAATAAGACCACAAATCTAAATAAAGATTGCTCCATGATACTCCTGAGATTAAGTTATTTTATGAGTCCATGAACCCAAACAAAGAAATAAAAGCATTCAAGCGGACTACAAACAATTCAAAGCACCCAAAAAATGTAATAGGTGAAACAATAATCTAGAGATTTCATAAGCTTGCCTTGGGCAATAGGTCATTGGCGTCTCAATAAACCTCTTCCAAGTGGTTGGCAGGCTTCACAATCCACAAACCTCTACAAGAAAAAAATAGCAAGAGCATAAGCTCATTACATAATTCAATCTCCTTTTATGCTATAAAACTTTGCATTCCTTGTACTACTATAACCAACATATCTCTTTGTACTAACTAATTGGACCTAATGAGTCCAATGCTAATTAAACGCACCAAACCCACAGATAAACCCAATCATATGCATTTCATTCGTTTGTAAGGCTTCTTTTACCATTAAAAGCATTAAACCAACCGAAAATGAAAGCATTGAAAATGGAGAAGAAATTCGATTATGAAATAAACCTGTACGTTCTTTCTCAGCCTCGCACAGAATGCCATAACCACCAAGAGAAAAAAAAGGTTAGTCTCATTTTCAATCAAATAGAACAAATAAACAGAACCACCCAGTGATTGAATCTCACCTGTAGATAGGCAGAGACAATGAAACCCTCCTTCGATCCGTACCATGCAAGAACATGAACGAAACAATAGACTCGTAGGGAAATGAGTCGAGATCACAATTTGAAGGGAAGAAGAGAGAAATATAGAGAGAGAAGCTCACTGCGGCCACAGTAGGTTCGGCGTTGCCTGGAAGATCGGCTCTCGCATCTTATCACCAGGTACCCTGTTTTCCCCAGTCCCCACCTTTCCACTCTCCGTGACTGAGCCCACCGAGTACCAAGTGTCTATTTGAGCTGATACCTACTATCCATCAGGCAAAGAGAAATGAACAAAAGCTCAGCAGAAGAACCCAAAAAAGAAACTCAAACGCCGCACACCACATAAGGCCTCGGCAGAACATATAACTAAACCCTATTCCAACAAAGGAGAGTGGCAAGAGCATCAATTTTTCCATCAAATATAGGGTTAGAAGAAAGATGATGTACCCACCGCCGTTTTTTGGTGGTAGCAGTACCCACCGCCGGCTGAAGAGATCAGTGAGGAAGAGAATTTTGAGTGAAATAGCCTGGCGTCAAAGCGGAGAAGAGAGAAACATCGAAATAGAAGAGAAGGTGTAGGCAATTTTGAGAGAGCAAAAGCAGAGAAGCTCGCTCTTCCACTATTCGAGGGAAGCAAAGCGATGATGGTACGAAACATGGGAGGTGGCGTGTGTGAGCAGGTAGCAAACAATTGGGCAAGAGTTGTACCAGTTGCGTGCAGAGCCCTTGTTCGGCGGTGGCGTGTTGCAGCGATGTGATGAAAGGATGGTACGACAGCTGCAAAAAGGCGCAAGCGCAGTAGTGGAGTATGGGATGTAGGGGAGAGGCATGGTCGCCTGCGGGATTTGGGAAAAACCGGCGAGAGAAAGTAGTCGATGTGGAATGTTTCTCGCGAAGGCTTTGATAGGCGTTAGAAGACAGAAAGTGATACAGTAATGGGGCAAAAAGCATACCCAGCTTTCATGTTCTATATAATAATGCTGGCAAACAAATCTACAATTTCCTTAGTTTGGAAACAGTTTTGGCAAACCTTCCAACAAATCCCTAGAGTTTTCTGTGGGGAATACTTATATCTTGAAAGCAAGCCAAGCTTGAGGCCTCTCTGCATTTTCCCCACTATCGCCAGCTCTGCATTTTTCCGCTACTCACATAACATAAAAGAAAACAAAGCAAACACTTCCAGATTCAATAGAAATTCAAATAATGAAAAGAAGAAGGATTGAAGAACCTGTATCGGAGACGTTGACGATCTCTTCCACATCTCTCTTCAATTCCATGGAGTAGTGGTCTGCTTCGGTCCTCGTCGGCAATTACCTAGCCAAAACCAATTCCACCGGCGTAAAATTTCAGTAACGAACCCGGTAAAGATTTGAATCTCATTATTTTTACGCTGCATAAATTGAATCCAAGCGAACCACGTGTACCTTTACCTCTATTCTCTCTCTGTCTCCTTTGTGTTGTGTCGCCCTTCTCCGTCGTCCCCAGGCGATCACCGATCCCCCTTTCTCAGTTACCACATCAATTCATTGTCGCATAACCCATCGTGCCAGAAACTGAAAGAAAACCAATGCCTCTTCTTCATCTTCTCCCCCCATTCTGTGTTTCAACGCCGCCTCATTTCTCCTCCAACTCATCCCGCCGCTGTACTGACGACCTCCTTGACTCCCCTCAATCAGCATCCCAATGTTCCCCTGCCCAGAAATGACCCCACAATCTCTCCACCCACCTTTCTTCCATCCTTCCCCTGCACACCTCAATCCATCGTTGCCTGGCCAAAAAAGAAGTCAAAAGCGTCCACCGAACCACCCAAAAACGAAGTTCCATCGTTTTCCTGGACGCCGAATTCTTCTTACTCATCTAGATGGGTGAATCCACTTCTTCCTGTCCTGCTCCGTCGCCCCCCTCTTCCTACACCACCACCTCCGATGTCTCTATCACCAAACTCCACCTTCCCTCCTCCCGCCCATATCTTCCACAAAAAGCTTTTGTGCCACGACCGGAACTACCCCCACCATCTCCGACGCCGGCCATCTTATACGGTTGAGGGAATGCTGGTTCGATGCTCATGACAGAGACATGTTTTTACTTTTAAAAAGAGTACTTGAGGGAATGCTGGTAGCCGTAGCCCGTAGGCATTAATTTTTAGCTCTAGAAAATGGTGTAAATTTTGCATTACATGTTTTAAGGACTCTTTTGAATATATAATGATTAAATTTTTTCTTGTAATAGACGGTACACATTGATTTTTCAGATATAAAAATCATGAAACATGTTAGGCATTGGAATGTATTATTATTTGTTGGTAATTAAATCATTTATAGTCAAAATGACATGATAATTTATTCGTCTTAAATCGTGTTTGAAGTAAATCTAATTGTCTTAAAAAGTGTCTTGGGCGATTTTGATGATTAAAAGTACTCTTTTTAAAGTTGGTATTATATTATTGTGTTTTTTTTTTTTTTGCCTCTTACGGATAAACATTTTCGGCCCCCCGAAGCTCGAATCCTGGCTCCGCCCCTGCAAAGAATAAAAGAAGAACATATTAAAATCAACAAAATTCAAAATGAAAATATCTATACGCAAAACAAAGGAAACTAACCTTCTTCTTTAAACGTCGGCTCCTCCTTCTTCCTCTTGCTTCTGCGTCGTCATTGTCCTTGCATCAATGGTGAGTTCTTTTGTTTTGAATGCTTCTTTTTTGGATCAGAGTTTTTTTAGTTAGAAAAGAAAAAGTGGGTGGATTATGAAAGTCAAAAGTTGAAATTTTCTCTCAATGAATCAGAACTCCGTCCAAACCCCGGCGTCGGCTGTGTCATTGACAGGTCGTCCGCCGGACACAAGACAAACGCCGAACGCTAAAGCTCTCTCTTCCCTGTCTAATCCAGCAAGTTTCCCTGCCCTCAACTACAGATCTGCATTGGCTGGCCAACCACAAGAAACCAGAACACTTGCGAATCAATGGACTTATGTCGGGGAGCATGATCTCGAAGCGGGCTCTTTCGCCGGGGAACCATAGCTGAAGGTATCGGAGAAGTTCAAAGAAAGGCTCTGCTCACCCTGGAAGAAAACCCTGGTGGTCCGACTATTGGGACACTCAGTCTTGTATGCAAACTTATGCTCACAACTACGATGGAAATGGCGGCCGACCGGCATGATGGACGTAATGGATCTGAACAATGACACGTTCTTGGTCACTTTGAACAAATATCAAGACTACCTCCATGCTCTCATAGGAGGCCCTTGGGAGATACTGGACCATTATCTGGTGGTTCATGAATGGACACCTGCGTTCAGGACATCAGATAAACCGCATCGATCGATTGTTGCCTGGGTTCAGCTGCCCGAACTACCAGCCCATTTTTACCATATGGAATTCCTGTTTGCATTGGGGAATTTTATCGGGTGAACGGTTAAGCTCGACTACCACACGGAGAACCTTCTACAGGGCAGTTCGTAAGAATTGCGGTGGATTTGGACATGACCAAACCTCTGGCTACTCGGATCCGTCTCGATGGGTTCTAGCAACCGGTTGTATACGAAAACTTGCCTCAAATATGCTACGAATGCGGCCGCATAGGTCATATGGAAGATGCTTTCCCTAAGAAGTTAATCTCTCCAATACCAGTAATCGGGGACACGCCAGACAATAACGCAACCTTGTCGTCACCGATCAACCAGTCATCGGAGCCGCCGGTGGGCTACGGTCCCTGGATGCAGGTGGTACGCAAACATCGCAGAAAAGGAAACTCAAATCAAGCGAATCAGGAAAAAAATCAAGGAAATCCATCCGTTAAGGGCGCAATCTCGGTGCGATCAAATTCAGGAAAGTCACAGACACGCAAGCAGGATTCGAGCGTACAGGCAACCAACAAGGAAATTAAAGGAAAGAATGGTGGAAAACATAGCAGAGGAAAGGGTTGACTAACACACAAAAGGGGAAAGGAAAGGAAGGAGTGGAATGGTCACCTGCTGGCAACAGTCACGAGGTGGTAACGCAATTCTGGAGGCCTGTAGGAGTGGCGGAAAGCCCGTCCTCATCCAAGGCCCAGTCAACTAATGAACGAAACATAATATCCCGGCAGGCCCAACAGAACAAGCAACCGTCTAAGGACATTAGCCCAACCGAGGATCGTCAAGCTGAAATCTTGGGAAGGTTCGATCTCCCAGAGCCCAAAGACAAGGAGAACATTGTTCCAAACCCCGGCCTTTCATCCGTTCGGAAGCACTATCCAAAGAAGAAATTCCTCTGCTCGCCGCAACGTTCTCCACTTCGAGAAAAGAAGACCGGAGCAAAGCTAAAAAAAACAGAAAACAGTCAACGTACGTTGCACAAGCTACGCGGAATGCCAAAAGGGAAGCAACCAAAAGGGGTAAAATCCCAACCTTTAAAATCTCGGCAAGAGCAATCAAAGAATTCATCGCCTAGACACGAAGAAAGGAAGAGGAAACTCAGAGCCATAGCGCGAAACCTACGGGAGACACTCCGATGGTGGAAGAGTTAGAGCAAACTCCGGGCCTGGAGGCGACGACTGGGTCGCAACCCGCACAGAACTCTGCTGAATGACGATACGGTGTCTTTCCAGCTACTCTTTATTGCTCTTATTATTATTTTTATTATCAATGATTAGTATATTCTGCTGGAACTGTCGTGGGGCTAAAAACCCCAAATTTTATACCGTCTTTACCGACTACAAACGTGATTATAGACCGAACATTGCCATCATAGTAGAACCTAGGATTAGCGGTAAAGATGCCATAGATGTAATTAAAATTTTGGGTTTTGACAAACATGAGATTGTGGATGCAGTAGGCTTCTCCCGGGGGATTTGGGTTCTTTGGAATGCTACTGATCATAATATGTCTGTCATTGATAAGGATTCCCAATTCTTACACCTACGTTTCCATGATTTGCAGGATAAGGAGGAAGTCATCATTACAGGAGTCTATGCGAAGCCTAATGATTATGATAGACTTCCCCCTTGGGATTCTCTCCGACAGCTGAAGACCACGGTGTCCTTACCCTGGCTCATCCTATGAGATTTCAACTCCATTAGTGGTCCTTCAGAAAGGCAGGGAGGAGCATTGTTCAACATCCAGAGAACCTACCACTTCAATGAGTGTATATCAGACTGTGGGTTGTTCGACATTGGCTACTCCGGACCAAGGTTTACATGGACTAATGGAAGGTTATCCCAAAGACTCGACCGCGGTCTTTGTAACCAGGAGTGGTTGAATCAGTATCCAGACACTGTCAATACCCATCTCCCCTGGATTCGTTCGGACCACAGACCGATATTGATCCTGAACAAGTTTATTAAAGGGTCAAAGTGGCAGGAAAGGCCATTCCGCTTCGTTGCACCATGGTTAACTCACAAGAAATTTCAGCCCACCGTCAAGAAGTCATGGAAACAGGGAGGTGAGTTCATCCAATCATTAGATGAGCTGCATGCCACTCTCCTCACCTGGAATAAGGAAGTTTTTGGTAACATCCTACAAAGAAAGAAAGCTCTCAGTAAAAAGCTCAGCCATCTCGAAGCAAAAAATGACACAGCTCCCTGCTCGGCTTCTAAGGATGAAGAGAATAAAGTGAGAGAAGAGCTGGAGGAAACACTATGGCAGGAAGAACTATTATGGCTACAGAAATCTCGGGCAACTGGATAGTTCATGGCGATAGTAATACTCACTTCTTTCACATAGATAGCAACAATGAGGCGCAGGAGGAATAAAATTTTAAGACTTCAAGCAGAGGATGGAACTTGGATTGAGAATCAAGAGAGGTTGGAGAGGATGGCTGTAGACTTCTACATTAACCTCTTTAGTGACGAGGGGCACCAAATGGATGCTTTACCGGCCAGATTCGTGATCTTGGAGGAGGAACTCACGCGAAATCTAGCTGAAGCACCATCCATAGAGGAAATCAGAAGGGTGATCAAGGAAATTGGGGGGGGGGGGGGTTAAAGGCACCTAGCAAAGAAGGATTTCACGTGGTCTTTTATCAGAAATGCTGGGAGATAATCCAAGATGATTTCTACAAGTATATCACCTCCTGTTTTCAAGACCCAACCAACATTCAAAACTGCAATGCCACTTTACTCGCCTTGCTGCCAAAGGTAGACAACCCGATGAATATGGCACAGTTCCGACCAATTGGCCTTTGTAATTACAAAGCATTTTCCAAGTGCTTGGCCAACCGTATTAAGAGCCTAATACCACATCACGACTAGTAGAAGACAACCAAAAAAGCTCCGTGCCCAAGCGCCACATCACAACCAATATCATTATTTTGCAAGAAGCCATCCATTCAATGGCACAGAGAAGAGGTGTTAAAGGATGGATGCTACTAAAAGTTGATATAGCAAAAGCTTATGATAGAATCAGCTGGTCTTTCCTTCAGTCCCCCTCGAAGCGGCTAATCTTCCCCCAGACTTCATTCGTCTAGTCATGGCTTGCGTCACTACAACCAAGATCCAAGTGCTCTGGAACGGAAGTTGTACATACGAATTCAAGCCTTCCCGAGGCCCTAGACAGGGATGTCCCTTATCTACTTATCTATTTACTTTATGCATTGAAAGACTTAATCACTGCATTAAGGAATCAACTGAGAAAGGGCTTTGGAAACCGATTTCTTTGTCTAGAGAAGGACCACCCCTAACCCACCTCTTCTTCGCAGATGACCTTGTATTGTTTGTGGAAGCTGAAATGAGTCAAGGAGAGGCGATACTGAAATGTCTGGACAGTTTCTGTTCGGCCTCGGGCGAGAAAGTGAGCAAAAAAAAAGTAATGCATCTATTTCTCAAAAAATACAAAAGAGCAAACCAGAAACAGAATCAGTGCCATGATGCACATACCTCCAACCAAAAACCTGGGTAGATACCTTGGATTCCCTGTCATTCATGGAAGAGTCACCAAGGATACTTATAAAATTATCATAGAAATCATTGACAAAAGGTTGCCAGGTTGGAAAATGCAGAGTTTATCCCTCGCAGGACGGGTAACCCTTGCTACTTCTATTCTCAATGCGCTTCCTAATTATGTAATACAAACTGTTGTTCTGCCCATGTCTATCTGTGATATTATCGATAAGAAGATCAGGAGATTTGTTTGGGGTGGGGAAGAAGGAAGGTCCAAGGCCCACCTGGTTAGATGGGAGACAAGCTGTAAACCAAAGGAGGAGGGAGGGCTTGGACTATGGTCGGCCAGAGCACTCAACATGGCGTATATGTTGAAACTTGGCTGGAATTTTTTAAACAATGAAAAAGAATTGTGGGTCAAGGTCTTGCAGGGGAAATACATGCGCAAAGATACTAACGGCCACACTATTATGCTACATCAGAGAACATCCAGACTATGGCAGGGTATCCGGAATGCCTTATCGTTGATGAAACAGGAAACTATCTGGGACGTGCGGGATGGTTGCAGCATCAACTTCTGGAACGATCATTGGCTAGCGGATGAAATAATATTGAAGGACCATGTCACCAACCATGGAGCTGGGATAGATTGGAAAGATACAGTAGCTGAGATGGTGACCAATACAGGTGAGTGGTGCTGGCCTAAAATAACCCCCCATGTATTTGAGGAAATTCTTCCTTTGATTGCAGGTACCGAAGTGCCCAGGCCTGAATTGGGGGAAGACATCATGCTGTGGGGCAGAGAGCACGATCGCAAGTTCAGGCTCCGATCTGCGTACCGGGCAGCTGCTGACTGGCTCAAGGATGAATCGGAGGAAGAAGACAGAATAGATGCATGACGTGATTGGAAGCAAATTTGGACATGGAGTGGGCCGAACAGGATACGACACTTTCTCTAGCTAGCATTCCACAATCGATTGATGACGAACAGCGAGCGGAAGAGGAAGAAGCTTTGTACTGATGACAAATGCGATGTCTGCAAACTCACCCCGGAAACCGCAGAACACATAATTAGAGAATGCCCTGAAGAAAAAAAGGTATAACAGCAGCTCGAAATAGTTGACACACCTCTCACTTGTGGCTTGAACTTTGCAGGCTGGATGGCAAAGCACTTACACGATGCAAGAACGGGGCTCTTGTTGGGGGTGGGAGCTTGGTACTTGTGGAAACGGCGAAACGAATAGACCTTTGAAAAGAAGTATCAAGATACTCACAGCTTATCTCAAAGGATCCATTGTTGGACGAAGACAGTGCAACAGGCGCAGGCAAACGACAGGCTGACAACTAGCTAGAAGAGCGTAAATAGAACAGTCGAACTTGCTTGGACCCCACCAACTGAGGGATGGGTGACTATCAATACCGACGGATCAGTACTACAACCTAACTAGGAAGCTGGCGCCGGGGGACTCATTAGAGTTGAATGTGGAAGGTGCTTGAGCGCCTTTGTGATTAATTTGGGCAAGTGCACAATTACCCGGGCAAAGATTAAAGGAGCAATTCAGGGACTTGAGCTTGCCTGGAACAAGGGATACAGGAAAGTACATCTGCAGGTGGATTCCATGGTTACTTGCAACTTCCTCAACTCGAAAGACCATGGAAATGAGAGGTTCTACAATTTAGCTCAACAAGTTCAGCATTGGCTTCAAAAAGACTGGGAGGTTAAGATCTCTCACATCTACAGAGAATGTAATAAGTCGGCGGACTATTTAGCTAATAGAGCTCACTCCGCTAGAGTTGGTTTTCACTTGATCGACAGTTCAGATCCAAGCCTTAATTTTTGGATCTTGTATGACACGATGGGCATTGCCCAATCTCGTTTAATTTAAGTGCCAGGCAGGGGGAGATGAGAAGAGAAAGAAAAGAAAAGAAGAAGTGGGAGAGTACATTGATTGCAAAATTGAAAGAGATAGAGAGACTCTAATAAGTGGCGAAGAAAGATTAAAAAATTAATTAATTAATAGTAAATTATTACTGATTTGACCCTATTATAAAAAGAGGAGGGGGAGATGAGAAGAGAGAGAAGGAGAGAAAGTAATAAACAATGAAATTATTGGAAGGAAACCCAAATTTAAAGTGATAAAGAAAGAGAGAAAGATATATGAATCGAAGCATGGTTGTCACGCCAGTCGGTGTGTCACCGTTTGTAGCGGGTTCAACCGGTACTGGTAATAAAACCGGCGTAACACTACCAGTATGACCGGCATGATCGATATACAAATATCTAAAGTAAAATGATCTTATTTTAGAGAATTTAATTGATAAAAATTATTTTATTATTTATTTTATGAGTATAAAAGTTAAATATTGATGTTATTTGTTGGATTCAAGTATAAATGTTTAGCTATTAACGTTAAATGTCATGTTTAAATATGAGTATTTATAATGTTATTTGTAATATTGACCGGCATGAACCGACACAAACTGGTATGTGCCACCGGTTGAACCATTTCACTTGCTAAACCGGCACACTGGCATAAACCGGTTTGACAACCTTGAATGGAAGAGTCTTGAGAGGGAACAAAGGGAAAAATCCTCAATTGATTGACCCTAGAATTAAAAGAGGGAAAAAAATAGACGGAGTTTCCATTCTCTACTATTGAAAGGGGGGTAGAAAAAACCCCAATACGCGTGACAAAAGAAGGCTTGCCGACAACGCCTTGACCCACCACGTGTCTACATTCTCTGCCCAGCATTCGTGTCAAACCCACTAATGAAAAATGCCAACCAAATAAAATAACATAAAAAAAACAATTAGCCACCCTATTAAACACCTATAGACACCCTATTAAATTGCCTATAAAAAGAAGACAAAAATTATACCCACTGACATGTTCTTTCCCGCCCCTAACACAATTATTGCACCCACAAAACAATCAGCCAACCTATCAAACACTCTACCTATAAATTATTGTAATAAAAATAACAAATAAAATCATCAATATTGGGTAAACAAACCCCTCAAATCCATAAAAATAAAAAGGGGAAAAATCAACCCATCCATTCTCCCCAACAATTTGTCTCTCTCCTTCTGTCTTCATAGTATTATATAAAAAAAATCACTACAACAATCATTACACCTACTAAACAACCAGGCAACCTATTAAAGACCTACTAATATATGAAGCCTTCCTCTCCATAAAATAATTGTATACAAAAAAAGAAGAAAAACAATCATTACTGACATGTTTTTTTGTCGCCCCTAACACAATTATTGCACCCACAAAACAATCAGCCAACCTATCAAAATAATAATAAAATAACACCCCTTGATGTGACTCTAATGAACAGTTTTGGGAAACTTCTCATTGTACGTCAGGTGTATACTATACGTCAGGTGATCAAGCCGTTAGATGTACTTAGATGAGCTCCGGCCGATCTCAACGGTCAATTTTTGTTTTTCATTAAATCAAACTTCGGGGTGGGGTTTAGAAAATTGGTGCCTGGGGTTTATCCATTAGAGGTTAGGGTATAGTATCATACCCCAAACTCGATTTAATTTATGGTCTAGATAGAGATATCTCACTAGTATAGTACCTGACATATAGTATACGCCTGACGTATATCAGTCTGACCCATATATATATATAGATATAGAAATAATAATAATAATAATAATAATAATTGGAGTTTAATTTGGTTGTCTTGAACTGTGTATAAATGATCCTTTTTCTACTGTCATTTGATTAAAATATATAGATGCATTGAGTTTGTTGTGTTTGGTTATTTAAGCTCTGGTAATGAGAATCCTAGGAGGATGCAAGTTCTCAATTGATACATTTTCTATTTATTTCTGCAGTTCTTAATTCGTATTGACTGTGACCTTGCTACCTTAAGAAAACAAACTGCTACTCTCCAAGGAGCTTATTGAGTGGAACAAAAGAGTCTTTGGCAATATCTTCAAGCGTAAAAGGGACCTCTTACACTCTCTTAAGTAATTGGAGACACTCAATGAAAGAAATGCAAGCAGCAGCTCCCTCGCAAAAGAGCAGGAAATCAGAGAGCAACTGGAGAATACACTATGGCAAGAAGAGCTTCTCTGGATTCAGAAATCGAGAGCCAATTGGGTGGTCTATGGGGATCAAAATACCTGATTCTTCCACAGCAGCACCCTCAGTAGACGAAATCACAACAAAATCCTCAGCCTCAAAGACGCGAATGGCCAGTGGGTGTCAGACCCTGACCTGCTTCAGGATTTGGCGAGGAATCACTTCATTCATCTCTTCACTGGGGATGAGTTGGGTGCTCCTTCCCCTCTCCCTGCTGATTTCTCGGTGGTGGGAACAGCCCTGTTGGCTAACCTGAGCTCCATGCCAACCCTCGAGGAGATTAGAACGATTGTTATGGACATGAAAAGCCTAAAAGCGCCGGGAATGGATGGGTTCCAGGCTATTTTCTTTCAAAAATACTGGAATGTGATTGGAATGGAGTTATTTAACTTTGTTCTCTCTTGCTTCAGGGTCCATAGTAGTATTCAGAGGGTGAATGAAACTTTGTTGGTCCTTACCCAAAGTGGATGGACCAAGCACAATGAATCATTTTAGGCTCATTAGCCTATGCAATGTGGGGTACAAGGTGGTGGCAAAATGCTTGGCCAACAAGTTAAAGCATCTCATGCCCCATCTTGTCCACCCCAACCAGTCAAGTATTGTGCCAAAGCGTCACATTACTGATAACATTATCATTTTGCAGGAGACCGTGCATTCTATGGCTAGGAAAACTGGGAGGAAAGGAAGCATGATTCTGAAATTCGAGTTAGCTAAAGCGTATGAAAGGATCAGCTAGTAGTTCCTGGAGGAAACTCTTAAGGAGGCTCACCTTCATCCAGATTTCATTAGTCTCACCATGGCATGTGTCTCTACTGCAAGCTTCCAGGTGCTTTGGAATGGGGGAGAGACTGAAGAGTTCAGACCTTCACGCGGTCTTGGACAGGGATGCCCTCTTTCCCCTTACCTCTTTACCTTGTGCATTGAGAGACTTAGCCACTGTATTTTGGATGATGTAAATGTGGTAGATGGAAACCAATGAAATTATCAGCTAGGGGTCCTAATCTTTCCCACCTCTTTTTCGCCGATGACCTAGTGCTTTTTGGTGAAGCCAACTTATGTCATGCTGATGTGGTCATTTCCTGCGTTGATCGTTTCTGTTGTGCCTCTGGTGAACTTGTCAGTAAGGAAAAGTCTAGAGTTTTCTTCTCTAGGAATACTCACAGACACACTAGGAATGAGATTTGTGCTAGGCTTGGAATTCAATCGACAACTGATCTTGGGAGGTACCTTGGTGTGCCAATTCTTCACGGTGGACTTACTAAGAACACTTATAAGTATATTTTGGAGAAAATGGATAACAAGTTGACCTCGTGGAAATCTAGATCCCTCTCCTTAGCTGGTAGGGCCACCATTTCCCTTGCGGTTCTTAATGCCATTCCAACTTACGCTATGCAAACAACCCTTCTGCCTGCTTCTGGTTGCGATGCAATCGATAGAAGGATTAGGGGGTTTGTGTGGGGGTCTCAAGTTGGAAAGAGGAAGTCTCATCTAGTGGCCTGGAATTCGATTTGCAAACCTAAAGACCAGGGTGGCCTTGGCTTGAGATCTGCCCGCAGCTTGAACATGGCTTACATGACCAAGTTGGCGTGGCAGGTTCTCAATAACGATTCTGATCTTTGGGTGCAGGTCATCCAAGGCAAGTACTTCAAGCACAAAGACGGGGCGATCTCCTCGATGAAGAAGACCAACCATCAAGCCTTTGGGAAGCAATCCTGAAGGCTATGCCTCTTATGAAGAGTGGCTGTTGTTGGAGCATCAGAAACGGAGAGTCCACGAGCTTTTGGTCCCATCCCTGGCTCGACCATGGGCTCATCCTCAAAGATTACCTCACTGCTGATATCACCAATGATGAAAGAATGGTGCCTGTCTCTTTCTGGCTTAATGATCAAGATGAGTGGGACTGGGATAGATTGAATGGCCTACTCCCTAATTGGTGCCTTAATCTTATTGCAGGTGTGGAAGTGCCCAATGCTCACTCAGGGGAGGACAAGACTATCTGGGAGCCCGGACGCGATGGAAGGTTCCGACTCAGAATGGCCTATGCTATTGCACCAGCGACGGAGGAGCAGGAGCCTGATCGATGCTGGGCGGAGGTCTGGAAATGGAAGGGTCCGAGCAGAATTAAACTTTTTTTCTGGCTGATCCTCCATGACAGATTGATGACAAACAAAGAAAGAGCTAGAAGAAAGCTCACAGACAACAACCTATGCAATCACTGCAAGGCTGAGGAAGAATCGATTGAGCACATTCTCCGCGGCTGTGAGAAAGCTAGATTCGTCTGGTGCAACTTCAAGGACAAGCTTAAAGACGGGAACCATGGCTCCATCTTCAAAGATTGGATCTTGTCAAACCTGATGAATGATGAACAGGGCATCCAGTTTGGCGTTGTCTGTTGGAACCTCTAGAAACAAAGAAACGATGAGGTTATGGAGGGGAAGAGCTTCAGTGGCACGAGACTCATTTGTAGGATTAATGCCTGGCTGGCTATTGTCAAGAATGTTGAAAGCTGGGTGAGGAAGACCACCACTCCTGCGAGCAGAACCACCCAGACCAAGCAGGTCTCATGGCAACCCCCGAGGTTTGGCTGGTTCCAGGTGCGAACAGATGGCTCGTTCCTCTCTGACACCGGGAAAGCTGCTGCTGGTGGGCTTATCCGGGACCATCTTGGACGATGCAACAAGGCCTTTCTCAGCAACCTCGGCTCTTGTTCAATCACTTGTGATGAGCTTAACGCAGCTGCCGAAGGCCTGAACCTTGCTTGGAAGGAAGGCCATAGAATGGTAGAGCTCAACCTCGACTCTGTGGCAGCTCTGGCTATCATTCGCAACTGCGATGATGATGACCACAAATTTGGGCATCTGGATTTGACGTTCAGGGAGCTTCTGAAGCGTGACTGGGAAGTTAAGATTTCACATATTTATAGAGGCGAATTTTGCGGCAGATTTTATTGCCAACTTAGGTCATAGGGCTAGTGCGCTACCTTTGGAACACATCTCTTCGATGTGAGCGACCCCGGTCTTAGCTACTGGTTGTATTATGACATTATGGGTGTTTCCCGTGATCATTCCATTTCATCAATGAATTAGGCGCTCTCGCGTCGTCTTTTTACCAAAAAAAAAAAAAACTGGAAGTCATACTTCATGCTAAGATAAGGGTTAAAATTATGTACTCTTATTTTCTTGAGTTATGAAGAGCCGGAGGCAAAGCATCAGAGTGGAGCCGACAATGAAATCACTAGGATCATCACTCATCCTAGAGAAGTGAGACTTTAGACCTTTGCTTTTGAAGTTTGCCTACTGCCACTTGAATTTGTTAAGGTCATACAACCTGTATGAGATGTCAATGGACAAAATCTTTATAGAGATTCCTTTCGTAAATTATGTTTATATAAAATGCGGCTAAATTGCAAGTTTGGTCATTGAAATCACTAAAAAAATGTCATGTTTGCCACTGAATTTATTTTATTTCATTCATGGTCACTAAAATTAATTCAACAGTTTAAATTTGGTCACTCTCCATTAGTCTCTGTTAACTTTTGCTTATGTGACCGTCAACAGAGTTGTCCGAGTTGCCATTAAATAAGTGACGTGACAATTAAAAATAATAAAATAATTCTTTTAAAAATTCCACCTCATTATCCCAATAAATTAAAAAAATACATAAAACTAAAACGAAGCTCCTGCTGCCGGAGCTGCCGTAGCTGCTCGACGTACATCTTGGCCTCGTTCTTCTGGCCGTATACCCGTACCGAGGCGGCCCTCATGAGCTCCTGTAGGTCCTCACCGCCGTCGTTGTTTGACATGGAGGAGGCAGCGCTGAGGCTGCGGGGCAAGGAGGCGAACTGGCTGGGGTGGTAAAAGACGCGGCGATGGGCATTGTGGGTGGCGACGGCCGACGGTGCCGCATCCCGTCAGGCTTCTGACGTAGAGATCCTTGGCCCTGCCCAACGCCCAAATCGGGCAAGAACTTGTCCTAAAGAACACTATCCTGTTCTATCCTGCTTTCGATTTCATGTCGGCGGCGGTGGATTGAGCAAATTGAAATCGAGAATATGCTGGGGTTTCCGAATATTGGGTTTTTGAGGAAGATATTAGATTTGAGAAATTGGATATGGGACAGGTTTAGGGAAGGAATTGGAATTTCTAGAAATTTAAGAGAGAAAATTGAGGGTCGGTGGTGGAGGATTTTACAAGAAAGCTGCAGTTCAGGGGGAAGGAAGAAGGAAAGTGGAGAGATAGAGGGGGTGGGGTGGGAATGTTTCTCGCGTACACTTGGTCTCTTCCTCCGGCTTTAATTTTCTCCCTTTCAGCTGCGCTTTGATTCGCAAAATCACTAGCTCCTCGCTCGGCGTCAGTTCTCCTTGTTGAGTTGGAGTAATAGCCGGTGGTGGTAGTCCACGTCGGACTTCCTTGCCAACGAAATTCTCGGCGCCGTCGACCAATTCGTGGCAGTCGATGCTTCTCCGGTGGTGGCTGGAGCTCTGTTTTTGTTTTTTTATTTATTTTTTAATTTATTGTGATAATGAGGTGGAATTTTTAAAAGATAAAATTTTATTATTTTTAATTGCCACGTTACTTATTTAACGGTCAACTTTCAGAGTTGATTGCCACGTCAGTTAAAGTTAATGGAGACTAACGGAAAGTGACCAAACTTAAACTGTTAAACTAATCTCAGTGATCATGGATGGAATAAAATAATTTTAGTGGCAAACATGACATTTTTTAGTAATTCCAGTGACCAAACTTGCAATTTACCCTATAAAATGCAATCCAAATATGTGATGAACTATTATGGATCCAAAGCAGCTTTTGTATGGTAGATATACAATGTTCTTTGCTTAAAACTCCGTTGTCTTACTTAGAGATATGTATCTTTTACATAAAAACTTATTAACTATTATGTTGAGCATTTAATTGACAAATTAACTTCCAATGTGAAATATTTTGTGACTTGCATAGCACGTTAGAATTTAAAATACTCATCAAATAAATAATTACAACACAAAAAAACCAAAAAATTCAAAATAGTCTAATTATCATAACAATTGACAAATGTAAATGATTAATAAAATTTATTCGGCCAACGGGCCAAGTAAAAAACTAGTTACTAAAGATCGTACTTGTTAATGTTTTTTTCCATTCACATTTAGTTTTATCCAGCCATTCTCGGTATCACAATATCATTTAACAGTTGCAGTCCACTATTTAGTTGTCATCTAAAACCTCCATGTATGTGACGATAAACTGTTAGAAGACTGTAGATTTAACAGAATCAGGCCTCTAGGCAAATGAGAATCACAAACCAGGCCTAAATCACTTAAAGCCAATCAAGAAAGCATAAGTGGTTGGGACGAATGTGTTTACCCCCTAATGTGGTAATTACATCCTGGGGCTGACAAACACGTATGCACCAGCAAGTCAATGACTAAGTACAAAAATCATCCCTAAGTATAGGGGTAAATTACAAGTTTGGTCACTAAGTTTACTAAATAGTGTCATGTTTAGTCACTCGAAATATTTAATTTCAATGTTGGTCACTCGAATTAGTAAAACGATTCACATTTGGTCACTCTCCGTTAGTCTCCTTTAACACCGTCAGTCAATTGCTGATGTGGCTAACAAAAATGCTGACTCACCCAATTTTAACCCGCCACATCACCAAACCCGATCCACCATGTCATCTCCCCAACCCAACCCAACCCTCCGCCTCCAGAACCACCACCGCCAGAGCTGAAACTGGAAGTGGAGGTGGCGGCAGCTAGGAAAGCAGCGTTGATTAGAAGAATGTCGTGCATCAATGCTAATTCAGATCGGGTCCTGAGATCCGCCAGAAATGCACTGAATCAGTACTCGTACCGCTTCTTCCTCGGCGGCAAAGATGCCATACCTCTCTTCTTTCCTCAACGACGATGAGCCACGCCACGAACCCCACCAAAGGCTTGCAAAGTTCACAAACCAGACACGTTAGATTTTTCAATTTAGGGTTTCGTTTTCTTGGATGTCATAAGGGATGGGGTTTTTTGGTTTTGATTTGGCTGGGAGGGAATTGGAATTAATGATTGGGAGGGGATTCACTGCAGCAAGGAGATGAGAATGGCGATGGATGAGAGAGTATGGACTTCTGGAAGCGGTGAGCGATTGCGAGGCGGCTGTGGTTCTAGAGGCAGAGGGTTGGGTCACGATTGTGAAGAGTTGGGTCGGGTCGGGGAGATGACGTGGCGAGTCGGGTTTGGTGATGTGGCGGGTTAAAATTGGGAGAGTCAGCATTTCTGTTAGCCGCGTAAGCAATTGACTGACGGTGTTAATGGAGACTAACGGAGAGTGACCAAACGTGGATCGTTTTACTAATTCGAGTGACTAACATTGGAATTAAATAATTTGAGTGACTAAACATGACACTTTTTAGTAAACCCAGTGACCAAACTTGAAATTTACCCCTAAGTATAGAAATATCACAGAAACTGATATTTTGAAATGCTATACAGTTGTGATTTAAGTGATAGTTGCAGTCAATGACTAAGTACAAAAATTTGAATACAGAGACAGGCCTGATACTGTCCCCCTCCTCCTTCTGACTAAAGTCACAAGATGGTTGTCGACGTGAATGAGACGGGCTATCAACTTGTCAATAACTATGAATAAGAAACATCGTAGCTCAGACAAACTGATATGTAATTAAAATACAATACAAATTAGGTGGCGATGACGCGCCTTGTTGCGGAGTGAAGATGACCTATGTGCATGTATTATGTGGTCCGTTATAGTGTTTTGTTAGTATTATTAGTCTAAAATTAATTTTTTATTAACAATTTTGTTATTAATATTGACGACCATATGAATTGACTGAGAAGAGATATATGGCGGTCAACATTCAATTTTAATTTATTTTGAAAATTTTGGCTAGTAAATGATATTTACCTAAATCCGAGTAGACCCATTGATTATAGGTAGGGTATGGGTGACATATATATGAGTTTGAAAGTTTATAGATGGGTTTGGGTAGGGTTTGAATATTTACTTTCACAATCTAAATGTGTATGAGTTGGGTATGGATACCCATTTATTCGAGAGTGTTTTAATTACACATACAAAAATTAAACATATTTGTATAACTTTAAAAGTTTATGTTTTGTAGAGTTTATGTTTTGTTGAGGTGGGTTACTGAAATTTTGGATGATACACATTTTGAGTTTTGCAAGTTATACCATGACAGAAAGATGGGAGTATGGAAAATGGATGATAATTTGACATTTCTGTAAACTAGATAGAACAAAAAATTTATTTGGAAAGGGCGGGATCAAACTAGAAGAAGCGTGCTACTTCGATTTGAGTACCACCAATCATGCTTGCAAAAATTTAAAACTGTCATCGTCATTGATATGGTACGACGACACACTTTTTGTGACTTTTTTTTGTATATGTTCTAATCACCAATTCACCATGGTGTCCCGTGCAAGTAAAATTGATAATGATGGGTTTTCTGCACTCCCATACAAATTCAGGATTTTGTTTTTATTTCCGAGTGATATTAAGAGATGACAAGAGATACAAACTAAACTACCCCAAGGACCTCCTACAAATGACACCATAGTGAACCACCCAATAACATTGAAAGACTCTAACTCTAGGAAAGACAATAGCAGTGCTTTACGCGCCACTCTATGGGCAGCACTATTGGCGGCTCTAGGAATCGCCCTAAACCCTATACAAACTGACAACAAGTCTAGGATCTTACGACACTTCCGGAGCACCGGACCTCCGAAGGAATCTTCTAGGACAGCTTGTCGGATCTGGTTGACGACCACATCGCAATCACCTTCCATTATCACGTGAGTCAAGGAACTTGAGGCGACGATGGTGATGGCATCTCCAATTGCTAGGAGCTCTGCTAGGTAAGGGTTGTCTACTCTTTAGTGATCATACTAGCTGCTAGCACCACATGCCCGTCTGACCCACGGATAACACAACTTGACGAGCACCCTAAGTCATGAACAGCTGCATCGAAGTAGATCTGCAAACAGTCCTCTGGTGGAGGCTCTCAAGTGGCGGGAGGAGGATTTGGGAGGAGCGATCTGGGGGCGGATGAGGGGGGTAAATAATGGAGACTTCAAGGACTTGGTTGTAGAATTGTCTGGCGAGGGAACGAACATGAGGTTGGTAGAATTCAAAAGTCACTTTATTTTTAAACTTCCAGATTCTCCAAAGTAAACATACAGAGAATGTGGAATGGGAGATATCAGATATCATGACATGTCACTACCATAGACTAAAATTAATAGTCAAGGGTGGAATCAATTAAGTTGCTCAATCCCACAAAGATCCATAATGTGGTGGCTAGGGGAAATCTTGATAAATAAGTATTCAATGCTCTCTTGACTAAAATTGTCACTTTAATGCCTCATGGAAATAGTTTAAGAGGACGATAGTTTAGGTCCGATGAGACCTGATGCCGACCAAGAATTTGATAAATATGATTAATAAGATCGATGACATTAAGTTTTGGCAATGAATATGAGACTAAAAATAGGCTTAATTACAAGTTTGATCACTCGAATTACAACAAAATTTCACGTTTGAGGAGCTAGAGAAGAGGCAAAACAAGGTGTCCAAGTTTGATCGGAAAATGGTGTCGTTCATCATTTTAGGAGCTATTGTATTCTCTTTGTTTTGGATAGGAAAGTGATAAGTCGTCTGTGTAGTTGTAGCTGTTGTAATCTATTGATGTGTAGCTGGTGTAGTCGAACGATCTGTCTAGTTGTTGACAATTAAGCCAACCTAGCAGAGCACTTCTACTATGCTATATAGCATTGGTGCTTTAATGTACAACTCAAAGTTGCACCATAACATTAAATGTATAAGTTTAGGTTGCACCATAAAGCAATTTGTACCATTATGTTATGATACAACTTTACAACTTGAAGTTGTACCATCACATAAAGGTACAAGTTCAAGTTATACCATAAAAGAATTTGTGCAAAAAGTATAGGTACAATCTGAAGTTGTACCATAACGTAAATGTACACTTTTAAGTTGTACCATAAAGGCAAAAACCTATAGCACCAGTACGATATAGCATTGTAAAATTTCTCAACCTAGTATTATCCATTTCAGCTATGGTCACTTGAATTGCTAAATTGTTTCATGTTTGGTCACTTTAATTTCAAATTGGTATCATGAATGGTCACTTACATTTCACATTCGTTTCATATTTGGTTACTGTAAATGCAAAATGGTTTTAACTTTGGTCACTCGAACTGCAATGCTGTGTTATAATTGGTCACTCACAGGTAGCAGCACGAGTGGCACAACAAGGCACGTATTTATGCAAAAGAACCTTCCAATGATACTGGAAGATTGATAAGACCTGATAGTCATTCATAAAACTTGTAGTCTTACAAGGTCCAAATGATAATTATAGCCTCGAGGACAGTGTTTTTCCAAAAGAGCAATTCACCATGACCTAATAGGCTAGCTAATACGACAAAGCAACATTCAACGTCTACTAGTTTGTCAATATATCAAGTCTACATTTACTAGCCAATTGGTGGCTTCAAAATAGTAATAATCATTTGGACCTAAACTTCAACTAATCTTCACTCGTTCTCTTGAGTCACTTGGCTTGCATTTTGCGATCCTCTACATCCTTGGCTGAGCTGCTGTGATGCCTGAATTTGTGGCCCCCTAGTAGTTCCCTGCAAAGTTAAAGAGACATTAGAAGATAGTAGGACTTGATTAGACAGCAAAATTATACAAGTGAATGGATCAATACATTTGGCATTAGTTGGACAGTGTTGGGCTGACTCAATGGGGCTTTTGCAGCCGCTTTTGCAGCCGCTTTTGCAGCCCTCTGCTGCTGCCTTTGTATGGCTGCCAACCGATTTTTTTCCGCTCTTTCCAGTTGTTTCACCCTTTTAGCTTCTTCCTTAGCCTGTTCCTTAGCATGTCTCCTTTCCTCCACCTGTTTCTTCCTTTCTTCATTATGGAACAGTTTGGTGTGCCCAACTACCCCACATGTAGTGCACGCGTACTTCCTTCCTTCCGGCTTTGATGATTCCTTTTCACCCTTCTTCTGTTTCTTCTTCCCCTTCTCATCCTCATCGAGTCCCTTTCTTCACTGCTTCTTTGGTCTACCCCTCTTTTTCGAGTTTGCAACTGGAAGGACTCCACAATCTCCCAACTCAGAAACTGGCCAATACTCCTTACCATTAGTAGGTGAAATGGAGAACTGGTAAATCTTGGTCGTTGTTTCCCTCAGGTAGCAATCAACAACATTGTCCTTGATCAAAAGCTTTGCCTTCCTGATTGGAGTGATGGCATGGGCACACAGAATGTCGGTCAACTCTCAATGTCTACACGTACATGTCTTCTTCTTCAGATTGACCAAAACTTGGTGGCTGTTCCACCTTACCTCAAATTGGCCATTCCCATTACTTTTTGCTGACCACTTCAATGCTTCTTCAGTAGTCTCGTCTAGCTCCTTCTCAATCTTCTCAGTGAACATAGTTGTCCAACTAGATAGCATACTCCTTCTGTGGGCATATAACACCATCAAGTTTCTTCTAATCCCCTCCCACATGCATATAGGACCCATATCCCTCTCTTCTATAATCACATTGTTCCAACTCTCCACCAAATTGCTCGTATGAATCTTAGAGTTGCAGAGGGTTTGATAATGTGACCTTGTCCAATGGTAGAATGGCTTATCCATCAACCAATCATAGGCAGCCTTGTTGTACTCTGATAGGGCTTGCATTTGATAGGCCTTGTTGTATCTTCAGTTCCCTTGGGGGGAGGAGCAGACGCCGCCTGTAACCCTTCGTTACCTCGCGAGTTTGGGCGGCTAGATTTGAATCCTTTACTCGCGGATCCACTTCATTATCAGAGTCCACCAAAATTAGCCGCCACCAAGGTATGGGAACTGGACTCGGTGCAGCAGGAGCTGGGTGGGCTTCCGTCCGCCTGTCATTCTTCCTGGGCCGGCCCGCAGCAACCCCCTTCGTCTTGGAGTTATGCTGATTGGGCTGCGACTTCTTCAATTCGCCTCGGTCGCGCCTTGAACCTGCATCCATCACAGTCACGACGTGCATAGGCCCAGTTCGGCCGGGCAAGGGAGACCGCTGTCGATCAGGCCGAGCCCGCGGCGACCGCCTCACAAAGAAGCCTCGCGGGCTTCGTGGTTTATGGTTGTTGGCCGGTCGCCCTGCAGCAGGCGTTGGGCTCACATTCTCCTGTGGATCAGTCTGGCGGCCTTCAAGGCCCAGTTGAGTGACCCCCCCCCCCCTTCGGGCCGATTTTGCACATGGCCATCTATGCGTTCTCCCCGCGCGGTATTGACCCAAACAGATTTTGATTTGCCACGGAACTGTTGAGCATCATCATCCGAGTCATATAGACGAATACTCAGCTTTTTGGTGGACATGTGAGGGCCAAATTTCTCCTTGCCAGCTGGGGGTTTCAAAAGGTACATTCACTGATGAAGTGCCCTACCCGTCCACAATTGAAGCAAAAGGATGGTAAATAGACTGACAAACAATACAAACCATACAAAATGAAAAAAACAACCGGGTTGACTTTGGAGGCTTCATCCCTATATAGAGGGGTTTCATCCCAAAGTCAACCCGATTGTTTTTTTTTTTACATACAAACATTACAAACATGGTGGACAAAAATGACAAACTAGACCGACAAACCATACAAAATGGAAAAACATATGTGTTGACTTTGGAGGCTTCATTTCTATGTAGAGGAGTTTCATCCAAAAGTCAACTAGGTTGTTTTTTAAGCATATAAATCATTACAAACATGGGTGACAAAAATGACAAACATGGTGAACAAAAATAACAAAGCTTACAAACATAACAAAATAAATCTAGAAATTACAAAGTAACAAAACTTACAAACATTACAAAAGAACCCGACAAATAATACAAAGCATACTAACTTTACAGAATATTCATATAAACATTACAAAAATAATATACAAGAATAATAAACAATACAAACCAAATTGATATAAACATTACAAACTGAACTTATAAATATTACAACATAGGTCGACAAACATCACGAAATCCAACACTATCGCCGGAAAATCTTCCTCCCTGCCGTCTCTGGTCGTCGAAAAGTCTCCTCCGCCGTCGTCGGTAAAGTTGATCGGAACTCTCTCTCTCTCTCTCTCTCTCTCTCTCTCTCTTGTGGAAGAAAATGTTCCAGGAAATTCGCGTGGCAGGGAAGAATAATAGCGTCGGTAGCAACGACAGGGAAGTTCCCAAAAAGCGTTGGCCACTTGTTTTTATTTTTTAATTGCTAAATAATTAAATAATGTTATTACTTTACTATCCTTCATTAAAAGATATCAATTGGAGCCATAAGATTTAAATGAGGTTCAATGGTTGAGATTAACTTAGTCATGTGACTAAGGGACCCCACTAGTCACCTGATCTTACATCTTAGCCCCCCAACCAATGGACTACCTGTACTCGTGTGGAAGGTTGTCAAATCAGTTTATATCGTTTTGCAGGTGTATTGAGTGGAATGGTACGACCAGTGGTACAACCGATTTGTGCATGTTCATGCCGGGTTAATAAAATTCGACATTCCAAATAAAATAATAATATGCATATTTAAATAAACATCAATACTTAAACGTTTATACCCAAATTCAACAAATTATATAAAATTTTAACATTTATATTCATAAAATATATAATAAAATCAATTTTGATTAATTAAATTCAATAAAACGACGTCATTTTACTAAGAGTTCGTAAATCGATCATACGGGTCATACAAGTAGTGTTCATGCTTGTTTCATGCCCAACACCAGTTGAACAAGGTTCAACCGGTTGGCATGCCACCGACATGACAACGTAACCATGCCTATGTGTCAATGATATTCGCTGAAGTTAAATTAAATAAGAGAAACAATAGTTTCGACTATGGACTAGTCTCGTTCAAGTGAAACCACCTAAGTTTCTATGTCGATCTCGATAGTTACTTACCGGTATATAGTTACAATTTTCATCGATATGGTCCAACTAACTTAAATATGCTACAGCCAGCTCTCCTTATTCCTTAATACCGATCGAGCAGAAATATACGCAATTAAAAGCCGCCTATGAGATCCATTTGCTTTTTTTAAAAGATGAGATCAAATTTTGCTTCATACGCACCTTAATCAACAATATACTTTACTAATTACAGTTTGGCAGGACTATAAATAGTAAAATTACGTATTAAAATAAAATTACGTGACGATTCAAAACAGTGGATCTTTCTACCGCTCATGTACAAGAATCATTAATTAAATGATCAAAATTATTAACGTGAGGGATCCGACAGTAAATTTAGTTTATTACCATACGTAACTAGCTAGTGCCTAGTAGTGATAAATTTGTTCAAAATGATAGACTACGACAGGTTCTCAATAGGTCAAAAGCTTGTATAAAACCGTACCATATCACTTTAAGATGATAATCATAAAGTGTATTAATAGTTTTAGCAAATATATAGTTAGTAAAGTTGTTGAAAATGGATGAATGTTTTTTAAAGTTAAAATTAGTCTCAAAATCCTAAATCATCATGAAAGAAAAGAGTCTTTACTAACTACCAAAAATTTGATTAAAAATTACAAAAAAGGACTTGCGATACGGTCAGCAACCATTTAGATATAATTATGGCTCAGAAAATCCAGATTTAAGGGTTGTGAATTAAAGACATTTTATTTTCCCTAATTTTCTTAATCGACTCTTATCTTATTCGTTCTAACTAGAGTTTCAATTATTTTTCTCAAATGGAACGAGTTCGTTGTGCTCTACAAATTGAGATCAAATTTTCAATATATTTTGAGATTTTTTTCATAACATCATGGTACACTTTCTTGCCATATGTATTAAATAGGAGCATAGCATATGATATTAAATAATAATAAAAAATGACTCAATTTTTTTTGTTCTAAAAATATATCAAAGTGGATATCATTTTAAAGAGCACAATTAATCCGATTTATCTGTGCAAAAAAAAATTAAATTTCAACTTAAAACGATAGAGAAATCGTCCGTTAAAAATCAAATAGGAAAATAAATAATTTTCGATTGTGTATACAAAGAGCTGGGAGAGAGAAGAGGTTAGGGGGGAATAAATAATATGAAACATGTTTCAAATTAAAAAATATTTTTATATTTTTATGCAACGCTTACCTATAATTTTTGGAATATCATTTGATTATAACTCAAAAATGAAAATAAAAAAAGATGTAAATTAAATATATTATATTTTTTTGCGCAACACTTTCCTTTATTTTTTTGGATTACTATTTAATTATGATTTTTTATGATCCATCTGTAAACTTTATTAATGTGCTTTTTATTATGAATTCCACATTAATGGTTATTGTATTGAATTGTTTGAGTTTTTTTAAGCATTCAGTAAACTACTTCTCATGGACAAATTGTTATGAAAATGCAGCTACAAAATAAGATTTTTAATAAAATAAAATAAATTGGTGTGATGTTAGTATATAATTAACATGATGGTGTGGTAGAAACTCCAAAATGCTTATCGAGTACAGAGTCCGGTTATGGATCATATAGCTAATTATAAACTATAATACCAATAATACAAAATTAAACATACAAGAATAGTGCTGATAATCACTTTTATTTATGTCTTAATTTATATTTAGTTCATTTTTAATTTAGCTATATTCTTAGTAAAGACCACCTTGTTTTTGAATTGGGTCATATTCTCGGTTCAGATATAATGTGTATAATCTTCATTGACTTTCAATAATTCTAAATGCGTTGACAACAATCTGTTTAGCCATTTATAGAGTCAGAATTCGGGTACAAATACAATACATCCTTTTGATTTTAGCATTGAGAGAATAATTTAGTAATAGAGTATTTTTATATGATTTTTATTTTGGTGAGACGTATTTTTATATGATCAAAACATTAGCAAGCTAATTTTTTGTGATTTAATGATTAAGGGTTAATTCTAAAAGTTTAAAAAATGAAAGCACGTAAAAATCAAAGAAATGAATGCGTATGGTATTTTTTTTTTGTCCACGTTGAATTAATTGAGCCTAAACTAATGTCACATAAATCATTACACGAGGAAATATTTTTTTCTTTTTGGAAAAAATAGGGAAGAACACACAAATTTGAGTTTCGTACTCAAATTCTTTGTTAGGTAGCCTATATTCATGTATTCGTTCAAAACGTACTTATGATTTTTGGATTTAAGGAGAGCAAATGATACAGATTGAGATTATGAGAAACTATGTAATTTTTCCTTTTCGCAAAAGTTATAAGAATTTAATGACATAAATCACATGCAAAAGAATTTCATTGATGGTATGAATATCGTGATAAACATGCTCATACTATGGCCAGACTTTGGAAAATTTGATGAATAAAACATTGTATTGAAAAATTGTTGGAAAAACTTAATTTGCCACAGTTAATTAAATCATATATAAAATCGAATATTCCGGCCAATGGGCCGGACACATGCTAGTTAATAAGAGTAATTCTCATTTTAACGATGTGTGATTTATATATGACTCATCCCCAATAAAAAAAGGAAAGTTGAGGAAGTTTTCCTCCTATACATAACAGACCTCTCATACCATATAAATACGAATTTGAGAGCAGATACAGATAGAAGAAAATACTTTTTCAGAAATCTCTAATTTTCCACACAAACCAAGAGCATTGCGAGACAGTATCACAAACGTACATCTTAAACTAATTCCACAATTCATCCAACATATATATACACACACGTACTTATACACATGCAATCAGACGGCTTCAAAGATTCTATTTGTAATTTTATAGGCTGTATGTAGACATATATAAATCATTTCAGCAGTCAAGAATCCGAATGAAGGAACAGCAGTCCTCTACGACTCCACATTCCATCTCCCTCCTTCTAGCTCCATGCCTTGCGACAACACAAGGTATAGCAAATCATCTCAACCAATAACTAAACCAAGAGTTCACCATCCAAACTCTCTCTATATATAGATGACTGATCATTCAACAGTACAAAGTAATTGTCAATATACAGTACCTCCAGTTATTAAATGGCTTCCACTACTTTCGCCGCTGTTACTCTTGTGCTGTTCTTCTCGTGGCTGTTGCTGCTGGCTGAAGGAGGTGGAAATGCGGGGGATCCGACGAGAGGGTTCGTGGCGCTGCCACTGACCGCATCGCATATGAAGGTTCAGTGGCCGTATGACCTGCGAAAGGGGGAGCGTTACAGCTTTGAGAATGGCGTCCACACGCTCAAGGTTTACTCCAACGACAAGCCACACTCTAAGGAAAGCCACACCAGGCCTCGCACCGAAGTCCGTATCGCTGTAAGCCAGCTAACCAAACCTTGCATGCATGCATATACATGAAACAACGAATTTCCATTTCGATTTTCAGTGCCTCATCATCATTTTATGGATTACATTCTATTTATGAGTATTTCCAACCTCTGTGAGCATGCTGTATTTGATCATAATATATCGTTAATTCAATTGGAATGGTGTATCAAATTAAATAAAAAATTCATATTTATCTTGATGAATCCTAATGATTTATATGGGAATTCTATGGGTAGGCACAACATATTTTTCGCGTTTAGGTGTGCACTTTAGAAAATTAGGACTTAGGATTCACTCATTAAAGATGATATAGTATCATGTCTTAAAATTTAATTAAATCGAAATCTAGATAGCATTTCTTACAAATGGTATTCAGTAGTCTAGATTTACCCTAGATACAAATAGAAGTTGGCATCATACATATACGTATTTATATGTCTTGGAACGTACCTATTAATAATCTCTTACAGTATGCATATTATGAGTATTATTATATAATTTGACAGAGTTGTATTTATTATTAGAGTCTTAGAAGTTGGGCATTTTTCATAATTTTTCTCGGATTGTTGTAATCGATCCTTTCCAAATTTTTGGTGGACAGGGATACGATTACTCCTCTGGAGTGTGGCAATTCGAAGGGCAAGGGTTCGTCCCAGGCGGCACCTCTGGTGTCTGCATAATGCAAGTATTTGGAGCAAGTGGGCACGCTACAACTCTAATGCTTCGAGTCTATGGCGATAATCTAGCCGTCTACAGATCCAAAATCCTTCCCAACATTCATAACAAATGGTTTAGGTTAAACGTCATTCACAATGTAGATGCTGGCAAAGTTATGGTCTACATTGACAGATCTCTCGTGTACAAAGGACTCGATCACGGCGGCAAGTCTCACTACTTCAAGTTTGGAGTTTATGCTCAGGATGACGATTCTCACCTCATGGAGTCTCGTTGGAAAGGAATCAAGATTTTCAAGAAGAAGTAATAGGACAACATCCCCACTCAAGATTTTGTAATAACCAATATTTTAGAATCAATGTCGTACGTTTTATAACTGAAACTTGCTCTATGACCTATGGTTTATTGTTTTGAGATTTGATGTATGGTTATGCCTTAGAGTTTAGACTTAGGTTTTTCACCCAAAAAATATAAGTTTATGGTTTCTTGAGTGGGCTAATGGAATGTGGATGAATATGATTTTGAACTTTTGCATGTTCGATCTATCTCAAGAATGACACAAGATTACTCATGATTTCTCTCTGCTTCGGCTCTCCGTCCGATCTTCCCTTTCTCATCCCCCGAGTTTTCCCTTCGTCTTTTTGGGCTTTCGATCTAACCTAGCAGCCACAATATCTTATTCGATCGACAAACAGACCCACCATCGGTGAACCCCTGACGATGATTTATTAAGAACAATATCAGCTCACCTTTGTGTGATGAACTCAGTGGCTCGGCTGCTTCCTTTTCACCAGGAATCTCAAAGCTTCTCTTCTCTCGACTGCTAATTTCATGCCTTTTTCTTTTTCTTTTCCTTGCCTAAACCTAAATGAGAATGATTTGCTATTTACCGCTGAGGAAATGGGAAGTGTTTGGGTAGACATTCATTCTGTTGGGCTGCCGATTTAGGCCAGAATATTGCTTTTTTGAACAGAAGCTGAAATATTGAAAAGTTATAAAAAAAATGGATACGTAGAATTCTTTTGTATTTTCCCGTCATCCTCCACATTCACCAATACCTTTTTTATTAATAATTAAAAAAACGTCTACTATTGCTCAAAATATGGATAGATAGTAGCAGAAAATATAAACAACAATAAATATAAACTCAATCAAACTGTAGAGAATCAAAATACAAACCAGTTGCGTTTTCTTTAGCTATAAGCTAGGTATGCTTATTTGAAATGAATTATAGTAAAAACAACCACTTCGTAAATTTTAAAGTTCTTACTTCTAAATAACAAGATTTTAAATTTTTTGGCAAAAAATTATTTGAATTTAAGTCATTCACTATTAAGATTTTATTTTCATAATTTTCATTTTGAAACAAAATCTTATTCTTGGGATTAAAATTATACTATCGAGATCATTATTTAAAACTCTCTCAGACATTCTTTACCAATAATATTATCTATATAAAATAAACAAAACGCAAGAATCAAAATGACATCAAAAGAGCATTAATGAAATCAAGATAATATATTAAATTAAGAAGTGGATATCATACCGTAAGTCATGCCATAAAAATTAAATCTAAGATAACGTTTATGGACAAATTTTGATTATGGCAATCTTTAGTCAACAGTTGAATGTTTTACACTCTGTTTGAGAAGAGGGGATAAATTGGAGGAGGATGCAAATGTGAGGGGTAAACACAGTTTTCAACACATTTGCACCTGTTTGGATAATTTGGAATAGTAGAGGGTGCAAACTGCAGATGCAAAATTACTATTTCAGCTTACTCCCCAAATTGAGGTGCAAGGGAAGGAAGGAAGAGAGGGGGGAGTGGGGAAATTATGAATTTTTATTCTTTATTTATATAATAATTAATATTATCAATTTATGGAAATTATAGTAATTATATAATAATTATAGTTATCATTAATATAGACATTGTTCGGAGTTGACCGTTTGACTCAGAGAGCAAGTTTATCAATGTTAGTCTAGTCAAATAGAGATTTCTTGGTTGACTCGAATTTGCATTGAAAATTAGAGATAAGAAGTGTTTGTAAAACTTTTTTGACTAAGTTTGACCATATTCAATTTAAAGATATATTAGACACCAGAACTTTGTAGCATGACCAGTTACGAGTTGGGCTTCGAGTTCGCTCGACCAATAATTATTACAGTTGTTATAAATAATTATTATTTGAGCATTATTATATAATAAATATTTTTATTAAATTATATTAATTATATAATTATTTTCTTTTATTATTTTGTGATAAAATTTTATAAATTAGATAAATCTATTTTATAATAATATAATATTTACTTTTAACTCTATTTGTACCCCGCTAATTTTTCATTTAAACAACAATTTACCCCCTCCACTTACACCTCCCACCAATTTGCACCCTCCTGCAATTTGCCTCTCAACTTGCACCCTCTTATTGCCAAACATAAAGACAAAAATTGTGCAATAAAAAAGTAAGACTTGTATTGAGTAAGAGAAATGTCAACCAAAATTTAGAAGAAATTCAAAAGGATGAGTAATTTAACCAAAATAATTTGTAACTTAAAATTAATTTACCCGAAACCAGATCGTACAACCCGGATCGGGATCGGGATCGGACTAGGACCAGATAGCAAACAATGCAATTTCATATTCGGGCTTAGATTTGAGGTAAAAAACCGGATAAGAGACCCCCCAACACCTAAAATCAAGATAAAATTGGGACCGGACCGGATCAAGACTGGACTGTATCCAATCCAATCTTTGGTCCTTATATTTCCGAAAAGACCGGACTCGGACCGGATCAATTTGGTCCAATTTAACCGGACCGAACCGTATAGCCACCCCTAATATTTAATATATATAAACCACAAAGAAAAATATCCCGGCGAGCAACAGCTAGTAATATAATGAAGGTGTGTCGGTTACGATTATCATAAGTGTGTCAGATGTCCCGTATTCGAATATTTTATACCGGAAATTTTTGGATCTCACAAAAAAATTCTATTAGGTGGATCCGCCCCTAGTTGTCCATAAGAGTGGTGAGAAAAGCTCTTGTGTTATCGCCTATTTTAACGTTAGTTTCCTTTGACTTTGTAGCAGGCTTCCATTAGTGTTGTTTTGGTAAGTTTCGTAGGATGAGAATGTTCTTTTTTATTTCAAAATTTTCTCTTCCTTGGAAAGAAAAAGGAAAAGAAAAACATATAGCATCGGTTCAGCAGTCAAGAAGCCGAATGAAGGAGCAGCAGTCCTTTACGACACCGCATACTATATACTTCTTCTAGCTGCTTGCCTTGCGACAACACAAGGTACCAAATTTGTTATCAAGTTAAACCCTTTACACTACTAATCCAGACCTCTAATATATAAATGACTGATTATTCAAGCTGCATGTTCCAGCCAAAATCAGATTCGAGTCCTTGCTAGCTAATCAAATGGCTTCTATTGTTGGTTGTAAAGGTACAGCAGCAACAGCTTATAGCAGATTCCAGGCGATTATGATCTCTACTATTCAGCTGTTTTCATGGCTGTTACTTCTAGCTGAAGGAAGAGTCGACAGTGGAAGTACAAATGCTGATCCCACGAGAGGGTTCGTCGCGCTTCCACTGACTGCATCACATATGAAAGTTCAGTGGCCGTATGACCTGCGAAAGGAGGAGCGTTACAGCTTTGCCAATGGCGTCCACACGCTCAAGGTTTACTCCAACGACAAGCCATTCAAACAACACAGCCCCACCAAGCCTCGCACAGAAGTCCATATAACCGTAAGCCTAGCCAAATTAGCATGCATGCATACATCATCATCAACATTGCACTTATCGTACGTAAAACAAAAACAAAAACAGCATTACTTTTGATCGAACTTAATTTGTGATTGACTTGACAGGGATACGATTATTCGTCTGGAGTGTGGCAGTTCGAAGGGCATGGTTTCGTTCCGAGCGGGACATCTGGTGTGTGCATAATGCAGGTCTTCGGTGCGAGCGAGCACGCTTCGACTCTGATGGTTCGAGTTTACGGCGGCAACCTGGCGATCTACAGGTCCAAAGTCCTTCCCGACATCTACGACAGATGGTTCAGGTTGAACGTGATTCACAATGTGGATGATGGTGAGGTCAAGGTCTACGTCGACAGATCACTTGTGTATAAAGGACCCGATCACGGCGGCAAGTCTCACTACTTCAAGTTTGGAGTCTATGCTCAGAATGATGATTCTCGTCTCATGGAATCTCGTTGGAAAGGAATCAAGATTTTAAGAAAGAAGTCATAGATTTTTACTTGGTCGATACGAATTTAATTACCTTTGTTTTCTATCTTATTTAAATTTTGAAGATGCATGTAATATCGAGCTTTCGTAACAACTCACACAATTTGGGTTACTAATTAATACCAACGGTTAAATTTTTGTTTTGCCAACTTGTCACAAAATTTGGAACACCATTGGCTTTTTTTATAAGAGCGATGTAAATTTGTAATACGACGTATGGTTTGCGTTTATGTTGATTTGAACTTTGATATCTATGAGCACTTTTACTATGCTATATAGTATTGGTGCTTTAATGTACAACTTGAAGTTGTACCATAACATTAAATGTATAAGTTTAGGTTGTACCATAAAGAAATTTGTATCATTATGTTATGGTACAACTTTACAACTTGAAGTTGTACCATCACATAAGGTACAAGTTTAAGTTGTACTATAAAAGAATTTGTACAAAAAGTATAGGTACAATCTGAAGTTGTACCATAACGTTAAAGGTACAATTTCAAGTTGTACCATAAAGAAAAAACTTATAGCACCAATACTATATAGCATTGTAAAATTCATCCCATTGCAAAAGGGACAAACATATGAAATGACAAAAACGGAAACAAAAACAAGATATGTGGAGATCCTTGGACGGCCACATCTCAAAGCTTCCACACAGTTCCCATTCCGGCCACCATATATGGCCAAGCCTTTCCCTCCCTTGTTGATGAAAGAACCCAAGGATTTAAATACCATACCGGAAGTTACGATTGTACGAAAATGTTGTCGTAGGATCAACCTTTCCATATTACTAACTAAATACCGTCAAAATTGTGCAAGAGAAGATTTTTCTGATGGAACTGCCGGTTTTTCAATCCTGGAAGGAAAACACTGACCTTTGAGCGGCGTGATGCCTCTGTCCATCAAATCCTTGTAATGAGCATACGCCGAGAACCCGCAGCCGCTCAGCGTCCAGAACAGCACCACCGGGATCCCCAGCTCCTCCGCCACGTCGGCCGTGAACGACATGATCCCGTCGGAGACTATGCACGTCACCGGCGGCGACGTGGCCGACTTGTTGAGCTCGTCGACGATGAGGCTGCGGAAGGGCGCGGGGCAGTGCCTGGGGGTGGAGTAGCAGAGGGAAGGGACGTCCTGGGTGGAGTCGAGCTGGTCGTCGTCGGTCATCGGGAGGCCGTCGGGGATGGAGCGGAAGTGGAAGTCCGGGAGGCCGTCGAGGGAGGCGGCGCCGCGGGACTTGAGGAGACGGCGGTGGTTGTAGTCGTTGTTGACGAAGGTGATGTGGAAGCCCTTGACGTGGAGGAGCTTGGCCAGCTTCATCATGGGGTTGAGGTGGCCCTGCGCCGGGAAAGGGATGCAGACGGCGTGCGGCTTCGGCTTTTGGGTTTCTGATTCTGCGATGGAACCCATATTTTCGATCTGCTAGAGCTTTTTGGGTTTGCTTCTCTGTTTTTCTGTGTTTTGATTTGAGGGGGCTGAAGTGGGTGGTCGAGGCGGGAGGAGGGGAACAGATGGGTATTTATGTTATATTATATGCATGTAGTCGAGACATATAATATGCCAACTTAATTAATTGTTCGAATAGTCAGCAGTGACGCTCAAACGCGAAATGGAGCGGAAAGCAAATTGGCAATGAACACATGTATGTACAGTATTATATCTATCGATCAATTTTATGTATCGTAAAATAAAACGTTTGATATTTCTGATTGTCTTTTCAAGTTACGAATTAAAAATGGATTCAACATCATATCATCTTAATTATATCAATCATTCTCAGCAAAATATTGGATGATGATTCAATCATTCAATTTAAATGATAGTTTATATCAAATCGAGTAAACAAATAATGCATTGTGTATGAACAAAAATCTTAAAAGAACGATCACAACTTCCAAAAACAATGTCTTAATTATGTTTTCTTTTATAATGGTGAAGTGCATTGAGAAGTGCTCTCATATAGTGCTTTCACTTATTATAACAGGGGCGGAATTTGGCCGCTGTCTGGGTAGCAGCGTTGCCACATGGCCTTATCTCATTGGTTTAATTATGTTAATTTATTATTAGATGTTAATTAAATTTGGACGGGACGGAGACATTTAACAGCTTTGGTTTTGGACCGGACATGGGACGGAGAAGCAGGAAAGACGGGAACTTAGTGCTGGGTTCTTGTTTGTGTTATGCAGGCTATTTTATGATGGGTATGTCAAATTGATCCCGCTAATAAGTAATACCTTGGGTTTCTTCCATTACGTTGTATCAAAAGGAAATGGCCTCTTACCTCTCTACTAAAATTTTACACAAATATACCCTTTCAATATTAAAAAATAATGAGTTTAATCTTCCTTATAATTAGAGTTAAAAAGATTGTGAAATGACCCAATTGCCACTCCTTTACTCCCAAGTCTCAAACACTCCTGGTTTTAATTATTTTATTATGTCCCAAATCAATTAATTATAAAATCAAACCCCTAAACCAATTCACACGCACTCGACCGTATCTCCTCTCAAGTCTCCCCTGGCGATTAGCCCCTCGACTCGACGGCGGCGCCTGCTCCTAGCGACTAGAGTAGAGAGAACCTGTTGATACGGCGACCAGACAGACAATCTCTCGTCTACAGTTTTTGAATTAATATAGGGGTTTGATTTTTTTAATTAATTGATTTGAGATATAATAAAATAATTAAAACCGAAATTAGGAGTGTATATGAGTAAATGAAGAGAAATTGAGTTGTTTCACTGCCCCTTTAACGGCCACTTACCAGATTATTAGATAGAAGGGTAAACTTGTTATGTTTATTTATTATAATTGTATATTTGTCCAGAAATTTAGTAGAGAAATATGTTTGTTAATTTACCATAGTACAGGAATACAAAATGCTATTAACCGTAAAAAAACTATATCACAAATATAAATAAAATTAAAGTAAAGTAAAGAAACATAAATTGATATCACACTCACCCTTACCCTCACCCAGAAGTTCACCATAGTTAGTAAAATACTATATGGGAAAGTTACGTATAAAATACGTAGGGGTATTTTACTTCGTCTCTAAGTTAATGTTACGTTTAATAGTACGTTAATAGTCATAATATTTAAAATTAAATAAATATATAAAAATAATAAAGTTAATTCATTAAATACGTATATTAAACGTGTTATATGGGTTTTATACGTGTTTAGTATGCGAGCTGTCAAATGAACAGAAACAAATTATACAGCTTGACAATAATACGGATACGAAAATTTTAAACGGATAAAGTACTAACCTTTCTTTCCATACTTTTTGGTAATAGGTCTCTTTAAATTTCCATTAGCACCAAGTTCCCGTCTTTCTTTTAATATTAAAAAAGAATTCTCGCCTCTTTGGGGAGAAAAAAGTTCCCGTTTTTCCGACTTCTCTGTTTGAAACGCCGTTAAATGCATGCATATCCGTTCCATTCAAATCTAATTAACATAATTAAACCAATGAAATAAGGCCATGTGGCGTTGAGCTGCAACCAGACAACAGCCAAATTTTGCCATGTGGCAACTTCTTCCATACAGTGATACCATCAATTTTAAATCATAAAAATAAAAGTTAAAAGTTAGAGCATCTCCAATGGTGTAAATAGAGAGAGTTGCAAGTTGAGGTGGCAGGACAACCATGTGTAATTGAAAAAGTGGGTGGCGTTGATGCAAGACAACTTTTAAATGGTGAAAATTTGCACACCATGAAAATCTGAAATGCAATTGCAAGTGGGTCATTTGTTTGTTTTTGTTTTTGTTTTTCTTTCTTCTTTTCTCAACTATTTGTGTGATATTAAAATGTAAGTGAGACCCAAAAGTGCAATTGCATTGGAATGACATTGATGTAGCTAGTATGAAATTGATGAGTGAAGTAATTGCTAGAATTGCTTAGGCGGATGTAGAAACCACACTTGAAAGTGAAGAAGGATTGCATTGTTGGAGATGCTCTTAGGATCGGACTTAATTTATTGATATTATTGTTGATTTTTAACCTGTAGATCGCGAAGTGTGAACCTTCCCCAGACAGAACTTCACTAGCCTGTGAAAAAAAAAAAAAAGAACTCATTGCATCCTGCCATTAATTTTATTAATAAATTCTCCAAATTTTCATACCATGGGTTTACTATATTAACCGGGGTGCTCGGATGTAGGTTGGTCGGCGGTGGCCGGTGAGGCACGTCACCTGGGCCCTCTTATTATAAGCAGTCAAGGCGTCGGCAACTAAGTGCCAATAATGATCTTTTCATTGTTTTGCGGGTAGAGGAGGGAAAAGCCTTACGACCACAAACCAAACTAGTCGGTCGGTTCCTTTGTATTTGGCGGCACCAACAGTAGAGAAAGCCAAAAGGTTTCAATTGTAGTTGCGACATCATATATACATATATATTTACGCAATTTCATTGCTATTGGTGGATGGATTACTCGAGTTGGTAAATCATATAAGATAGAATAGTTGAATTTCTTTCAATAATTCGAAACATTAGAATTAAATAATTTTTTATATAGTATAAGAGTCATTATTAATTGAGAATTTTTGTATTAGAATTTGTTGATGCCCACTTGATCGACCTACTTTTCTTCCGTTCCAGCTGACTTCCTCACGATTAAGCCTGCACTCACAGAGGTGGGCCTTGTGGCCCGTTAGTCCTCCAACGCTCAAGTCAGTAACTTTCTTATTGAGAGAAGTGCTTGCAATGCACAATTTTTAGTGAGAGAAGCCAAATTGAGTAAATGCTTACCCACCTCCCTATTTATAGCCAATTACTGTTTACCTGGACCTTCTCGTACGGATTTCCACGTCAGCCCTACATTTAATGCGGGTGACCCAGGGCGCTTCCTCCGAAGAAGATTCCAGGCGCCCTCTCCGAGGGTCCACAATTCCCACGTGCATACCCGGGCACCTACGGTGCGAGTACTCCTAGTCGCCTAGTGCATGCAACTCCCAACTTGCTCCTGATCTAAGCCTGTGGGCGCCTATCATGGCCTACACCATCTTGAATGGGCTCACCTTTCCACGAACTACTTGGGCTTCACGCCCTTTAATGGGCCTCATACATACATCGGGGCCTCCTTATTCGTATACCCCCAACAATTGCCCCCCAGTTAGGTGCTCAAATTTCGATTCTTTGAGCGCCTAACTATTAGGCCTTTGCTCTTTCTTTTCCAACTTTCATCACGGCAATCGTTTGCCCCCCAATCATCGTGTCTCCCATTCTCTCCTCGGGGCGCACGGAATTCGGCTTTCCTGCTTATTAAGCAGCGCCTTCCCTTCGCACCTAGGCGCATTGTGCCCGTACTTAAAATTCCTTCAAGGCGCCGAAAACCGCTAACAATTGATTCCTCGCCTCTTAACTCCCGGGCGCATTAGTTCCTCGTCTCGTGCCCTAGTCGTTCGGGCGACCCAAAGCGCCACCATTCGCCTTCGATAAGAAGCGCCCGGCCTCGGTTCGTCTATATCCCCTCGCCTCTTGCCCTAGTTGCTCGGGCGAACCCAAAGCGCCGCCACTCCTTCGATACAAAGCGCCCCGCCTCGGCTCGACTATTGCCCGGCCGCCGTTGTACCCACGAGTCTCCTCTGTCAAAGGCGCCGCCGCTCTCCCTTGGCCCACGGCGCCCTGCTTCTTCCCTTGTCCGATGGTGCCTCGACTTTGCCTGTTCCCCGGCCGCCGTTGCGCCTAAGCCGCCTCTCTCTCCTGCCCCCCTTCACAACCAGCGCGATATTCGAGGTGGTTGTGAATTTTGCCACGTGGCAGGTGGCACGATATTCGAGGCGCTCTCGTTTTCTTTAAATGTAAGTCGATTCCCGGCATGGTTCTTCATTCGCCCTCAATTTGCCTTCTCACTCTAGTTTCTCTCTCTGCTGTGCCTCTCTTCTTTCTCAGCGTTCAATTGCTCTCGCCGTGATGTCTCTCCCCTCTGATGCTGCCGCCGCCGCCGCAGGCTCTTCCCAGAATCCAGGCGGCCCTAGCAAAACCGGTAAGCCACTCTCGCTTTTTTTTTTTTTTTTTTTTTGTGAATGCTTGTGATTCTTGCGATGGAGGCGCCTCTTACTGCTCCAACGGTTGTGCGCCTACTTGACTTGTTTTAGTGGAGGCGCCCGCTTTGTCACCCATACCGACGCCTTCCTCGAACTACGATGTGCCGGAAGATGGGTCGTACAAGATAACTACTTGGGAAGGCACCTGGCCGCCAGAGTATGCGCCCTGGGAGACAACATGTTTGCCGACGAATGTGGCAGGGCCTGAGCATAACTCCACCATCTCGGCGCCTTGGATGAAAAGCCTGATCGATGGGCTCGGGCTCCCCCGCACCTGGACGTATGCGCCGCCATCACCTATGGCCAGGGTGGGATTGTGCGGGCCTCGTTGGTTGGGAATATATCAGGAGTATTTCCGGTTCGGGCTCCGGTTTCCCATAGATCCCATATTGGAGGGCATCCTGGAGTACTGCGAATGCACGATCGGGCGCCTATCTCCGTCGGTGATACTTATTGTTGTGCTCTTCAAGCTGAAGTGCCGAATTCATCATGTGCGCCCAACCTTCAACCTATTCCGCCACTTTTTCTCAGTGATTGCTCGGGACAACTGTCTGTCCTTGAAGCGGTGGAAGAAATTGAAGGCCCATTTCGTGACGAAGTGCCCTAAATTGGGGCGCACGTGGTTCAATGGGTTCTTCTTTATAAAGGCGCATAGGGACTATTTCTTTGAAAGCGGAGGCGCCTTTAGGACCGACTGGGAGCTTGGTATTGAGGCGCGTTTCAACGCTACCGTTGTCCTAAGTCGCGAAGAGCGAGCCGGGGCCGCCCTAATAAGCGCCTCGCCTGTCAACTTGCGCCCCACTAGTGCACGGGCGCCTATTTTAGAAGAATACTATGCGGATGGTGTGTTGAGTGCCTTTTTTGCCTCTGGCATTTTCTTTTGGGCGCCTGAGCTAACCCTTGGTTTTGCTTGCAGGTACGAGATTCGGGCGCATTGCTGACTTGATTAAGAGTCGGTATGAAAGGATGACTTTGGAGGAGGCTCAACAAGGAGGGTCGAATCTGGGAGAGTCTTCCCCTGCCTCGGTCTCTACTCCACAACCTCTGGTGACGCCTATGGATAAAGGGAAGGGGAAGGCGCCCGGGGAGAAGATTACCGGGGCATCGAGCGGGGCGTCCACACCCTTGGGCGCGGATGGCATGGAAGACCACGTCGTGATTGAGGACGTGGATGATCAAGAGGATGAAGTGCCCTTGATCAGTCGTGGGAAGAGAGGAGGCGCCCCACTGACTCCACCAGCAAAGCGGCATAGAGCCAACCAAGGAGAGGGAGGCGCCGCAAGTCAAGGCGATGCCCATCCCCCACGATATGCCATTGTGGAAGGGCGCCTATTGGGGCCCGATGGAAGGCCCCCCATGATTCAACCCAGGCGCACCGATTTGGAGCGGGTGGCCTTGTCGTGCTCTCCACGAGCAGCGGTGGATCGTGGCTGCGCCATGGGCCTGGCCCTTTCGGCGTCGCAAGTTCTGCAGGTGCCCTCCGCGATCTCGGAGGATCGCCCATGGGCTGAAGTCGCCCGAATGGGAGTCAAGGTATGCCCTCCTAGGCGCCTTCACTTATCTTGCACGTGTTTCACATTGTTTAAGCGCCTATTTTTTTTTTTTTTTTTTTTTGGGCGCCCCTATTTGACTTGCACTTTTTCACATTACTTGCTTGGGCGTCTTGCAGATGCTCCTTCTTTCCGAGGCAGGCGCCCGGAAGACAGACCTGGCGATTGAGGAGTGCCGCGAGGCCCGGTCGTCTTTGTCCTCCATGAAGGACAACCTTGACACCGTAACCATGCGCCGCGAGCAACTTGTTAAAGAGTGCGAGGAGGCGCAATTGGAAGCGGCAAAGCAGATTTCGGTGCTGCAAAGCACTCTAGAGGAGGAGCGCCGCCAACGGGACGCCGACTTTGCTACCCGTATGGAAGAAGAGCGCCGAGACTTTGAGCAAAGGCTAGGCGCCTTGACCGCGGAGAAGGAGGCCCTTACCCTAGATCTGGGCGCCCGCGACGCCGAGCTTGCGACATTGAAGGAGGAGAAAGATACCCTCCAGGACGAGGTAAAGGCGGCCGCCTACCGCCGCAGGGACTACAAGAAGGCGCTCAAGAGTGTGCGGGGGGAAAAAAGGTCTCTCAAGGCGGCGCTTAAGAATTTTCCCAATTCTGAGGCAGGGCAAGACCTAATTGCCAAGGCGTCCCTCGATAGCTTGGTGCTTGTCAAGAGGAAGCTCGACCAGGAGTACCCCGACATCACCGTTAACTTCCCTGACCTTGTGAATTTTGTCATTGAGGAGATGCAAAAGGAGCAAGAGGAAGATGCGGCGCCTGCGGGAGAGAGGGGAGCGCCTTCGTCACCAGATAGCGAGTCGTCCATGAGTGACTCCTCGGAGGCCGAGTAGTGAGGGCATGTATCATTGTTTTCTTTGGACGTTCGTCGATTTGTCTTGTTTTCTTTGAACTTTTGCTTGGGCGTATGCCCTTTGTGCCTTGCCAACTTTCTGTTCGCCTTTGGACGCTTACTGTGCTCCCAACTCTTTTTAGGGCGCGTTATATCTCAGGGCGCTTATCGTTTTTATTGCACTTATCATTTTCATACTTTCATCGGGCGCATTATTTTATTGGGCGCTTTATTCTCATGGGCGCGTATTTGTGGGCGCTTTATTTTCTTGGGCACAAATGTATGGGTGCTTTACTAAGTGGGCGCAAATTCTTACGGGCGCGTTCGTTCCGGGCACATATTTCACGGGTGCTTTACAATTGTGGGCGCATTTCTTACTCGGGCGCATTAGTGGAGAGGAAATCAATCTTGGGAGTTTTTTCATAAACACAAACACAGGCGCCATAACACGACGAGCGCTTTGATTACACGACACGAGGCGCTGAACACAACAAGCGCTTTTGATTACACAGCACTACATACTCCCGCAGGCGTTTCCCTTTTGCTCATACTGCAGCCTCCTTGCCCCCCAGTTGGGCACAATACGCACGCAAGTTCTGCGCGTTCCATGTTCTCTTCACTGGCTTCCCATTCAGATGTTCCAACTTGAACGTAGCCGCTCCGATGACTTCCTTCACTCGATACGGGCCTTTCCACTTGGGAGTCAGCTTGCCCTCCTGCGCACAGGGCCTGAAATCTCTCTTGAGGACCAGAGCGCCTATGGAGATACCATGAGGGCGCATTTTCCTGTTGTAGTTTCGGGCAACTTGCCTTTTCATTTCTTCCAGGCGCACAGACGCGACCTCACGTCGCTCATCAGAGAGATCCAAATCAGCCACCCTGTCTTCTTCATTTTGGCCTGGGTCATAATTCGCCACCCGGAAGCTTGGGATATTAATCTCGACCGGGATCACCGCCTCACTTCCGTATGTTAACGCGAAAGGAGTCTCACCAGTGGCTACCTTGAACGTCGTCCGGTGAGCCCAGAGAACACTAGGCAACTCTTCCACCCAACGCCCCTTGGCGCCTAGGAGCCTAGTGTGCAACCCGTGTAGGATGCTCTTGTTAGCCGCCTCAGCTTGCCCATTAGCTTGCGGATATGCTACGGATGAGAACCTAAGGACCACCCCATGCGCATCGCAAAACTCCACGAACTGTTTGCAATCGAATTGTTTGCCATGATCAGTGACAATAGACTCCGGCAACCCAAAACGAGTGAAAATGTTCCTTCTTGTGAACTTGCGCACTTGTGCCTCCGTAATGGTCGCCAAGGGCTCTGCCTCCACCCATTTCGAAAAGTAGTCGATGGCGACAATCAAATACTTCAGCTGTCTGGGTGCCTTTGGAAAAGGACCTAGAAGGTCCATGCCCCACTGAGCAAAAGGCCAGGCGCCCGTGTTACCCTGCATTGGGGCAGCGGGTATGTGAATGTCGTTGGCATGGATCTGACACTGGTGACAGGCGCCCGTGTGGGCCTTGGCATCTTTTCGCATTGTTGGCCAATAATATCCCTGTCGAAGCAACGTTTTTTTCCAAACTACGAGCGCCCGCGTGCATTCCGCAAGTACGGCTGTGGACTTCGTCCAACGCCGCCTGACCCTCTTCCTTACTCAAACACCTTAAATATGTTCCTGAATGGGACCTCTTGTACAGGCGCCCCTCGATTATGGAGCACCGAGCCGCCTTGCGCCTCAGCCTCCATGCCTCCTTTGGGTCCTCTGGGACTGTACCAGTCGTCAAGTATCCCAAGATGGGCGCCATCCAACCGTCAGTTTCCATAGAACCCTCCACGGTTGCTACCACGTATTCCTGTGGGACTTCTTTCGTGACGATAACTTTCCTTTCTTCAGCGAAGTCTAAAGCCGTGGCCAACTTGGATAGTGCATCGGCATGGGCGTTTTCTTCTCTTGGGATGTGCACGAAGTCGATCTCCCTGAACCAGGCGCCTTCCCTCCTGACCGCTTGGACATAGGCTTCTAAGGCTTCCTCCTTAACATCGAACGCCCCATTGAGCTGGTTGACCACAAGGGCCGAATCGGATTTGACACTAACATGTTGGGCGCCCAATTCTCGTGCCATGCGGAGTCCTGCTACGACCGCTGCGTACTCAGCCGCATTGTTGGTTTTAAGCTCGGAGAACCGTAGAGCAATCTCATGCATGACTCCGCTTGGGCTAATAATTACTATTCCTGCACCGGCGCCCACTCGGCTTGCCGCCCCGTCTACTTGAACTTGCCACGTCTCCTGGTCGACCCCTTCAGTTTCCACTATTCCCTCCGCCATGAAATCGGCAATCACCTGTGCTTTGATGCCCGGTCGAGGCGCGTACCGGATGTCGAACTCGCTCAGCTGTACGGCCCATTTAACAAGGCGTCCAGCCACGTCCATGGAGCCCAGTGTAGACTTGAGAGGTAAATTGGTGAGCACGACGATCGCATGCGCCTGGAAGTAGGGGCGTAACTTGGTAGCGGCGGTCACGACTGCCAAAGCAGCCTTTTCAATAGGCGCGTACCGCTTCTCGTGTGGGCCCATCGTCTTGCTCACATAGTACACCGGCCTCTCTTCCCCCGTAGGCGCCTCTTTGGACACAAGTACCGCACTAACCGCCACGTCCGAGACCGCAATGTATAAATACAGGACCTCCCCGGCCTTGGGTGCCGTCATGACCGTGGGCGCCGCCAGTAGGCGCTTCAGGTCTTCGAACGCCTCGTTACACGCCTCGTCCCATTGGAAACGAACCGCTTTCTTTAGGATCCTGAAGAAGGGGGCCGCTTTGTCGGCCGACCTTGGTATGAAGCGCCCTAAGGCTGCGAGGCGCCCCCGCTAGGCCTTGTACTTCCTTAGGCGTCCTTGGCGGAGCGAGTTTGATGATGGCCTCCACTTGCTTCGGGTTTGCTTCAATCCCTCTCTTGGTGATCATGAAGCCTAAAAACTTGCCTGCCTCCGCGCCGAAGACGCATTTCAGGGGGTTGAGCCGAAGATTGTGAAGGCGCATGGTTTCAAAGGTTTCCCTTAAATCACTTAGGTGATCTCCCCGTTTACGACTCTTGACTATCAAATCGTCTACATATGCCTCCACGTTCCGCCCAATCTGCCGTTGGAAGACTGTATTCACCATGCGTTGATATGTGGCGCCCGCATTCTCTAGTCCAAATGCCATGACCCTATAGCAAAAGTTCCCGAAAGGGGTCATGAAGGCGGTCTTCACCCGGTCTTCTTCGGCCATGGGGATCTGATGGTACCCGGAAAACATGTCGAGGAAACTAAGCATCTCATGATAAGCCGTGGCGTCCACTAGCAGGTCTATGCGGGGCATCGGGTATGCGTCCGTCGGACACGCCCTGTTGAGACTCGTGAAATCCACACACATCCTCCAGTCTCCTGCTGGCTTGGGGACGAACACCACATTGGATAACCACGTGACATAGGTGGCCTCCTCAACAAACCCGGCGTCTAGGAGCCTATCCACTTCCACCCTCAGCATGGCCTCCTTTTCTTGGGAAAGGTTCCTTCTCTTCTGCTGAACCGGCCTCCTCCCTTCCTCAAATGCCAACTTATGCACAGCCGTCTCAGGCGCTACCCCGGGCATTTCTTTAGCACTCCACGCGAACAACTCCGCAAACTCTTTCAACAGAGCGACCAACTTCTCGACCATTTCGGGAGGCGCCTGGACCGAAATCCTGATCTGCCTTTCCGGTCGCCCCTCATCCAAGGGGATCAGCAATTCTTCGTCAGCCGCCTCCGCTCTGGGCGCCTCCTCGGACGTGATCGTATTGATCCTTTGACTTTTACGCGGCCGCACGCCCTTAAGCATTGTATAAATGGGGGCGCCTCTTCCTCTTGCGATGCCCACTCCCTTCGGCGCTATGAACTTCAACGTCTGATGACAAGTGGACGCCACCCCATTGAACAAGGCCAAAAGGGGCCTGCCGAGTATAGCATTGTAGGGGGAGGGGCAATCCACAATCCCAAAATCGATAGCATGAGTGACCCGCTGCTCTTCATCGCCCAAAGTAACAGGGAGGCGCACGCGCCCAATTACCTTCGCGGGCGCCCCTGAGAACCCGACGAGCATCGAGTCCGACGGTCGAATTAAGTCAGGAGACAAGTGCATGCGCGCTACCGTATCCTTGAACAGCACGTCCATGGAACTCCCCGTATCCACGAGCATCCTCTTTACCATGCACCCCGCCACTATTCCTTGAATCTCCAGCGCCTCCAAGGAGGGTACCCCATAGGCTTCATCAGGCACCTGGTTGAAACTAATGCACACCCCTTCGCGTCGATCCACCGATGCTGCTCTTAGGCGCCTGCTAGCTTCCAATTTCTCTCTCAAATCTCCGGTGCCTGTAATCGCGTCCACCGTAAGCCTCACCTTTTCAGGCGCCTTCTCCTGATCTAGCTCGAATGGAGGCGGGGGGAGATCCTCATTGGGCCCCGCTCGGGCCACATATGCCCTGTGCACCCTCTCTTCCGGTTTTTTGACGAACTCATTAAGCATGCCCCTGTCCACCAATCCTTGCAATTCAGTCTTCAACTGGTAACAATCTACTGTATTGTGCCCCCGTTCCCGATGGAAGTCACAAAATCGATCCAGATTCTGTGGGTTGGGTTGCCCCCTCATAGGCCCTGGCCATCTCACGTGGTACCCCTTATCTTTCACATATTGCAACACGTTCTTCGGCGAGTCGTTAAGCTCCGTGAATTGATTCACTTTAGGCGTCGGGCGCCCCTGATCATTCCTCCGCACCGGTGTGACCGATGCTCCTCCATAGAAGGGCCTAGACTCGGGCGCCTGTCTTCGTCCATCTCCTTCCTCTCCCCTAGGTCGGCGCCTGTCGGCCCGCCTTGATGCTAGCGCCTCCTCCAACACTATAACTTTCTGCACCCTTCGATCCAAATCTTCCGTAGACACCACATCCCTTTTAGCTAGCGCCCGACAAAGTTCCTCACTGGTGGTGCACTCCTCAAGGAGGACTCCAAGCACGGGGGGCTGCACGTCTCTTACCGCCATGGCCACCGGGATCCACCGCTCATAGAACTCCCTCAAGGTTTCTCCCTCCTTCTGCTTAATCTTGAATAGGGAGCCCACGGTCAGTGTGCGCCTCTTTCTACTTGCGAACTTAGCCAGGAACATCGCCGCAAATTGCTCAAAGCATTCTATGCGCCCTTCCTCGATCTGATGGTACCAATCTAATACGACGCCTGAGAATGTTGAGGGGAACACCTTGCATAAAGTTGCGTCCGAACTGTTGTACAGCTGCATTTTGGTGAAGTAGCTGTTGAGGTGGTCGTCCGGGTCCGCCGTACCATCATAGGTGGGAAGCGGCGGAATGTTGGTACTAGCGGGCTCCATGAGCACGCTCCGGGCCAAAGGCTGCCTTACCACAAACTGTCGATGCGGGCGCCCCGGCATCCACACGTTCCTCTCCCCCTCAGAATCTCCATAATCGGCCAGGCGCCTCATGCTGGCAAGGCGCCTCAGCGAGCTGGACTCCCCTTCAGCTTCCATCGTGCGCTCCCTCTTCCTTGCTCCGGGGCTTGGTGCGCCCTCCTTCAACATTTCCACCTCTCTCCTCAACATCCCAATGGCCTCGTCTTGATCGGCTATGATCTTGAACAGTTCCTTCTTAGTCACCGAGGCCCCATCTGAATCTGGGCGCGGGTCTTCACTTCCTTCATCCTCCCCCATGCTGGGCGTTCCTCCTCCTGCTTCTTGAGACGCCTCCTCCACGTGTTGCTCCTCCATCTCGCTTCCACCCTCTTCCATTGAAACTAGGCGCTCCCTGGTTGTGTTGTCCCCTTCCTGGCGCGCCAATTGTTGATGCCCACTTGATCGACCTACTTTTCTTCCGTTCCAGCTGACTTCCTCACGATTAAGCCTGCACTCACAGAGGTGGGCCTTGTGGCCCGTTAGTCCTCCAACGCTCAAGTCAGTAACTTTCTTATTGAGAGAAGTGCTTGCAATGCACAATTTTTAGTGAGAGAAGCCAAATTGAGTAAATGCTTACCCACCTCCCTATTTATAGCCAATTACTGCTTACCTGGACCTTCTCGTACGGATTTCCACGTCAGCCCTACATTTAATGCGGGTGACCCAGGGCGCTTCCTCCGAAGAAGATTCCAGGCGCCCTCTCCGAGGGTCCACAATTCCCACGTGCATACCCGGGCACCTACGGTGCGAGTACTCCTAGTCGCCTAGTGCATGCAACTCCCAACTTGCTCCTGATCTAAGCCTGTGGGCGCCTATCATGGCCTACACCATCTTGAATGGGCTCACCTTTCCACGAATTACTTGGGCTTCACGCCCTTTAATGGGCCTCATACATACATCGGGGCCTCCTTATTCGTATACCCCCAACAGAATTATATCTCATATTTATTAAGTACATGGTATTCTTTAGCTCCCCTTCAATCAGTTTCTCCGCTTAATGTCTTATGAATTATATTTTGACAAGTTCTGAATATGGCATCAAAGAGGAAAAGAATCCAAGCGTGTAGGTTCAAATTGGGAAGAAAATGAAGATAGGATGAATGAGTTACGATCCAAAGAGAATTGCATACCATGAGCATCTAAAGTTTTATCCCAAAGTATACCTACTTCAACATTGGGAATTTTTTTGTCTTGGGAATTATTTTTAGTTCATAACTTCATTTAGATGCAATTTACTTAGCATTTAATTTTGAAAGTGAATAGTTGTAACCTAAGTGAGTTGTGGGAACAATCCAAAAAAGTCTAAACCAAATATAGGATAATAAATGTACAGTAAGATAAATTACATGTTAATAGACAAATTTGCTTTAAGTATAACGCGAGTCATCATCTTATCTTAGTCATTTTTCTATCTAAAGAAATGTTTTTTCCTTAATTATTTTGAAGTAAAAGTTTTTGTTACAAAGGACATACATCAATAAGTCATAGGGCTGAGATCAGGTGACTAAGGGGTCCCTTAATCACATGACTAAGTGAATCTTAGCCACTCAACCTCATTAAAATTCAAGGGCTCCAATTAATCCAATTTAATCAAAAGCAATGTAGTAATTACATATTTATTTTTTACTTTTAATTATAAAATGAATAAAAAAATTATGCCAGCGTTTCCATCCCCTTGCGCCGGCTAGTCACAGCCTCCCGTCTCCGTCCCGGTTGTTAATCGCAGGCGGTGGCAATTTCCGGCCAGGGGAATTCCGTTTTTTTTTCCTAGGCAATTGCCGGCCAGGGGAATTCTCCCCTTATGCGCCATTTTTTTTCCAGGGGAATTCGCCCAGAGAAAGATTAGAGAGAGAGAGAGATTGATTTTCTAATGACTGGAGGAGACTTTCCGGCGACAGTGCTGGATTTGTGATGTTTGGAGACCTATTTTGTAATGTTTGTATAGATTCGGTTTGTATTGTTTATCATTCTTGTTTGTCATTTTTAGTGACATTTTGTACGGTTAGTATGCTTTATACTGTTTGTCGGTTTATTCTGTAATGTTTGTACGCTTTGTTATTTTGTAATATTTGTCGGTTTCTTTTGTAATGTTTGTAAACTTTGTTATTTTTGTGCACCATGTTTATCATTTTTGTAAACATGTTTGTAATGTTTTATGTCTAAAAAACAACCAAGTTGACTTTTGGATGAAACTCCTCTATATAGGGATGGAGCCTCCAAAGTCAACTCGGGTGTTTTTTTCAGTTTGTATGGATTGTCGGTCTAGTTTGTCATTTTTGTCCACCATGTTCGTAATGTTTGTATGTCTAAAAAGCAACCGGGTTGACTTTGAGACGGAGCCAACTATATAGGGATGGAGCCTCCAAAGTCAACCCGATTGTATTTTCTTTTTTGTATGGTTTGTATTGTTTGTCGATCTAGTTTGTATTGTTTGTACAGTTCATACGTCTGTAATGTTTTTAAATCTGTTTGTATGTTTTGTCGTTGTTGTTGGGGGCATACAGTGAAGGGCCCAAGTAAGGGGCCTAAGAGCCGACGTGGGCCGGGAGTGTGGGCCTGGCCCAAGAAAGGGCTAGAGGCTATGGCCCAGGCGGCGAGACCGGGTCTAAGGTAGGGTGCATGACGACAAAAGGGGGGCAACAGCCAGAAACATACGGAGGAGACAGGAGGTGGGGCCGTGCGCCTCCGGGGTGAAGATTGGTGTCAGAATGTCGGGGCGCCTGGGGGGAGGAAAGTACAGTGCATTTAATGAGGTGATGACGTGGGGCGGATTTGGGGGGCACTGGTGGACCCTACCCCGAGTATAAATAGTGAAGTGGGTGGAGCTCATTTACTCAGGTTCCAACTTCTCTCTAAAACTTACATTTCACTTCTCTCTCTAAAAGGGTCACACTGACTTGGGCGTCGGAGTGCTGACGAGCCATTCCCAAGGGTTTGGTGGGCGCCTGTGTGTGCAGGAAGCGTGGGAGTGAAGCGGACGCGTACGGGAGACCGGAAGCGTGCGGGAGTCTTGAGGACAGGAAGGTTACGTGGCACAAACAATTGGCGCGCCAGGTAGGGGGGTATAACCAGGAAAAAAGGAGAGGGCCATGGAGGAGGCAGCAGAAACGGCGGGGGAAAGGAGTCGCGCTCTTAACGAGGCAGTCTCAGAGGGGGCACCTCATGCGTCCGAGGAGGCACAAGGAGGGGAAGACGAGGCGCAAGAGACGGCCCAATCAGAGGGCGTCACGCTGACCAAGGAGCACTTGATCAGCATCATAGAGGAGCAAGCCCAGGCGCTCGAGACATTGTGAAAGGAGGTAGAAGCTCTGAAGAAAGGGGGGGACGCTCCGCCTCCCCTCAACGGAAGGAAGAGAGAGAGAGACGAAGATGAGGAAGGAATGTCTAGCGCGTTAAGGCGCACGGAGGAAGTGGGACATTGGGCCCGATATGGAGCGCCAGACCTCGAGGAGCCCAACGGGTGGGCACCCAGGGGCCTAGGGCGCCCGTGGGGGGGTAAGGCAGCCGCTTGCGCGAAGCGTCTTAGCGGAGCAGGCAAACTCAGTCATACCAGCGCTTCCCAGTTATGATGGCACATCCGACCCGGAGGATCACCTGAACAACTACTTTACCAAAATGCAGCTGTACAATAGCTCGGACGCCACGTTGTGCCTTGCCTTTCCATCGACCTTTGTCGGCGTGGTGTTGGACTGGTACCACCATATCGAAGAAGGGAGGATCGACAGCTTTGAGCAATTCGCGGCCATGTTTCTCTCAAAGTTCGCCAGCCGGAAGCGCAGGAGTTTGACGATTAGTGCTCTGTTTAAGGTCAGGCAGCGCAAGGGGGAGGCGCTCCGGGACTTCTAAGAGCGGTGGATGTCGGTCGCAATGGCGGTCAAGGACATCAAGCCGCCGGTCCTGGGGTGCTGCTTAGACGAATGTACCAACAGTGAGGAGCTGTGTCGGGCACTGTCGAAGCGCGATGTCGTGTCCACGGAAGACTTGGACCGCCGGGTGCAGAAGGTCATTATGCTTGAGGAGACGTTGGCCGCGAGGAGGATGGAACGAAGGGAGATGCGTCCCGAGGAGGGCGAGGCGTCCCGGGCGCCCCGGGCGCCCCACGCCCCGCAGATGACCCAGAACTACCCTCAGGGCGCTCGTCGGCCCGAACCGCCACGCTTCCCGCCCCGGAGTGCATCAAACTTCACCGAGCTCAATGACTCTTTGAAGAACGTCTTGCAGTATGCGAGGGATAAAGGATACCACCACCACTGGCCGGGTCCCATGAGGGGGCGCCCGAACGAGCAAAACTTGGATAGGTACTGCGAATTCCACCGCGAGAGGGGGCACCACAGGGCCGACTGCTATCAACTCAAGTCGGAGATACAGGGGCTAGTGGATAGAGGAATGTTGAATGAATTCGTAAAGAAAGGGGAGGAGAAGGCGCAGCGCACCTTTATGGCGCAGGAAGAGAAGGCGGCTCCACCGCGAGAGGGCGACCAAGAGGGGTGAACTGAGCACGTCAAGAGGGAGGCGCCTAGTGGAGGCGAGGGGCTTCCGCCTCCCCCCTTTGAGGTCGAGCCGGAAGCTAATCCCACCCGGGTGAGGTTGACCATTGAGGCCATTTCCGGCACGATCGACCTGAGGCAGAAGTTGGAGGAGGGAAGGCGGTTGAAATCAGCCACCGCCAGCGCACGCGCGGCCGTCGGTGGAGGCTTTGGAGATCAGGGGGGTGGTGGCTGGATGTGAAGTGAAGAGGATGCTCGTTGACACGGGAAGCTCGATGGATGTGCTGTTCCAGTCGACCTTCGAGAGGATGCAATTGTCGCCTAGCATCATAAGGCCGGCCGACACGGTCTTGGTCGGGTTTTCGGGGTTTCGGCGCGAGTCGTTGGGCGTGTGAGCCTGCCCGTGACGTTGGGAGAGGAGGAACACCGGGTCACGCATACCGTCGACTTTGGAATCGTGGATTGCTCCTCCAATTACAACGTCATCCTGGGGCGCCCTCTTTTGGCTCTTTTCAACGGGGTGGCCTCATCTTGTCACTAGGTCCTAAAATTCGTCACCCCGAAAGGAGTGGGGGTGTCGAGGGGCGAAGCATCGCAGGAGGCCCGTCTTGTCAAGAGGATGCGGATGTACAACATAGATGTGCGGCCTGAGGATCTACCAAGGGCGGAAGCAGCGGAAGCCGAGATCCAAGTCCCTTTGGACGAGGGGCGCCCGGAAAGGTGCGTGCGCATTTCGGCCCATACAAGGGGGGAGGCGGCCGAGTCGCTGGTCGAGTTGTTGAAGGAATTCGCAGATCTTTTCGCTTGGAGCGCCCGTGAAATGCCCGGGGTGAGTCCGGAAGTGGCGCTGCATCGCCTGTCAGTAGAAAAGGGCGTGCGTCCCGTGCAACAGAAAAGGAGGCCGTTGTCAGAAGAGAAGGAAGAGGCGCTGCGCCGTGAAGTGGGAAAGTTGCTCGATGCTGGGTTTGTGGAGGAAGCCAAATACACTACGTGGTTGTCTAACGTGGTGCTGGTCCCGAAGGCGGTGGGCGATTGGAGGATGTGCGTCGACTACACGTGTCTGAACCGAGTGTGCCCGTCATATGCGTACCCGATGCCACGGATCGACCAATTGGTGGACGCGACTGCCTACCACGAGGCGCTAGGCTTCCTGGACATGTTTTCTGGTTATCACCAGATCCTCATGTGCGAGGAGGATCGAGAGAAGACGGCGTTCATGACATCCTTTGGTAACTTTCGCTACAAGGTCATGTCCTTCGGGTTGAAGAACGCAGGGGCAACGTACCATCGCATGGTTAACATCGTGTTCCAGAAGCAGATTGGGAGGAACGTGGAGGCGTACGTGGATGACCTGGTAGTCAAGAGCAAAAGAAAGGAGGACCACCTGAAAGACCTGCGCGAAACTTTCAAAACCATGCGCTCTCACTCCCTCCGTCTGAACCCCCTCAAATGCGTTTTAGGCGCGGAGGCGGGTAAGTTCTTAGGTTTTATGATAACAAAGAGGGGAATTGAGGCCAACCCGAAGCAGGTAGAGGCGATCAGGCGCCATGAACCTCCCAGGATGCCGAGGGAAGTGCAGAGTCTGAACGGGCGGCTGGCGGCGCTGGGGCGTTTCATCCCCCGGTCGGCCGACAAGGGCGCCCCCTTTTCAGAGTCCTGAAGAGGGCGGCGCGCTTTAAGTGGACAGAGGAGTGTGATGAGGCGTTTGAGGGCTTGAAGAGCCTTCTGGTATCACCCACAGTCATGACGGCGCCCCGAGCGGGGGAAGTGCTGTACTTATACATTGCAGTTTCGCGAACGGCGGTGAGCACGGTGCTTGTCTCGAGAGCCGCGGCTGATGGGGAGGAGCGCCCGGTATACTATGTGAGCAAGGTGATGCGGGTCCCGAGATGCGCTACGCGCCCATAGAGAAGGCGGCCTTAGCCGTAGTTGCCGCGGCGGAAAAACTACGCCCATACTTCCAGGCACACACCGTAGTGGTGCTCACGAACCTGCCATTAAAGAGCACACTAGGGTCCATGGACGTGGCGGGGCGTATGGTGAAATGGGCCGTGCAGTTAAGCGAGTATGATATCAAGTATGCGCCCCGCCCGGCGATCGCAGGTGCTTGCGGATTTCGCGGCAGAGGGCGTGGTGAGTAAAGAGGAGGGGTTGAATGAAAATTGGCAAGTCTACGTGGATGGGGCAGCCAGCCGAGTAGGAGCAGGGGCCGGGATAGTGATCATCAACCCCATGGGCGCCATGCACGAGCTGGCGCTCCGATTCTCGTCCCTAAAAACCAACAATGCGACAGAATACGAGGCAGTGATAGCGGGATTGAACACTGTGCGCGAGCTGGGAGCGCAGAAGATCCAGGTCCGTTCCGACTCGGCCCTAGTGGTAAACCAACTGAATGGCGTGTTCGAGGTGAAAGAGGAAACGTTGGGCGCGATAGAGGGGATGCGCTCCTGGTTTGAAAGAGTGGAGTTCACACATGCCCCGAGGGAAGAAAATGCCCACGCTGATGCGCTCTCAAAATTGGCAACTGCTACCGATTTCGAGAATGAAAGGCATGTGATCGTCTCAAAGGAGCACCCCTCTGAGGAGCCAATGGTGGGAGTGATCGGTGAGCAAGGTGACGAGGAAGGGAGCTGGATGACCCCGATTAGGGCGTACCTACTCCATGGGGCAGTCCCGGATGACGCCAGGCAAGCATGGCAGGTACGACGCAAGGCGGCCCGTTGCGCGATTTTAGAAGGACAGATGTACAAGAGATCACACTCGGGGGCTTACCTGAGGTGCCTCACGGAGGCAGAAGGGGAAAGGGCGATAGCAGAGGTGCACCAAGGCGCCTGCGGAATGCACGCGGGCGCAAGGAGCCTTGAAAAGGTATTGTTGCTCCAGGGTTATTACTGGCCATCGATCAGGAAAGATGCTAAGAAGCATGTGGAGGGCTGCCACCAATGTCAGATTCACTCCCACGACGTGCATGTTCCACAAACGCCTATGCAGGGCAATGTGGGCGCATGGCCATTCTCGCAGTGGGGGATGGACCTACTGGGGAGCAGTTATGGCAGTGAAGCAGTTATCCCGGTGGAGATGCGTTTTCCAACGCATCGCGTGGCGGAATACGAGGAGTCAACCAATGGGGAGGAGCGCGTGCACGACCTGGACATGCTGGAGGAGCGCAGAGATGTTGCTTCCGTGCGGCTCGAGGCCATGAACCAGCAAGTAGCAAAGTACTAAAATCGGAAGATGCGACCTCATCAGATACGCCTGGGAAGCCTGGTGTTGCGGCGCGACTTCCGCCCCAAAGCCATGCGAGGGGAAACTAGCTCCCAAATGGAAGGGACCATACCGTTTCCGGGAAATGGTGTGGCCATCCACGTTCAAGCTGGAGCGCCTGGGAGGAAAGAACATCAAGCGCACATGGAACGCGCAGAACCTCAAGGTGTACCATGGGACTAGGGATGGCAATGGGGCGGGTTTGGGGCGGGTTTGCCTAAACCATCCCCATCCCCATCTTCAAATACCCAAACCCATATCCGCCCCATACCCATGCGGGGGAATGTTTTGCAAACCCATCCCCATACCCGTGGGTTTCGGGTACCCATGGGTAATACCCATCCTCGTACATCCAACATTATTATACCTAAAACTTACAAGAAAAGTTTTAATTATAACCATAAACAAACCTATTATATCACGAA